>VDFB02000002.1:62989325-63170707 GCA_007258455.2 Sequoia sempervirens
AAAACTCAAGAATTACAAAGACATAACCAACAACATCCAAAAGTCATTAAAATAACTTAAAATCATAAATCTCATCACATAAATCAAAGCAATGACCAGTAACAAGTAACCAAAGGATGATCATGAAACACTTCCAAATCAACTGAATTAATAAACATAATACAATTCCAAATGCAATTAAATAACATCATATCACAGTACCATAAAAGTACAAGGTCATAAGTCAAATATCAATGAGATCATACAAGTCTACAAAGTACACCAAAGATGTATCAAGGCAATACTCCATAAATCAATATAAGACCAATCAACAACAATCTAAACCAACTCCCACAACCTACTTCCAAAGGAACACAATAAAGTAAAACACATGGGCAACTAGGGGAGAGTGTCATCGCATAGTCCTACATGGGCTGTCATGTGCTCTTCCTCCCAATTGGAGGCGCCGGTCCCATCTATGGCTGTCCTATGCTCTTCCTCCCAACTGGAGGCACCGGTCCATAGGGTGACTCATGCGGAGCCGTAGGCCTCTCGTGAGGACGAGGTCACGACCTTGCCAACCATGGCCTTCTCAGCCTTCCATTAGTCTGTGAAAGCACTAATGAAGACGAGGCATCTATTTTTTAATCTTGTAATGATATTACTACCCAACCCTCCTAAGTTAATTATTAGGTTTTCACTTGATTACTAACTCACTCGTGGGTTATCCTATGCCCTTCCCCTTAAACGGGGTGTCGGCCCCCACGAGGAGCCACTCTCCCTAGAGACCCAACAACATCAAACCAAAAAACCAAGAAACCAAGAGACCAAGGGTTGTACAACTTAACAAGAACATTAGGTCATAACTGAGAAGCATGTGAGGCATTACCCATCTCGCTATAATACATAATCAAAGTCTCAACAATTCATTTTCAGCCCTTTTAAAATCTTGACAAGAACCCACTTGCCACATCAAGGCATAAAGAAGGCAACCGTTAATGATACATCTCAAGCCTCACAGAAGCCAAAGAATGAAAACCACAAGCAGGGTAGGTGGAAACTAGCAGAGTATTTCTCCAATAAAATCCAACACAAGGATAAGGTGCCATCAAATAAGAGTAACTTTCGGAAAAGCCATAAGGGAGATTCATCCGGAGGTATCCACAAATCAACAATGAATTATTTACCTCAAAATGAGGCATGAAAATCTAACCTTTAAACAAAATCACTTAATAAAACCAAAGCCACCAACTAGGCATTCCATGGGAGACCTCCATTTTCTCCTCACTAGAACCCCCTTATGATGGTACGCAAACCACTTTCATAAAAACAACAACATAGCAATGACAACAATAATTGCAAGGCCACCAGATCAATTTCAATTCAAATATAATGAGTGAAAACATTGAAATAAGATCAACAACTCCATCCAGACTACATGATCAACTTCGATACAAAATAAATTAGAAATTCAAGAAGATCAACCATCCACAACTCATAAACCAAAACACTTGTTCCCAATTACATTGCAACAAAATTTAAATGACAAAGGATTCCTTGAATCAAAATTAATCTCCAACGGCATTCATACCAATACGGAAATATCCAAAAACAATCCTTCAACAAAAGAGGTAAAAGCATGCAACCAGGCATCCAAGGGACCAAATTAAAGAACACCTTAAATACTCAATCACTCACAACTCCATCAAACATTTGCATAATAAACATCAACCAAAAATTCAATTGAGAACAATATTTATTAACCAATCAATTAACGACCAGAACTAAAACTTTACAACTTACCCATACTAAAATAATTCATGATATCCATCACAAGTATTCTAAAAGTATTATCCATAAAGCGTACTTACAAATCAATCATTAAATGAATATAAGGGAAGTCAATTTTCAAAAGATTAAAATTCCATTTCACCAATAAACTATCCAATTCGAAATTACCCTAATCAATCTCTAACTATACCCATACATTTAAATTTCCCCTTTCATCATACTCACTGAACATTCACTTCCAATATTTAAATTAATTGTGAAAACCATTTAAGACCAATTGTCTATACTTTAAAAATGACAATAATAACAATAGTCTAAATATTCAAACCACATATTAGAAATTACCACCTTAAAATCTTAAATCTATCTGAATAAATTTACACACATAAATACCTTTTAAAACCACTACGTATTTATATATTTTAATTCTTTTTGAGGAGGAAAAGTAGAAAGAGAATAGATCTTTTCTAGGAATCAACAAGTCTACCAGACTATAACTTCACAAAATAAAAAGATGACTTATTCAATTCTATATTAAATTCTATTTCCACCATATACACATTTAAAAAATAAGAGTTAAACAATCAATGCTGATATAAATATATATTCACAAATTGCCCTTCTATTATATTATCCTATCAAATTTCACAAATTAATAAATTAAAAGGAATTCTTTTCTATTCCAAAGTATTCACTCAAAACAAGAATTAAATAAATCAATGTTATATATACGTAAGTTGATTTTTCTACTAACTTATCCTCTTATAGTTGTAATTTAACAAATCAGAAATAATGATAAACAAAAGATTTCTTTCTATTTTAATATTTCTACTATATAACCAGATTTTGTTTTATTTTAACCAGAAAAAGAACCATAATATTTACTAATAAAAGTTAAATAGTTACTGCAATAGTTAATCAGTGGAATCATTAATAAATATATATGCAAGTATAAATATACATATATATATATATACATACATACATATATATATATATATATATACATATATATATATATACATATATATATATACATAAAAGTAAATTTTCACAGTAATAAAAATAAAATTCGCGTTTTCCAAAATTTAAATATATACCAATTTCAAATGGGAATTTAACCCATGTAAAAGCACGGGAATACACGCCCAGCCGTGGCAGTCTACGGACTGCCACCGCAGTCCGACGGACTGTTGTGGACAGTCTACGGACTATCACAGCAGTCCGAAGGATTGCCGTGGTAGCCCATCGGTTGCCGCACCAACCACGGTCAGCTGGGTGGTGGGTACGGCCGAGGCCGAACTTTCACCCAGCCTGCATTTTTTTAAAATAACTTCAACAATTTAAAAACAATGAATTTCGAACTTTAAAATTTTTATTCTATTTTTTTTTTATTTTTTTAACACAATTTCAATATAAATTTATTTCGGTGAACTTTGAACCTTAATTAAAATTTATTTTTCTTTTATACTATCTTCACATTTATATATATATATGTGCATACAGATATATATATATATATTGTATAGAACATTTCGAAGACAGAAATAAAATTCAATTACTGTTCAATATAAATATTTATACACAGAATAAATTTGTAAAATTTATCTACAAATGAGGATTCTCACAACCTCGAAATTCCTAAACAAGACGTTATTCTTTTACTGGTTTATTATTATTCTTACTTAAAACTACAGTAACCCTTTCAATTCCAGAATCCCAACAAAATTTACTTTAAATGAATAACGATCCTGAATCCCAGTAAGATAACTACAGTCCAAATTATTTCTAAGGTTTCGAGAATTTTCTACATACATTAAATTACAAAACCAGAAGAAAATTTCATTCGCAACAAGAATTCTTATTTCTTTGATACTAAAGAAAGAGAATAATTTAAAAGAAAAAGAAGAACCTTGTGTCCTACGCCTGGAGGAAATTGTAGAAGCTTTATGTAATACCCCTCATACTGTTTAAACTTATTAATTTTTGTGTTAACTCGTTATGATGATTCTATTAGGGTTTTGATTTGGTTGGTGTAGTTTGATGATGTTGTTATTCCTTTTCTGGACATAATCGGTTGATATGACATTACTAGTATGATTTGTGATATCTTGTGTGTTGTTGGATTTTGTTCATTTAAATGATTTATCATTAATATTTATATGTCAATGTGATGTTATTTAATTCAGTATTATTATATGATGCAGTAGTTTAATATCATGTTATCTTATGTCAATTTGGTTAGAAATGTTAGCTCATTATTGATATTATAATTGTTAGAGTAGATTAGGCGAGAGGACAGTGTAGCATCACTCGTTCACGAGTGCCCTGCTACACTGCAATTCCTTCTCGTGATAGGATGTTCGATTATATACATGGACATGTGCTACTTGACGTTTATCTGGATGCAGGATTGCAGGAATAAGTCTCGATTCCACCTGCTTCGGCAGGACAGGGCGAGCAATAAATTAACCCAATGGGTAAAAGTTGAAAAAGGGAGTAGGCTTGGAAGTGTCCCCGTCCCAAGTCCGTCGTATGTTGTGAGTCGTGTTTTGACTGTAGTGTCGTCGTTGTCTTGTATGTAGTTTTATTGTTGAGTATTTGTTTTATTCTTGGTTAGTGTTTAATTAACTAATCGTAATTCATAAAATAATTAAGTATCGTTTCACTGTTATTTGATTTAATCAAGAGCTGGAAAAATGTTAAAATTGAATAAATAATAAATTAAAAGTGATTTAATTAATTAAAAGTGAAAATAATTATAATTAAATTAATATAGTTGAGAGTCATTAAATATTATTTTTTATTAATATTAAATTAGGAAATTTTGTGGAGATAATATCTAAATTTAAATAATTATTCCAATTAAAATTTTAGATAAATGTGAGTTTTTAAAAGCTGGAAAAGGACCAATAGGAAGGGGGCTTTTTGTGAAAAGAAAGCAGATGTGCTTTATGGAGTTTTATTTTTGATTTATTGTTTTGATGAGGAAATTTATTCACACACAAGTTTGTGCTGGTGGGAGTTTTTGCTCTGTAGTTTTTAGATCTAGAAAAGAAAAATAAGAAAATAGTTTTCAGTTTTGAGTTTGGAGTAGTTTTGGAATAAAAAATTATTGTGAGTTTGGAAAGAGAAGATTGTTCAGAAGAACATTGAAGGAAGAAGGTCGAAGAAGGAGTTACAGGAGAAATTCGAGAGGAGATTACAGGCGAGATTCTCCTTCAGACACAGGATTCCAGGTTTTCCTCCTGTTATTCTTATTCGGTTGTTTTTATAAACAAAATTAGGTTATCGTGCTTTAAGAAATTCCTTTGAAAGAAATTCTATGATTTGGAAACTTGTCTGTATGTAAACCTTTGAACTCTCTATAGAAAAACTATAGTAAAACCCTTTGTGTATTCAATAAAATTTAGTTTGGAAACCATTGTCTTGAAAAGAAAACCATTTGTTTTTGTGGGTTAAACTTGCATAACCAGATTTAGATTGTCTGATATAGAATAGAATAACCAAAATAGAAAACCAAATCATCTGTAGAAGACGGTGGTTAAACCCTTCAAAATTAATTCAATAAGATTTATTTCTGAAAATTATTGTTGAAAAGAAAATCACTATTTTATGGCTTGAATTTATTTGCCTAATTTGTTTTGTATCTGATAGGAAAATTTAATTGATATATTCTTATTTTTATAAATTTTGCATAAAGATATGTATTTTTCTATACCTATATACATGAGTGTATCAAATAAATTAATAAAAATAAAAATAAAAATTAAATTATTCCTTTTATTAAATTTATATTCTTCTGTGAGGAAAACAATTTATTCATATTATTGTGTTAAATTTCTGTATATTTATTTAAAACATTTACATATATATATATTTGGTAATTTACTGTGTAACGAACTGTGCATTCTTTTATAAATTTATATGTTTACAGTCATGTTATTCTTCTGGCAACTAGTACCATACGAAAATATTTATGAAATTAAAAGCGAATAACATATAAACATTTAAAAGAAATTTTATTATTATAAATTTTATTGATATAATAAAATTTTAATTTGTATTGGGGAAGGGCGGACGGCTCTCGCCGTACCACCCCGACCCCTGCGCTGGGCGCAGTAGTGGCAGCCGCCACTTGGCTGCGCACAGCAGCCTACGGCTGCTGTACGCAGCCCAGTGGAGGCTGCGTCCTCCCCATGGGAGGTACGCAGTACCTCCGGGGGAGGGCTGTTTTATTATATTGCTTTAAAATTCGTTTGTAATACTTTTATTTAATCTTCGGTTTCATATGATTTTTAATAAACGTTTTGATTCGATTTTTATTTTATAATAAATTCTTATGGCTTTTAATAAACGTTTTGTTTAATTTGATTTGTTATATATATATATATATATATATATATTTATTTATATTAGTTAAAACTATAATTTTAAAGGGTATGATAGTTAAGAAAATTGGTAACATATTTGTTGGTAAAATGATTTGTATTAAAATGCTTTATTTATTTTAATATATATTTAATAATTTAATATGTAAATTTAATAATTTAATAAGTTGAAATATGTGTGTGGAACTTAAAATTATTTTCATAATAGATTCTATAAGTAATAGATGATTTTTTTTCATAGTTTGTATCGTTGTAGTTTTCCTAGAAAATTAGAATTATGTACGCGTTCTTTTGGTTAATAGAATTTCCTCGTCCAACTGGTTCGTCTGTTAGGTGAAGTTCGTAGTGCAATATAATTGTCATGGCATTGATTTATGTAGTTGTCTTCTCTCGAGTTCATTCTTTTTATCTTATTGTGGAGTTCCTTGTTTTCGAGTTTGTGTTTTTGTGAGTGAATCCATGAGTTAGTTATCTTGCTTTAAGGAATATTTGGTATGTTTGAATATATTTGTGAAATTTAGAGTAAATGATTGTGTTGCCTGGAATGCTTTTCCATCTTGTTTCTTTTATTCCCCCATGTCGGGCAATTAGGGTTAAGGGTATTGTAAGTCTTCCAGAGAAATTTTCTTGAGTGGATGGTATGTGTTGAGGTTCATTTTGTGAATCGCCTTGAGGAATTGTATTATGATGTTGTACCCGGTTTCCACGAACGGGGATTTGTGCCTCCTAGGATATAGGAGTGGGTAATGAGAATTGTACCTCCTTTGGAAGGAGTGTGGGTTCCTTGTTTGGTTTTCTCCTTGGATTGGAGAGTTTATATTAGTTATCTATTGTGGTATCGTGCCTTGTGTGTTGTCGATAGGAGAGTGGCTCTTTGTGGGGGTCCGGCACACAAAGGGGCGCCAGGGTAACCTACCTAGAGTTTAATTAAGTGATAATATAAATGAATTAATGGGGGGGCTTTCACACTAATAAAGATAAAAGGATGTCTCTCTCGTGAAGCAAGTGAATGATAAGGCTCGAGATGAGATGGGACGCATAGCTTTGCGTGAGGGTCCGGCGGCCGGTAGAGGCAAGCCAGGGTAACCCAGGGTGGGGGTCCGGTAGCCTAGGAAGGTTGAGCCAGGGTAACTCATGGCAAGTTATGCATGACACTCTTCCTATGTCAACAGTTAGCCAGTTATTGTGTGATGTTCATGATCTTGTTCTCTGGAAGCATTGTAACCTCATGTTAAGTGACTTTGTGATTGTAGTTGTGAAGTAATATTGTGATTGTAGTGGTTAAGTGCCTTGTTGTTTTCTCTTTGGTCATTGTTGGATGAGGTCTTTGTTTATGCCTTGGGTTCATTGAAGTTGTGCGTGTGACTAGTGTAGTTTGGGAAGGTGATTTATTGTTATGTTCAGAAGTGAATTATTGTTGTGCCTCTTGGAATGGTTGTCATGAGTTTTCTAGGTGGTCTTTGATGTTATGTGTTTGTTGGGAGTTAGTCTTTGTTTTTGTTAGGCGTACTTGGTCGGGGACCCTTCCTTGTCTACTCTCAGCACGGGGGTGGTTGGGTGGAACGTGCTTCGCACCCCATTGGGTTCCCTCTTCTGTTGCAGATGTATCTTTTACTTGCAGGTTTTGGCGGATGTTGATGATCCAGTATCCTTATGTACCAGATTGATGTATATACTTTATATGTAATATATTCATTTGTGTATTGTCTCCCACGTGTGTTGGGATGACCTTGTTGTAATTGTATATGTGATTATTGAGATTGTATTCTTCTATCATTGGGATGTAATAATCATTCAGGCCATGTAATTATTCTGGATCATTTGTTATAGTTGGTTCCGTTGAGTTGTATCTATCAAAATATGTAATACTTTATATCTTATAATTTCATGTATTGTCATATGTGCTTATGTTATTACTATGGATATAGTTGATGGATATCTTAAATCTTGGAATGGGAATGAATAGATTACGTAGTAGATTAATTATTATTATCTTATTTTCATGGTTATGGGTTAGAATAGTTATGTCACTTCGTGTACCCCATTGGATCTAGTTGTGCCTCATGATACAATGTTATGTCATAATACTTAAGTATGTTTATTTTATGTTCTTTATTTAAAAAAAAAAATTGTTCCATTGTTGTTAGTTCCTTTGGGGTTCGCACGGCGGGGCGTGACACTTTATCCTTCTTACCGATCCAATCATCTGCTACCGATTGTTTCCAGCAGTAGCTCCAATAACCTCCCTCAACTTAAATCTCATTCCTAAATGAATTCTCTCCAGAATAATAATAGAAAAGAATGCAATACTGTAACAGAAAGATGACTGCCAAAATTTCTCCAAAATTTCTTGGGAAGAGAATGCCAACCCTCTAACAACAAAACTCCCCTAAATAAAAACACACACAAAAGTCTCTTCCATTTCCTCTTCATGCGAATGCCAAAAGTCACTTCTTTTTAAAAAATAAAATTCAAATCCAATCGAATCCACAAAAGATTGAGCTTTTTATTTATTTATTCTCCATATTCTCCAGTGAAAACCAAAAGTCACAACTCAAGAAATAAATCCAAATAATATTTAATCCCTTTAATTCCTTTTGTTGCCTTTTCAAGCATTACATTTCATTTTCTTTTTATCATGCATTTGATTAAAAATTAAATAAATTTAAATCCACAAAAATGAACTTTATATTATATATATATATATATATATATATATATTCATCATTCCCACAAAACTTTATTAAATAATTACTTCCACATTAAAATAATTAAAATCAACCATTTGCAAGATTGTAAATAAGTATCCATTAAATTTCTTATTATATAATAATTATCTTTTCAAGTTTACTTGTTCATAACAATTTAAATCAATTTATCTAATAATACCACTTTTACTTTTAACGAATTAGTTTAATTTGATCATTTGTTCTAAATTATTTGATTTGATTTAATTGATTATTATTTTAATTCCTAATTATATTTCAAATAACCTTGCAATTTCACTTATGATCTAATTAATTATTTAAACATGACTACTAACATATTATATCTTCCACAAAATCAAATAACATAGTAATTAATGAAGCACACACAATTACTCACACAAAAGTTTAGAACAACCGACACGGAGGGGTATTACATCCTCCCCCCCTTAAAAATTGACTTACTCCTGGAAGTCGAGCTCAAACATAAACATGGTAACAGAACAATATCAATGATCAAAAGTATATCAGCACCATAAATTAAAACATCAATTAAACGTCATCAAGTAAACAACGAAAATTAAACAAACCAAAAATAAGGAAATGATACCAAAATAAAAATGGTGACGGGGTTGCAACCAGACCAAAATGGTCAAACACCAGGACATATGACGAACTAGGTTGGGGAAACTTTCTTGTCAGTTCCTATTTTCCACTTCAATCCCATTGGGTGTTTATGATGCTCGCCCTGTCCTGACAATGCAGGTGGAATCGAGACTTAATTCCTGCAATCCTGCATGCAAACAAACATTGTGCACAATACATATATATATCACAAATACATCGTGAGAGGAACTCTCAGCATAGTAGGGCACTCGCAAACGAGTGATACCACACTGTCCCTCCCACCAAACCACACCTAATAATCAAAACAATCCTAGTAACTCATAAACAATTTTCTTCTAATTAGTTAGGAAATATTCGTATAAGGATACTAACCATAAATCTAATTCCTATACTATATCAAAATTAATTACTACTTGACATTATAAGTATTTATACCTGCATATTACAATTACATTACCTTCATCATTATGCTTTCTGAAGCCCACTTCCTGTAAATCAAAAGCTACCATAGAGCATTGCACATTAGTACCAATAATTCAAGTTGCATCTTGACCTCAAGATACTATATTCTACTAAAAATCATAGAATAATTATCCACAAAACCTTACATTTTCGTTAAAACTCATAATTTTCCACAAGGAACTCCACTTTAACCATTATTCAACACCAAAACTCACATCAATTTCAATAAAAGGGTAAAATTTTACACCTTCACAAATTCAAGAAAACATAATTCATCACTCAAGGACAACAAAATCGCAAATCCACACACACTTGACATAATCACACACATAAAACACATTACCAAGAAACACATCACACTAAAACTCAAGGGTCCATAGAGCATCCCCGATAGGAATGATATCGGTGCATTGCGCACTACACCGAGGGTCCTATCCTTTCCCATCAGTTTCCTGCACCATCGACCCGACACCATCTAACAGAAGAAATTCAAGTTCACAACAATGCCAAAAGAAAAGTGAAACTCAAGACTCACGGGTCTAAGCGCAAGGTTACATAGTGAGCACACATAGTGCCCAGTGTATGAACCTAGGCTCTGATACCATGTTGTAACGCCCCGCCGTGTGAACCCCAAAGGACAAAAAAATTACAGCACAATTTTTTTTTTTAAAAGTAAACATAACATACATGTATTACACATTAAGTCATGACATGAATTCCATTTAAGCAGATTCACTAACACATACATCCCTTAGGGTACACGAAGAGTCATTACGAGACTGAGATCCACACAACAATAATAAAGAATAAAATCCAAAGATATAGTCCATAACAAAATAAAAATTAACAAATATCACATATACATGATAATCATTGATAATAAACCATCTGAGTACATAAATACAACATACGCATAAAGAACTTAACACAAGGAATAACAATTGCCACGGCCAATATTCACACCGAGTTAACATTACATTACAGTACAATGTTCTAGAGGTACAATGATACAAAAGTGTTTCCAACCATAAATGGAAACCATACATAAGATAACATGATACAAATAAATAGATGAAAACTAGCTCCAAGACGGATACAACTCTGGAGTTGCTGCAACAACACCAATCCGTACCTCTCGATCCTCAACTGGGGACCCAATGGGGTGCTTGGCACATTCCACCCGACCATGTGGGTCCGAAGACCCACCCCCGTGCTAGGAGCTAACAAGAAAGAGACCGCAACCAAGAACATCCAAACACGGAATCACAAGACTCAACGCCATACAAAAGTATCATAAAACTCAAGAATTACAAAGACATAACCAACAACATCCAAGAGTCATTAAAATAACTTAAAATCATAAATCTCATCGCATAAATCAAAGCAATGACCAGTAACAAGTAACCAAAGGATGATCATGAAACACTTCCAAATCAACTGAATTAATAAACATAATACAATTCCAAATGCAATTAAATAACATCATATCACAGTACCATAAAAGTACAAGGTCATAAGTCAAATATCAATGAGATCATACAAGTCTACAAAGTACACCAAAGATGTATCAAGGCAATACTCCATAAATCAATATAAGACCAATCAACAACAATCTAAACCAACTCCCACAACCTACTTCCAAAGGAACACAATAAAGTAAAACACATGGGCAACTAGGGGAGAGTGTCATCGCATAGTCCTACATGGGCTGTCATGTGCTCTTCCTCCCAATTGGAGGCGCCGGTCCCATCTATGGCTGTCCTATGCTCTTCCTCCCAACTGGAGGCACCGGTCCATAGGGTGACTCATGCGGAGCCGTAGGCCTCTCGTGAGGACGAGGTCACGACCTTGCCAACCATGGCCTTCTCAGCCTTCCATTAGTCTGTGAAAGCACTAATGAAGACGAGGCATCTATTTTTTAATCTTGTAATGATATTACTACCCAACCCTCCTAAGTTAATTATTAGGTTTTCACTTGATTACTAACTCACTCGTGGGTTATCCTATGCCCTTCCCCTTAAACGGGGTGCCGGCCCCCACGAGGAGCCACTCTCCCTAGAGACCCAACAACATCAAACCAAAAAACCAAGAAACCAAGAGACCAAGGGTTGTACAACTTAACAAGAACATTAGGTCATAACTGAGAAGCATGTGAGGCATTACCCATCTCGCTATAATACATAATCAAAGTCTCAACAATTCCTGTACAACCCTTTTAAAATCTTGAAACCAAAACACTTGCCACATCAAAGACACATAAAGAGAGAGAACAACAATTATCAATCATCTCAAGCCTCTAGAAGCGAAAAGAATGAAAACCCACAAACGAGGGTAAAGTGAAGCAACAAGAGTATTTCTCCAATAAATCCATCACAAGGATAAAATTTCCTCAAATAAGAGAGTAACTCAGAAAAGCCATAAAAAGGGAAGATTCATCAAGACCCATCCACAAATCAACAATGGTGTTACCTCAAATAGGGAACGCAAAAGAAAATCAACCTTTAAACAAAATCACTTAATAAAACCAAAAGCCACCAACTAGGCATTCCATGGGAGACCTCAATTTTCTCCTCACTAGAACCCCCTTATGATGGTACACAAACCACTTTCATAAAAACAACAACATAGCAATGACAACAATAATTGCAAGGCCACCAGATCAATTTCAATTCAAATATAATGAGTGAAAACATTGAAATAAGATCAACAACTCCATCCAGACTACATGATCAACTTCGATACAAAATAAATTAGAAATTCAAGAAGATAAACCATCCACAACTCATAAACCAAAACACGAGTTCCCAATTAAATTGCAACAAAATATAAATGACAAAGGATTCCTTGAATCAAAATTAATCTCCAACGGCATTCATACCAATACAGAAATGTCCAAAAACAATCCTTCAACAAAAGAGGTAAAAGCATGCAACCAGTCATCCAGGGGACCAAATTAAAGAACACCTTAAATACTCAATCACTCACAACTCCATCAAACATTTGCATAATAAACATCAACCAAAAATTCAATTGAGAACAATATTTATTAACCAATCAATTAACGACCAGAACTAAAACTTTACAACTTACCCATACTAAAATAATTCATGATATCCATCACAAGTATTCTAAAAGTATTATCCATAAAGCGTACTTACAAATCAATCATTAAATGAATATAAGGGAAGTCAATTTTCAAAAGATTAAAATTCCATTTCACCAATAAACTATCCAATTCGAAGTTACCCTAATCAATCTCTAACTATACCCATACATTTAAATTTCCCCTTTCATCATACTCACTTAACATTCACTTCCAATATTTAAATTAATTGTGAAAACCATTTAAGACCAATTGTCTATACTTTAAAAATGACAATAATAACAATAGTCTAAATATTCAAACCACATATTAGAAATTACCACCTTAAAATCTTAAATCTATCTGAATAAATTTACACACATAAATACCTTTTAAAACCACTACGTATTTATATATTTTAATTCTTTTTGAGGAGGAAAAGTAGAAAGAGAATAGATCTTTTCTAGGAATCAACAAGTCTACCAGACTATAACTTCACAAAATAAAAAGATGACTTATTCAATTCTATATTAAATTCTATTTCCACCATATACACGTTTAAAAAATAAGAATTAAACAATCAATACTGATATAAATATATATTCACAAATTGCCCTTCTATTATATTATCCTATCAAATTTCACAAATTAATAAATTAAAAGGAATTCTTTTCTATTCCAAAGTATTCACTCAAAACAAGAATTAAATAAATCAATGCTATCATATATACGTAAGTTGATTTTTCTACTAACTTATCCTCTTATAGTTGTAATTTAACAAATCAGAAATAATGATAAACAAAAGATTTCTTTCTATTTTAATATTTCTACTATAACCAGATTTTGTTTTATTTTAACCAGAAAAATAATCAAAATATTTACTAATAAAAGTTAAATATTTACTGCAATAGTTAATCAGTGGAATCATTAATAAATATATATGCAAGTATAAATATACATATATATATACATACATACATATATATATATACATATATACATACATACATATATATATATACATATATATATATACATATATATATATACATAAAAGTAAATTTTCACAGTAATAAAAATAAAATTCGCATTTTCCAAAATTTAAATATATACCAATTTCGAATGGGAATTTAACCCATGTAAAAGCACGGGAATACACCGTCCGTGGCGTCTACTGTTGCCGCAGTGTCCGATGGGCTGTGGTAGACTATCTGGGACTGTCCAGCCCATCAAAGACTGCGTAGTAGTCGTCGGCTACGCACCAACCGTCATTTGGGTGGTGGGTGCGGCCGAGGCGACATCACCGGCCTGCCCACAAAATAACAACAATTTAAAAACAATGAATTTTGAACTTTAAAATTTTTATTCTTTTTTTTTTAATTTTTTTAACACAATTTCAATATAAATTTATTTCGGTGAACTTTGAACCTTAATTAAAATTTATTTTTCTTTTATACTATCTTCACATTTATATATATATATATATGTGCATACATATATATATATATTGTATAGAATATTTCGAAGATAGAAATAAAATTCAATTACTATTCAATATAAATATTTATACACAGAATAAATTTGTAAAATTTATCTACAAATGAGGATTCTCACAATCTCGAAATTCCTAAACAAGACGTTATTCTTTTACTGGTTTATTATTATTCTTACTTAAAACTACAGTAACCCTTTCAATTCCAGAATCCCAACAAAATTTACTTTAAATGAATAACGATCCCGAATCCCAGTAAGATAACTACAGTCCAAATTATTTCTAAGGTTTTGAGAATTTTCTACATACATTAAATTACAAAACCAGAAGAAAATTTCATTCGCAACAAGAATTCTTATTTCTTTGATACTAAAGAAAGAGAATAATTTAAAAGAAAAAGAAGAACACACAGTTGATATTCTGTCATATAGTCAATCAAGTCAGGTCAGGCCTCAGAGTGCCAAAGTCCATTGAAGTCAGCCAGGTGCTTCTTATTCTCCATATTCTCCAGTGAAAACCAAAAGTCACAACTCAAGAAATAAATCCAAATAATATTTAATCCCTTTAATTCCTTTTGTTGCCTTTTCAAGCATTACATTTCATTTTCTTTTTATCATGCATTTGATTAAAAATTAAATAAATTTAAATCCACAAAAATGAACTTTTATTTATATAAATATATATATATATATATTCATCATTCCCACAAAACTTTATTAAATAATTACTTCCACATTAAAATAATTAAAATCAACTATTTGCAAGATTCTAAATAAGTATCCATTAAATTTCTTATTATATAATAATTATCTTTTCAAGATTACTTGTTCATAACAATTTAAATCAATTTATCTAATAATACCACTTTTACTTTTAACGAATTAGTTTAATTTGATCATTTGTTCTAAATTATTTGATTTGATTTAATTGATTATTATTTTAATTCCTAATTATATTTCAAATAACCTTGCAATTTCACTTATGATCTAATTAATTATTTAAACATGACTACTAACATATTATATCTTCCACAAAATCAAATAACACAGTAATCAATGAAGCACACACAATTACTCACACAAAAGTTTAGGACAACCGACACGGAGGGGTATTACATCCTAAAAATTGCAAAACCAATATTGTGGGATCACCCTATTATATATATATATATTATATCATAAATGTGTATATATTATAATATATAACATATTAATATCTAATATATAATATAAATATAATATAATATATTATAATATATATATATATACATAATCTATAATATGTATATGTAGAGAAGGGGAATTTGCTACTCATGAGTTCCCTTCATTTAGAGAGCCTCATAAGATGAATTGCCCTAAAATACCTCAAGGAACAACACAAAAGTTCAAGAATCAAAAAGAGTAGGTGGCAAAGGTTTTCTAGAAAAACTAACAGGCTCTTGGCCAAAGGATGACAGTGTGAAATACAAACATAAGGGTGGCACGCTAGCATCCCAAAGGCGTGTCATCTCTTATGGACCAAAAATCAATTTTATCACAAAAAAAATAGTAGAGTGGCTACTAGTGATCTAATTACTGAGAACTTCTAGAATGGAAGAAAGTAACATAAAGTAATAAGACTGAAATATGGTAAAGTAAATGATAGAACTAAAGAGAATAGAGAAAGAAAAATTCTCACAACAACCCAAGTAATGAAGCCTCCAGCACATGAATTTCTTCAATACCTGCATACATAAAATTTGGAGAAAGTGTTGGGGTTGTATAGGAGTTTTCCTCAGTCAAACCCCCATTTTGGCATTCCCACCTCAACAGACAACCAAATAGATAGAGAGAAATGTGTAAAAGAGTGATAAAAGAAATCCCCGCTCAAGGAGGAGAACCTATATCACAAAATGAAGGTGATAAAATCAATCCCTATTCGAGGAGGAGAACCCATATCACAAAATGTAGATGCAACAGATAGGGGATTGTGAGAAACCCCAAGATGCTTAAAGGTGCAAGGCACAAGGTAGATATCACATGCCAAGCTTAGGAAGCCAAGGAGGGAAACAAAGAGAGTTGCAAGAGCCAAGAGAGTGGTAGAGGGTGTTGTGAGAATGCAAAAGTGTTGTTGTAACAAGTTGTATGGAGATATGCAAGGAAGAGAAAGATGGTAGAATGCTTGAGAGAGAAACCAAGAAGCAGAGAGAACCAAATGAGTTCAAAAGATAAATTTTAAAGAGGGATAAGAAGCTTCCCAAGCCATTTTAGGGAATCCCCAATCGTTACCACTAACAAGAGGAGGTGACAAGTGGCAAACATGCATGTAAATAGTCATTTGAATGTTGAATTGTTGCAGGATTCTAGTGCGGCATGCAGACATCCACGTGGAATGCTAGTGTCCAAACACATCACAATACAAAACAATGAGAATGGGAAAAGAACAAGGTTCAATGAAAATATGACACACGAAGGTAGCTACTGAAAAGGGGTTTTAAAGCATCCTGAAAAGGGAAAAATGTTGATGCAAGGGCTAAAATGAGCCTACACAAGATGCTAAGGGAGTGGACACTAAAGAAAATGCAAGAATGTATGTGAAATTACAAGGGGTGCAATTTTACGACATTACATTTTTCCTCCACTTTATCGGGCATATGAATCTACACTAATATGCACGCTAAAGGAAATCTACTAAACAAAAATAACATCATAATTCCCAAAAGGATACTGTAGAGCAAGAAGACAACTCTTTGAACCAAAAAAGCATGCCCCTAAGATAAAGACCTACAAAACAAACACATTAGTAAAGAAAGACCTACACAATACAATAGTGTTAGAACATAAAAAATCATTACATCACGGGGTTAAAACATAAAAAACACACACACACAAGCACACAAAAAACTAAAGGATTTTAGTCAGCAAAGTGAAAGAGACCTCGATGTAAAAGGTTGTCTCAATACTATGCGTCATCCCCAAACTAAAAAAATAACACATAAAAGAACTCTCAAATGAAGAGAAGAAGGTAAGGATCAATCGCTTCAAGAGAAGAATGCACCCAAAAGTCAAGAAAGCAACCAATGTCAAAGAGAGAAGGAGCATACACTTAGGATGAAGAAGATGCAGATCTTTGATCTAATATACACAACTAAGAAGAAAAATAATTTAAGAGAAAGATGGAGAAGCTAGAAAGAAATGAAAATTCCAAGAGATGGATTCATAGGTGCTTGGTCCTGAGGAATTTTGAACAAAAGGACTTTATAGCCCCACAAAACTATGAAGTTGCACAAAGTACACCGAGGGCCCTTAGACTAATGATGGAAAAATACTGCAGGATGTAAGCATCTCACAAGCTCATAGACCTGCATGAAGGAAACTCCCAAGTTCTCTCTCATGAGGGAAACCCAATGGAGTAAGCACCTTATAGGCCTATAGAACTACAAGGAGACATCCCCTAAGTTCTTTCTCATGAGGGAAACCCAATGAAAAGGGTCTCCGCAAAGTCAAATAGGAAAGAAACTTCACAAGCGCACCTACAAAGCAACAAGTTAATCCATAAATAAAACATGTCAGAAAACAAAGCAACGGCATAGGAAAAAAATAGACACTCACAAAAACATTCAACAAATTGGAATGCTTTCAAAGGGTTCCCTCGAGAACCCTTCAAAAGAAGAGGGGTTTGCTCAAGGGACACACTATTTGAAAAGCAAGGTCTAGTCAGGCTGCCCCAAGCTAGATGCCATAGAATTCATTTGAGAAAAAAACTTTCAAAGGGGATCCCTTGGGAACCCTTCAAAAGAAAGAGGGGTTCACTCAAGGGATGCTTCATTTGAAAGACATAGAGAAGAGAGGGGTTCCTTCAAGAAGGACACACATCTCTAGAACAAGTTATCACTTCCCCCAACATACAGGGGATAAGAACCATGCAAGATACTTAGGACATACAGGATAGAGGTAGACCTTGATATCACTTGTCATGTGAAGAAGAGGAAGGTGCATCAATGAATAAATGAGTGGTGACACCTGAATCATGAAGTTGTTGTATTTTGTCCTTCAAGGCCTTACATTCACTAGTGGAATGGCCAAGCACTTGATGGTATACACAAAAAGAATGTTTTGCTTTATTATTCTTATGAGATCTCTTTTGAGGAGGAATAGTAATTAAGTGGGTTTTAAGAAGCCTTGATAAAATATGGTCTTGCTTAGATAAAGAATGAGGAGTAGGAAGAAACCCTTTCTCTTGTGGAGAAATACTCAACTACTCACAAGAAGAAGAAGACACAAAGATAAAAGACAATGGAGGATCTACATGGAGAGCATCATTTCGACAAGGGGGATGATACTCCTTTATGAGATCACCATCATCCTTCCTTACAGGATTACCAACATTGACCTCTTTAATAGAAGTTTGATCATCTTCCTTAGAAGGAGGAGGATCGACATTAAGGACATTACAACTATTGCTCACATTATCCCACGATGCAGATGAATGACCATCTTTGATAGCAGGTTTGAATGATGTTATCGGAATGTATGAGTGAATTGGGTCAACTTTATGATCTCCAATAAAGGATTGTATAAATTCTAGAGAACTCCAATCATCACCAAGACATACATTCCTTTGAGAAGTAGAGGGAGTAGACTTAAGATTTCATGCTTCAAAAGGATCTTCTTCATGGACATCTATCTCAAGAGTATCCTTTGTAGTAGGTACTGCTAGAGTAAACATCAACAAATTGGAAGACACTAAAGGAATAAGAGTAGGAACAACCAAAACTTGACCAAAAGTTTCCATTTCACATAAGTGGATAGCCTCAGGGTCAACCTTGATTGTGACTACTTAGTTATTGTAAATGAACTTAATAGATTTACGCCAGGTAGATGGCACTACACCCATAGCATGAATCCACAGTCTACCAAGAAGAAGGTTATATGGTAATTTTTATGACATAACATGTACAAGGGTTGGTATGGTAATGGGTCCCAACCTCAAAGGAAAGACTATCATGCCTAGGGCTTGTCTACCAACATTATTGAACCCACAAATCTCAACAAAAGAAGCATTAAGAGAAGATGAATCAATATTAATCTTAGGAAATAGATCAATGCTACATACATCAAGCATAAAACTAGTGTCAAGGAGAGTACATCTAATGTTGATATTATTAATGTTAACTATAATCATCAAAGGAACTGCCTGCTTCTGTACTTTCAAAGGTGGGAGTTCTTGCAGATAGAATGTGATATTCAGTGAATTCATATGAATATGAGCTATCAATGCATTATCATCCATCGACCTAGTGGAAGAAGGAAAGAGAATCTTCTACAAGGCTTCATGAAGCATACCTTGATAAACCAGGGTAGACTAAAGAAAGTCCCACAGTGGGATCTTGGTCGGAGTAACATGGATTTTCTCGACAAGATCGTAATCACCAGGTGCTTTAGTTGTAGTTTTAGGTGCTTGAGGAAGGCTTGGTTGTTTATTCATTATATTCTTATAAGTATGGGCTACCGCTCTATAAGAGGGAGCCATAGAGATATCAAGAGAATTGCTACCAAATGGGACACAATCAATAGAAAAAATCCTTTTAGGAGAAGGACTAGTTGGAGTCAAATAAATAACCAGTCTCCTAGGCCTTTGAGGGGCAATAGAGACATAGATTAGTAGAATCATCACAGCTAGTGGAATAATTATTTGAAGACATATTCTCAGCATCAATCCAGGGAAGATCAAATGTGGAAGGAGATTCATCATTTGGTAACGCATCATATCTAGAGGAGAGTGCATTGGAATGAAGGGTAGATTCATCACTCAAAAATGCATCATCTCTGGAAGAGAGTGCATCAAAACAAAGATGAGATTCATCATTTGCCAATGCAACGTCTCTAGAAGAGAGTGCATTGGAATGAAAGGGAGATTCAACATTCACTAATTCATCATATCCAAAAGAGAGTGCATTGGAATGAATAGAAGGTAGAGTAGCATTAAGAAAGTTACCAATGATTTCATCTTCTAGTAACAAGATATCCTTCAAAGAAAGAGGAATCTCATGAGAAGGATCAAGAATACAAAGTGGCATGGGAAAAACCAAGTCACTATCACATGCATGAAATGGAATATCATTAGAATTTAAAAAAAAAATAGATACTAAATGAATAAAAGAAGATATTAAATTCATTTTGGGGTGACAAAACTAAGAAAAACTGAAAATCTAGATTTTTAGATTTTTTCAGTATTTTCTAGGTTCTAGTAATTTTCATTTTCGAAGGTCTTTAGAGTAGAATTTGGAGTTGAAACTTGTGTTGATCCCTAAAAATGGGTTGCCGAAGGCATGCTTTTTTAGGGACTAAATTAGTCCTCTTGGAGATCTTTTTGCAATTGTTCTGAATTTCGAGCACCGTGTCAAAATTTATGACTCCACCAAGTTTGGGTAAATAAATTCCTAGTTTTTTGAAAAATATTATGGTTCACGTCGGGTTCACCAAAATATAGAGAAGGGGGATTTTCTAATCACAAGTTCCCTTCATTTAGAGAGCCTCACAGGGAAAACTACCCTAAACTATCTCAAGGAGTAGCACAAGAGTTCTAGAATTGGAAAGAGTAGGTCACAAAGGTTTTCTAGACAAACTAACAGGCGCTTGGCCAAAGGATGACAAAACAAAATACAAACAACTGTGTGGCTCGCTAGTGTCCTAGAGGCGTGTTGGTGTCTTGTACGGACCAAAAAGTGAGTTTATCACAAAAAAATAGTAGAGTGACTATTAGCAATCTAATTACTGAGAACTTCCAGAATGCAAGAAAATAACAGAAAGTAATAAGATTGAAATACGATAAAGTAAATGATAGAACTAAAGAGGATAGAGAAATAAAAATGCTCACAACAACACAAGTAATGAAGCCTCCAACACATGAATGTCTTCAATACCTACATACATAAGTTCTAGAGAAAGTGTTGGGGCTGTATAGGAATTTTCCTCAATCAAACCCCCGTTTTGGTGTTCCCACCTCCACGAACAGTCAAATAGATAGAGAGAAATGAACAAAAGAGTGATAAAAGAAATCCCCGCTCAAGGAGGAGAACCTGTATTAAAAAATGTAGGTGATAAAAGCATTCCCCACTCAAGGAGGAGAACCTGTATCACAAAATGTAGATGCAATATATAAGGGATTGTGAGAAATCCCAAGATGCTCAAAGGTGCAAGGCACAAGATAGATATCACATGTCAGGCTTAGGAAGCCAAGAAGTGAAACAAAGAGAGCTGCAAGAGCCAAGAATGTGGTAGAGGGTAATGTGAGAATGCAAAAGTGTTGTTGTAACAAGTTGTATGGAGTTGTGCAAGTAAGAGAAAGATGGTAGAATGCTTGAGTGAGAAGCCAAGAAGTAGAGAGAACCAAATGAGTTCAAAAGATAACTTTTAAAGAGGGAGAAGAAGCTTCTTGAGTCATTTCAGGGCGTCCCCAATCATTACCACCGACAAAAGGAGGTGACAAGTGGAAAACATGCATGAAAACAGTCATTTGAACATTATAACATCACAAGATGCTAGCACAGTACACAAACGTCCACACAATGCACTAGTGTCAAGACACATCATGCTAGAGAACAACGAGAATGCGAAAAGCACAAGATTTAATGCAAAGATGATGCGCAAAAGTAGTTTCTAAAAAGGGGTTTTAGAGCATCTTGAGAAGGTAAAAAGGTTGATGTAGGGGCTAAAATGAGCCTACACAAAATGTTAAGGGAGTGGAAACTAAAGAAAATGCAAGAATGTATGTGAAATTGCAAGGGGTGCAATTTTACAATATATATATATATATATATATATATATATATATATATATATATATATATATATATATATATATATATATATATATATATATATCAAAGCATCCTTGTTATGTGAAGACTATCCATGATTTGCATTTGCATCACAAAATTACAAATCAAGAGCCTATTCCATGCTTAGATACTATAAGAATGATTGTGTTGTATGATGTAATATGAGATTTTACATTTGAGACTTTCCAACCCCCAGTTTTCCATGATATAACTTCATTATATAATAAACTGTGGTTTAATATAGGATGGAATGAAAAGAACTAGATTTCATAATCAAATTATTATTTAATTATATCACTTAGAGATGAGTTGTTTATTTTACTTGGAAAATTCATATTTAAATATTGTGAATCCATAGATATTAAAGTTTATCTTAATCTCATGACTATTTTGCTAAAATTTTCCAAGGGAATATAGTAATATTTTCTCTTTCTATAAGTTGATTTAATTTTGAGAATTAATTTTGAATAATTCTTAGTAGTGGAGACTATTTTTAGAGTGGGAGGTAGAGTTAAATATTTATATGATTTTATTCTTTACAAGGGATAAAAATAGTTAAAAAATAAAAGGGGGGCATTATAGTAGATTTCATTTTTCATTGATAAATGGAGGAGGTCATTAAAAGGAGAGAAAAATGAATGTGCATACAAAATGGTGGAGTGGATCGTGGCTACACCTTCAAAAGGAGGAGGTTGCATGTGTACATTCTTAAGTATTAAAATGGTTATTATTCCACCATTTTAGGCTATGCATCATGGTCAACAAGGTTATGAGGGTTGCAACATCGTGGACACATGGATATGACATGATAGATGAGGCTATTATATGAGGAATGTGGAAAGTGGGCAAAGAAATTAGTGCGAGTGGGGTCCATTCTCCATTATCATTTTTTCTCTCATCATGATCGTTCACTCAAATCTCTCCTCAACATGTTAGTTTTTCACTACTTTTCTTTATACCCTTCATTCTCAGATAGGTTGTTTTTACCATCTTTACTCAAGGGTTCTGCTACCTTACCTTTATCTTCAATACTTACTCCCTTGCATCTCTCTTGATTTTATTTATTCTATTCTCTTATCAGGAAATCTTCCCTTGTAATCAATTCCTCTTCAAAGGATATACCAAAGGAGAATAGCAATGCATTCATCTGCAACATCATCAAAAGTGGTCACGCCCACAAAAGGATATAAAAGTCACATCAGAACTAAACCTGGGAATTGGACATTCCAACAGGCAACTAACATCTTCTCATGGTCATTCATTTACTTTATCAAACTAGGGGACATATACTTGAAATGGAGCAGCACGGTATGTGCACTAAGAACTAGTTTCCAGTCACCATCTATAGAAAACAAATGCTTAAAAGAAGTGCAACGCAAATATTTTTAACTCAAACAAAACTTAGCTAAAACAGAAATCATAGCAGCTATTATTAAAGGACAAACTATGAACTAGCCTTATGCTGTAGGAACAGACACAGGGATGGATTCCAGATGCTGCAGGAACAATACAAGGCTGAGTTTGCGTTGAACTTTACAGAAATAGATTCTAACTAGTAATCAACACGAAATGAACAGTTAACCACAACAACTTGCTACATAATACTTACTAAGTGGGCCCCCTTAGCAAGCATCAACTAGATTACACAAGAAGTTGACTCAAAGCTTCATCGAATTTTATTCATATTCAGAACCAGGATACATTGATTACTCTGTTTGAAAATAAAACTTAACACATAACTCTGTTGCTTATTCAACTTAATTTTAACACATACTATTTTTTCCTCGTTCACTCACACAGGAGGAATGGTTATTTAAATGAAAAAGAAAACAAACTAACTAACAGAGCGAGTCATGATCATAAATACATTATGAATCCACGGAACAGATATTCATAGATGAAATTCTATCTGCTCGACACGACCCAGAGAGAATATAGCATTACACACTCCCTAGATCAAAAGACCGTTAAAACTCCTTCCCAAAGATTCTGTCAAAGAGTTATTACTAGAACAACTTCTTCAACGGAGCTGAGATTCTTTGCGCTTGATCAGCTTCTACTCTCTCCAACAACCTGCAATAAGTGACAGGGGCGAAGGAAAGCATACACACAAGTGACACGACATCCATTCATTAATCACATGTTAATCCTATTCTATTATCCAAAATCATAAGCATACATTAGCCATGCGGGAGGTCAAAAAGGTAATTAATGAAGTTGTCAAGCTACAAGAATATGGAATTGGTTGCTACAAGATACCACCTGAAAAGTCTTTAATCAATAGGTTTAAACAACTATTAATAACAAAAGTAAGAGTATCAAAAGTTCAAACTATGAGCATATTTAAGGCTCATCATTCTACCCCCTATTTATCATAATGTTGGTCCTCCAACATTGAATTTCCTTGTTATTTCCCTGAAATTTGTTGGAGAAGCATGACCCTGCAGCGAAGTTCCAAACTTGTAGTAAAAACCTTGGGTAAACTCCCATATTTCAAATTTGTAGTTTTCTATTTCTTCATTGATTTCCTTGGCTTGGTAGGGATAGAGTCTCCATATTAAAACTGGGGGTTGGAAAGTCAATGGCATCCATAATTCAAATCTGCTTTGCAAGCCCAGTTGCATGTACCTTTCTGTTCTCCTGAGTGTTGTTGTGAAGTTCAAAGGGCTGTGAGGCTCTATCTTTCTTAGACCAACTATCAATTTCTCCCACCTTGCCTCAATCCTGGAACAAGTGAGTTTCCAAAATATATATTTCTACTCTTTGAACTCACTGTATACCTGTTGTCTAATGTCAAAAATTTTCTCTCTTTCCTAAGGGTAATTTGATCCATAAGTAGCTTTAAGCCAGGTTCTTAAAATTGTGCGTGGGTCTGAACTCTTAGCTTTTAGAAGAATAGGTTCATCTCTTTCTACTTCTTCATATGTTTCCAATTATCTCCCATAATTGACCTCATTTGCAGCCCAAGACATAAGTGCTCTTAGATGGATATCACCTATATAAAGGAGTGGGTTCCATTCAGTTTCTGCAGGAATTAAATAACCATGTAAATAAAGTTCACACATGGAGTTTTTCAACCAATTAGGGCCACTTCATAGGCATCATAAAATTCCTTGGCTGTTTCAATATCGGGATCCAAATTTCTAGAGATCCTCATTAGTTTGAACCAAAGAAACTGTTCCTTGAGGCACATTGCATATACTTTGGGTGGCAGCCTACACTCCATTATTTTTCCAGTTATTTCCATCATTTCATCCATTTTCTTCTGCATATCTTGATTTTTTTGCTTTTGCCTTTCAATTTCCCTTTGTAGCTTTTTCTTTTCCTCATCCCATAAACTTTGCTAGACTTTAGTTTTGGTGAGATGGCGAAAACAGAAAGTCTGGAATGACACAAGCTTCCAATTAACTTTCAGAAATTCCAAGTATGCAATCAGTAGAGTCCTTTTGTACACAATTAAATATGTGCAAACTTTAGTGGGAAATGGATTATCATAGGGTATTTCATGCAGTTCAAGCACACCTTCTTCTTGTTGTAGGGAAAAATCCTCTTGCTGCAGGATGAAGCCCTATTGTTGCATGGGAGAAGATTGTTCTTCCTCATAAATTTTCTCAGCCGCACAAGCTAAGTCATACAGACTCAACATTTTCCCCTTATCAACATTACTGGGTTGTGCTGCCTCAAGAACAACAGAGGAGCTTTGTGGAACATTTAAAGACATACCGAGGGAGTTATCATGAGTTGATTCAGCAAAGTCCTCCAATATTATGACAATTTCTGTTTGAACGGAGGTTGTAACAGGCTTAGATTGTTTTCTCAATGAACTCCTTCTTCGTAGTTTTGCATAAGGGGCAGTAGCAAAGGATGCTTCCTTAGCAGTCCTCTTCCTAGCTGGTCTTGAAGATCTAGACTCGGCAAGGGAAGAAGATATTGGAGTATTAACGGGTGTTGTTGTAGGAGAGACAGAGACAGGTGAAGACCCCGCAGGACAGGATGACGCAAATTTTTTTTATCTTTGAGTATGTGGGTCTGAATCAGGAGTCTACCCTACCCTAGATGACTCACCTACAATTGTCTTTCCTTTTTCTCTCCTAGTGGCATACCTTGTTTGCACACCGGTAAAGGAGATTGGTATAGAAGCTGCAGGACTGGGTGTTGCAGGAGCAGCAGATTCTTGCTCTGTTTCTATACTTGTGGATTCAATTCTCATTTTCTTTCTTCTAGGCTACATAGGTAGTGCCCTAGGGGGTTCAGGTGGTTGAATAATTTTTCGGGAAACAAACTCATTCCAAGAAAGAGGTGAAACATCCCTTAAAGATCACTCAGTCAAAAGTTTTATTAGGGCATGATGTGTGACAGAGTTTCCTTTACCCTTTTGGGTTTCATGTGCACTACTTTGCAAAAGGTTTATCAAGAAATTCAGAACATTCACTACTAGTCCATGTCTCATATGACTTAACAATTTGAAATGATATGAGTGTAGGTAAGAGAAGCGCCCTTCACAAGTTAAATACTTGATAATAAAGATGGTGTATTCAGAGTATGGATAAGGTAGGGACATTTTTTTGCACCCTTTTTTTGAGATTTCCAAAGGCCCATCAGCTGGTAGGATAAAATCTGCCCTAGCAGAGACAACATCCCTTCCAACAGGAAAATTTTCACCAACTGCCGATAATCCAGTAACTTCTGCAATTCTTTCCTCTATCAATTCTCAAGAAATAATTTAACCATCCACAATTGGAGAATGCTTACATTAACTGAGGATCTTGTGTCAAAGCATCATAAGCCACAGGCTCGTGCCTCACCAGTTGGCCACCCATGATCAAAAAACCCTTAAAAAAAAAACTCAGACTGATGCCGAAAGCTTGCAAAAGACTCTTCTTCCTTACTACACTTCCTTTTCCTTACCAAGAATAACAACTAGACATTTGCATAAAATAATTTTAATAACTACTTAAACTAAGTAGTTAGCTTGTTCTTAGGATATGGCTTTGCAATCGTACTTTAGAAAGTACAAGAACATAACTATTTTGGCAAACGTAAAGTTGGCACAGGAAAATTTCAAATTAGAATACCCCCGCCCCCTACTTAGCATTTGACATGTGTCCTCACATGTGCAGGGTGATAAGTTTAAAGCATGCAATTACGGCTGACATATACATTACAATAAATGAATAAACAGAAAGAATAAATTATGTGATAATGAAAAGATTTCGCATACCTTGAAGTCAGTTCTCGGGCATGCCATAAAGGACAACAACGTATCATAAAATGATAGCTGGGAGATTTAATGCATGAATGAGGTGGAGTGTTAATATGGATGACGTGGCAGAGAAAGGAATGAATGATGTGATAGATGAAAAAAATGGAGAAAAGTGGTTTTCTTTTAAAAAAGAAAACTTTATTATGGGCGATCAACGGAATACTTAAAGAGAAGCTGCAGGAAGACCAGTCGAAAAAAACTTATTCAGGAACTCTTCCTTTGATGTCGGCTTATGATATAACCGCAGTCGGTGTCCATTAACTAGCAATTTGAAATGGACTGGATCAATTGTGGCTAGCTGTATGGAACCATTGTCAAACACATTCTCAACTTCATAGGGACCTAGCCAGCGGGTTGTGAGCTTACCTTGGTTTTCTTGATATCTGGAATCACATAACAGAGCCCAATCACTAGCAGAGAATTGGTTGGTTTTAATGTGTTGATCGTGCCATTTCTTCCTTTGCTGTGGGACAACTTCTGTATGCTGCAGGATAGTTTTTCTCATTTCGTCCAAGGCATTCAGCCGCAGGAGACGTTCCTTCTGTGCTTCAGAAATGTCTATATTGAGTTCGAGAGTTGTCCTCAAAGTTTTATGTTCAAATTCAATGGGCAACATGGTTGTTTTCCCATAAAGCAGTTCAAAAGGTGTAAACCCAATTGTTGTCTTCCATGTAGTTCTATAGGCCCAGACTACTTTAGGAAGTCTACTGCTCCAATCTTTCCTATGGAGCTGTAATGTCTTTGTTAGGATTGCCTCAATTTCCTTGTTTGTAACCTCCGCCTGACCATTGGCTTGAGGGTGATAGGGGTTGGACTTTCTATGCTTGATTTTATAGTCATTCATTAGTGCAATGATCAAATTGGATGTGAACTGAACTCCCTGATCAGTTACAAGCTCTCTGGGAACTCCAAATCTAGTGAAAATTTGCTCATACAGAAATTCAACAACCTTGTTATCACGAGCATGAGTCATTTCCTTTACTTTAACCCACTTTGTTACATAATTCGTGCAAACAAAAATGTATGACTTACCATTTGATGGTGGATCAATTGGCCCAACAAAATCCATTCCCCATTTATCAAAGGGGGTGACTATTACCTATGGATACATTGGCATTTCATCTGACCTGGTTGGTCTTCCCATACGTTGGCATCTGTCACATTTCTTTGTATAAGCTACAACATCCTTGTGTAATGTTGGCCAATAATATCTTGTTGTAAGAACCTTCATTGATGTTCTCTTGGCTGCAAAATGTCCCCCACATGGTTCATCATGGCAAGCATGCAAGATATCATAAGTCTCATCTTCTCTTACACATCTTCACATAACTTGATCAGGTCCTGTGTAAAACAGACAATTTGCAATCCATGAAAAGTTAAAACTTTTCTCAATTAACAATTTCTTTTTTTTTGGGGAGAAGTGAGTTGGTATTCTGCTTGCTGCTAGATAATTGGCAATGTCTGCATACCATGGAGTGTGTGCAGCAATGGAAAATAGGTGTTCATCAGGGAACCTATCATCAATGACTTCTTGCTCAGCAGGTGCAGTTGTTTGAAGCCTTGATAAAAAATCAGCCACAACATTAGCTCTTCTTAGTTTATCAATGATTGTAATGTCAAATTCTTGCAACAACAGGAGCCATCTTTCCAACCTACTAGAGATGACAGGCTTGTTCATCAGATACCTGATTGTTGCATGGTCGGTGTGGACAAATATCTGATAACCTATGATATAATGCCTAAATTTATTCAAAGCATACACTACTGCTAGCAACTCCTTTTATGTAATAGTGTAGTTTAGCTCAGGACCTTGAAGGTTTTTGCTAATAAAATAGATAGCATGCTCAATTGAATTTTCTTTTTGGGCTAAGACTACCCCTATGCCAAAATTAGATGCATCTGCGTGTATATGAAAAGGCAGATTCCATTTTGGACCTTGAAGAACAGGGGCTTTAGTAAGCAATTCCTTTAGCTATAGGAAAGATTTTTCATAGGCCTCTATCCAATCGAATGCAAAATCCTTAGTTAATAAGGCATATAGTGGACTGGCAATTTTGCTGAAATATTTTATAAACCTTCTATAATACCCTGCATGGCTAAGGAAGCTTCTGACATCCTTTTGTTTTGTAGGAGTTTGTAAATTCATAATAACTTCAATTTTAGTAGGGTCAACCTGAATTCCATTCTTAGAGAGATGATGGCCTAGAACAATACCTTCTTGCATAATCATAAAGCACTTTTCACTGTTCAGAGAAAAAAAATTCTCTCTACACCTTTCCAATACTTTTTCTAAATTCACCAGTGCTTCTTCAAATGTAACCCCATAGGTAGTGAAGTCATCCATATAAATTTCCATACAGTCATGAGATATATCAGCAAAAATACTAATTACTGCTCTCTGAAATGTTGCTAGCGCATTGCATAGACCAAAAGGAAAGACCGAGTAAGCAAATGTTCCCCATGGACAGGTAAAAGTGGTCTTATCTTGATCTTCAGGGGCAATTTTTATTTGATTGTATTCACTGTAGCCATCCAAGAAGGAGAAATAGCTTTTACCAGACAATGAGTCTAGCACTTGGTTTACAAACGGCAGTGGAAAGTGATCTTTTTTAGTGGCAGTGTTCAACTCTCTGTAATCTACACACACTCTCCATTTTCCACCTTTCTTAGGGACAATAACTAACAGAGAGACCCACTGACTGTTAGAGATTGGGTAGATAAAACCAGCATCAAGCAACTTTTGAAGCTCATTCTTAACTATTTCTCTGAGTGTTGGATTTATTCTTCTTTGAGGCTGCCTAACTGGTAAACAGTCTTCTTTGATATAGATCCTATGAGTAAAAATTCGAGGATCTATTCCTTTCATGTCACCATATTCCCATGCAAAAACTTTATGTTGATCTTGCAGCATTTTGAGTAGGACAACCTCCTGAGATTGTGACAGCTTGCTATTGATATTCAAACAATGACCTGGAGACAATTCTATCTGCTTAGTGAGATCACTCATAGAATCTATAGGTGATGTTTGTACCTCTTGTGGAAGCAAGTTATGAAAAATTGTAGGAAATTTAGGCAGAAAACTCTCAGAATTCAGTTGCTGCAGGAAACATTGTAGATAACTACTATTTAGATCAGATGAACTACCCGTATCAAAGTTAGACTGTAGAATTTGAAAAAGCAAGCATCCTCATTCTGAAGTTGTGAGAATGGATCAGTTTGGAGCATCATTAATTAAACCAATGAATTGGCTTCTTCAATCTCTTCCCCCACATCTGGCCAAACAAGTTGGGACAAATCTGGTTGAGGTCTAGCAAGCGGATACAAAGCCAATTTTTTTATGGACTGTCCATCAGAAATAGTCATATCTCCAAAACTACATCCTATAAAAGCATCATTAGTTGCTAACCATGGTCTACTTAGGATAACAGGGTATCCTCCTAAAGTTGCTTTAGTAGATAATATTGTAAAATCAGCTGGATACTCCCAATATTCAAGAGTGACAATTACATCTTCCACCATTCCATCAAGTGTGACAGTGGAGCTATCAGCAAGCTGCAGGACTGTAGGTGTTAACCGAATGTTTAGGATGTTCAAGTAGTCCATAGTATGCTTGGTCATGACATTGATGGCAGCACCAAGGTCAATCAAAACATTACTTACAATTTGGCCATGTATATGTTATTGAACTACAGGACTTCCAGGGTCAGTGTACTTTAGAATGACTATATTTTCCAACATTATATCAGCCAATTTTCCTAAGACATGAATTGTTTGGGGATCCTTTTTCTTCCATCCAAGTTTCTTCAAACAAGCCTCTTTAATGACTTTTCCATAAATTGGAACATCTTTAATGGCCTGAAATAAAGGAATTTGAATTTGTACATTCTTTAGCTGATCCAGAATGTCAAAAGTGGGTTCTTCCAGAGATTTAGTTACGGTACTTTGTAACCTCTGAGAAAAAAGTGGTTTGTCTTGACTTTGCAAAATAGACTCCTTAGAAACTGCATTAGTTATAGGCATATTCTTAGTAGGATCAGCAGGTACAGTAGGTTCTTCAGGGGAAGAATCTGGTATTTCAGTAAATAGAGGTGGTTGAGGAGCAGGAAGAGTGGTTCCAGACCTCAAATGGATATTATTAATGTTTAAGGCATAAGCCGGATATTGGTTGGCTTCAGCAAAATACATGGGCTGTTGTGGTTGTTGTTGTTGCTTATTATTGGGATTTGGAAATGGCTGAGCAGGAAAAGGTGTTTGTTTTGGAGGGCCAGTATTTGTGGTAGTTGCTGCAGGAGGTGGCATGAGGGCCTGAGGTTGTGGCTATGGAAGTTGTAGGAACTCAGGGGACTAGTTCTGCCATTGCTAAGAACATCTCCATTGAGGATTCTGCTACCAATTACCTTGGGGTGGGGTCCATTGTCCTTGTGGCTATTGCCAACCTCCTTGAGGAGATTGCCATTGAGGGGTCTAATAGTTAGGCCAAGGTGGTGGTGGTCCATATGTAGGTTGCCATTGGTTATTATAGCTAGAATAAGGATTACCAAAAGTCAAAGGGTCTTGAGGCATACCTTGTCTTTGAGCCCATGGTCTCCTTTGTGCAACGAAGAATACTTGATCATCATCACCTTCTACTGGCTTGAAGCCAGTAGGTAATTGCTTGGCTTCCATATTAGTCACCATCTTGCATCTGCAGTCACATTTCTTCTGTTTACAATGTGGACAAAACTCGGCTAAGATTGCTTCAGCTTCCTCATGTTTCTTTCGAGCTTGCATAGTGTCCAGTTGTGTAGCCATATTGTTAATGATATTCTACTTGAAATTAGACAGCAAATTTGTGATCTTCATCCGGGAAACTCCACTGGAAGAAGACTTTCCCACTATAGCTTGATGACCTCTACCCTTCTTTACATTTTCTTAGGAGTAATTGAGACATATCTTCATGAGATCATCCCAAGATGCTTGAGTGATATCACCGCCTTCCATCAGGTCCAAGGCATCTATAGAGGTATCATTGATTCCCCTTAGAAAAAGTAATTTCTGAGATTCTTCATTAAGAGTATGGTCTAAATTCTTTTTTAGAGAAAACAAGAATCTTGATATATAATCCTCCAGACTTTCATCTTCCTTCTATTGAATTTGAAATATGTCATCACCTTTACTGCCACTCTTACAGTATTCCTTGTATTTCTCAAGAAATTTTGTTTGCATGATTGGCCAACTATCGACAACACCCCTTCCCAGACTCATGAACCATCTAAGAGCTCCCTCCTTCAAGGTAGTAGGGAACAATTTTAGTTTGTGAGCATCTGAAGTGTAGTCATAACTATGACAGAGGATATCAAACTCAAACAAGAAGGTCTCTAGTTCTTCTATGACTAAGCCATAGAACTTGGGAAGCAAAGAAGAAGGAATATTCTTAAGGATGTCATTGTTTTACTGAGGAGTAATGGGGAATTCAAAATCAGGAGGTCTATTCGGTGGATTACATGCCATGTTCACCTTACCAAGTATAGGATCAAATGGATTTTCTTCAGGTTCTTTGTCAAATGGGCCGAATAGCAAGTCAGCACACAGATCTTCAACAAATGGGTTAGTATCTAAGTCTCCTTTGTCCTCAAATAGGCTATAAGTTGGTTCAGTTTTCTTGGCAATGAATGGCAGGTTGGGGAGAAATCTTCCCTGAGCGTCTCTCCTTCTATGCATGCAATGAAAAGGAATGGTATTTTAAAATATTTTGAAAACTGACTAAACTACTGCTAACAATGACTATAGCAAGTTCTTAGATTGATACCATCCCCGATGACAGTGCCAAAAATGGTCACGCCCACAAAAGGATATAAAATTCATAGCAAAACTAAACCTGGGAATTGGACATTCCAACAGGTGACTAACATCTTCTCATGGCCGTTCATTTACTTTATCAAACTAGTGGACGTATACTTGAAATGGAGCAACACGATATGTGCACTAAGAACTAGTTTCCAGTCACCATCTATAGAAAAAAAATGCTTAAAAGAAGTGCAACGCAAATATTTTTAACTCAAACACAACTCGGCTAAAACAGAAATCATAGCAGCTATTATTAAAGGACAAACTGTGAACTAGCCTTATGCTGCAGGAACAGACACAGGGATGGATTCCCGATGCTGTAGGAACAATACAAGGCTGATTTTGTGTTGAAATTTATAGAAATAGATTCTAACTAGTAATCAACATGAAATGAATAGTTAACCACAACTTGCTACAAAATACTTACTAAGTGGCCCCCCTTAGCAAGCATCAACTAGATTACACAAGAAGTTGACTCAAAGCTTCATCGAATTTTATTCATATTAAGAACCAAGATACATTGATTACTCTATTTGAAAATAAAACTTAACACATAACTCTATTGCTTATTCAACTTAATTTTAACACATATTGTTTTTTCCTCATTCACTCACATAGGAGGAATGGTTATTTAAATGAAAAATACAACAAACTAACTAACAGAGGGAGTTGTGATCATAAATACATTCTAAATCCGCAGAACAAATATTCATAGATAAAATTATATCTACTCAATGCGACCTAGAGAGAATATAGCATTACACACTCCCTAGATCAAAGGACTGTTAAAGCTCCTTCCCAAAGATTCGGTCAAAGAGTTATTACTGGAACAACTTCTTCAACAGAGCTGAGATTCTTTGCACTTGATCAGCTTCTGCTCTCTCCAACAACCTGCAATAAGTGACAGAGGCGAAGGAAAGCATACACACAAGTGACACGACATCCATTCATTAATCACATGTTAATCCTATTCCATTATCCAAAATCATAAGCATACATCAGCCATGCGGGAGGTCAAAAAGGTAATTAATGAAGTTGTCAAGCTACAGGAATATGGAATTGGTTGCTACAGGATACCACCCGAAAAGTCTTTAATCAGCAGGTTTAAACAACTATTAATAACAAAAGTAAGAGTATCGAAAGTTCAAACTATGAGCATATTCAAGGCTCATCAAAAAGAAAGGAAAAAATGTGGGAAAAGAAGTGAATAGTAGGGACATTCTTCAATAGTAGTATTCTTGGGATTGTTGGTGAATCAATATGTATTCTCTTTCAACTAGTTTCTTTTATACATGAAGTGTATTTTCCTTATTCAGATTGAATATATGAATAACTCTACATGCATTGATCAAATGGTCTATGAAACACCCTATTGAAACAATGCATTATAAATTCTATGAAAATCCATGAGTTTAAGTTTGTTGCCAAAATAGGCTTATGAGATTATCATATTTTTTTATAGTCTAATGGACATATGGGTTTATGGTTATTTGGTCTCTATTTATAGTTGAATGGAATTATAGGTTTATGTACATTACCCATCTAAATATTTGTATAGTGCTCAAATGGGCTAGTATAATGGTAGTCTTTGTTTATTGTTTGAATGGGCTATAGTATAATAGAACTACGAATCCAATATTCAAATGGATTTAATGGTATATGTATTCCTTGAATGTGTTTATATGTATAAGGCCTATGTTATTATTTAAATAGACTCGAATATCTATGGTTTTCCCAAATGGGCTTACCTGTTCAAAGCTTGAGATTATTATTTATATGCCATATTGTGATGAGCTTTATTAATCCATTCATACTATGTTAATAGTAATATTTTCAAAAGAAGTTTTAGTATTATGAGCTAATTCTCTTATAAGTATGGTTACAATACATTAGTCTAGATATTGATTGTTCTTTTAGTTAGGAATAAGGATGGTATGATAGGTTATGAGAAACCTTGACCATGTTATTTTCTTGTAAGTAATGGTAGGGCTCTTAGCATTGGAAGTGGTTGAGAGCATCAATTGAGTCAAACCATGGTATGATAATGTTATTTTAGGTTGGGGACTACACTACAAACCCTTTAAGTCAATTATTTGAATGTGTATACACCACAAACCAGTGTGATACTACTTAGTTGGTCTTTTAATTGGACGGGTGAGGAGTGGTGGTCCAAAAATCCTCAATTTTCAAAATCAGTTGTTCTAAATAATTTTAAGAACTGGCTAGAGCTTTCTCCAAACTTAGCTCTTATAATCATTGCACGGGTGAGGAGTGGTGTTGACAAGGAGGTTGTGCAGAGTTTGCAGAGGCATGAGAATCAATAATTTCCTTCCATACAAACTTCGTGAGCCTGGTCTTTGGAGGGATATTTTTACATGCATGTTTCTTTTTCAATGCAACAGGGAGGAAGATGCACATGGCATCGAGCTAATGTGCATGGGTTGAAGCAAGGGGTGTTGATATTTATTTTTATTTTCTTTGGGGAGGCTGAGATTTAGGCAAGTGAAATATACCCAGGAGTTGCACGGTATGTAGTTCTCGCCCCCTATTTTGCATTGGTGTGTTGTTTGTATTTTGTTAATAAGATGTAATGTTGATATGATGGACCTAGCAATTGTTTGTATTATATTAACAATGCACCGACATCATTAAAAAATGATAAGAAAATGAAGAAATTTGATATAATTGAAGTTATAATCTCATTGTTGGCTGATGAACCTTATAAGTAACTCCATGACATAACAAACAATGTTATAATAAAGAGCCTAAATATTTATTTTGTATTGAACAATACTGAACATGAACAATTTTAAGTAGTTATTCTATGCCCAAGAGGCTAGTTGTCTATTTAATTCACCATTTGCATTGCCAACTAAAAAGTGTAACCAACTATTACTACTTACAATACAACCAACTATGCAAGAGATTAAGGAAACCCATGTAGCACAACCAACATCTACTCAAGTCTACTAGACATACACCTAACAAAGGAACATACCATTAATAGGGTGGTATATATTGCATACAACATGTAAAACATTGATTAAAAAAATTTCTTATATAGAACTACAATAATCAATAATGGGAAAAGGTGGGCAATTTGAAGTAGGTGTGTAAGGAGTTCCAGAGGTGAAGAGAAGAAAGGACTGTGAACAATATCCATCCTTAGGATAATATCAGGAGGCCACAATTTGATCATGGCCTCCTATTTTTCTAGTAAAATTACTATCTTGCAATTTTTTCATATAAACTCTTGGAACCTTCATGAATTCTTCCAGCTCTTCATAAAATTTAGCTATCTAGAGTGCCAATAATGGTGATGGTCTTATGAGGAGTGACGCCAGAGCTGCATCCTAAAAATTTGAATATGTTATTAAACACCCATTAGTAATTTCACCTAAAATTCATGCACAAGACAATGGGGAAAGAGAAGAGCTACTATGTTTTTTAGATAATCAAACAAGGAGGTTTTGGACATGTAAATTTATTTTATACCTCAAGAGGGTTGAGGTGATAGAGGGTTTCTCTCTGGAATTTAGTGCTGATTTTTGAAGTTGTTGGGGGCTGCTATGGAACAAGAGCCTAGTTGAATTCACACACTTTCTGCAAGTGTGTAACTCCATGCAGAAAAAGTTTTAAGGGGTTAATACTCATAATTTTAATTAAATAGAGTTGTAGTTAGAAATAAAGCCTTAGCTTCACTTTCTATAAATGAAAAGTAGATGGGCAAGTTTGCATATCTCAATATGGTTTGTAAAATAACAAAACCAATTTTTTTCTCAATATTAATGTCGAAAGCTTCAAAACAACAATTCCCTTTCTTAGTATGTACAAAATATTATAATTGACAGATCTTTCATGCTTATTAGCCTATATTCTTACACCATGTAGGTTCTACTATTCAGAATTTTAAGTTTTCCCAAATTCACTGCAATTTTTGGAATATAATTAGTTGGTTTAATAGCAATGTCATGACATTGACTTTCTCAGGCTATTAAGAATTATGAGAGGAAATTCTAACTCAAAAAGAAGATTGTTCTCAATTTCTATGAAGCACAATTTACCCAGCTGAAATGATCAAAGCAACTACATTAAGAAACATAGTTTACATGAAACTATGCGAAAACATTATAGGATATATTGAGGTGGGCACAATTGGTCATGTATTGTTTAACCAAAATCTCAATAAATTTGTTGTTCTCATCTATGTGGGGTTAATATTGAATTGAATCACCTGATTACCAAGAGATTCTCTATGTTTCTTCAAAAAAAATAGATAAATATAGAAACTTCCATCCAACCATCTATCTCTAAGATTTTGATTTATGAAAATGCATATAAGCTACAATTCAGATATAGGAATGTTTCAATGTACAACAAAACAGCTAAACATCCAGCTGAACAAAGGCATCAATCGAGTTTGGGTTATATGGAAAATGCCGAAGTAACATATCAACCCAACTCAATCCTATGTTACCTTTATCTCTTATGATTCTGCCAAAATCAAATTATTGTGGAAGAGTTAAAGATTTTCTCCGCCCACCAACACCCAAATTTTCCTTAATTGCTATTAGATTCAGAGGATTACTATGTGGAGCCTTGCTTTCTCTGGTTATGCTGGACATATGGTGTTTTTACTGGGATTTTTTGCCATACAGATTGGTTGTAGGACTTCCCTTTATGGTTTATGGTTTGTGGTTTCTCATTCTCTTGGTTTCAGGTCATCTAGAGTGTGTACTTTGATGTTGTTTTCATATATGTAGGTTACTACAAAATGATCAAAAAGAGGTCTACTAAAAAACTCATTGAATTGGGAGGCCATCTCAGTGAATTCATTTGGAAAAATAAGGAAGCACTCTTTGAAACATGTAAGGAAAGAATGGATACGTCAGATAAGGGAAAAGAATCAAAAGTTCCTCCAAGGGTATATCTATCCTTAATTGTTTTATGTATTTTGATATAGTTATCGTGTCTAAAGAAAAAGTGACAAAACAATATTTTAATTATTGCAAAGTGATGGTGATAATGATGTTGATGATTGCTATCCTCCATGGATCATTAGTAGTTAGAGTATGGTGGGCTTAAACATCACACACCTTAGCATGGGCCCCTCTTAATTCAAATTCCATTCGCATTAACACTTTTCGATGTAATACTTTTTAAACTATTTCTCATGTAATCTTTTGTTAACAACTTTAACACAAATGTTTTGAAATGACTCAACATTGATGATGAGCTTCATTCCATTTTTTTAATTTTTATTTTTTCCTATTTTTGGTTTTTCTTATTATAAACTTCATTTTATTTGATAAGTAAAGTGTGCCACATTGATCATATCATTTTATTTGATAAGTCTATGTATCACCTATTGATCCTGTCATTTTAATTTTAGCATTAAATTTTAATATTTACTATTTGAAATTGGAATTATCATAATATTTATAAATAATTAGAAAAAATAGTATTGAAGACAATGTTTTATATAATAAATTAAGATAGTTTTAAATAGAACAAATAAAAAATGCATTATATAGCAAATTTAAATAATTAAATTAAAATCAAAATAATTATTAAAAATTATAACATAAGTATTTCTATTAAGAATTATATCATATTGTGTGCAGGTTCCAAAACTTTTATCTTCCTTCAAAATCATGATATCATCAAACTCAAGTTTGCATACATGAATTAGATCCAAAAATGTGAAGGTAACTTGACCTAGAATAAAAATAAATAATTTACTTCTAAACTACATAGCATTTTTAAATTCTATAAGGCATAGATTTTATTTTCATTATCAATTAACATATTATATTTTTTGTTTAATATAAATTAATTAATATTTAATTATTAGTTTTGATTAAATAATTTAAACTATATTTAATAAATTATTTTTATTTTTAATATTATATTAAATATTAAATATTAACATTAATAAAAATATATATTTATAATATTAAAAATTATTAGTAAGATTTATTGTAAATAAATATTTATTAAAATTATATGTAATACCCCATGTTACTAATACTTTTTAATACTATTTGTTACTCCTATGCATTAGTGATGGTGATTAGTTCATCGACTTGGTGTGTGAGGATGCCTCCTATATTAGCGAATCTTATTTTCTTTTGTTTACCGACTTCCAGGAGTAAGCCGATTTTATGGGGGGGAGGATGTAATACCCCTCCTCTTACTGTTTGGATTTATTATTTTCTATGCTTTGTGACTGTGATTGTCTGTACTATTATTTGGTGTGTGTGGATGCATAGTTTAGTTAATTGTTGCTTGTGACATTATTAGTATGATTTATGATACTTGATGTAGTGTTTGGATTATTTTATTATGTAATGATTTCTCCTTAATGTTTTATATGTTAATGTGAAGATTCTATGGTGATCATGTTATTTGGATTTAGTATTATTTTATAATGCAATGGTTTAATAATTAGTTATGATGTAGTAGTTAAGTAATCATGTTATCTTATGATCAAATTGGTTAGAAATGTTAGTTCGTTATTGATATTGTAATTGTTAGAATAGATTAGGTGAGAGGACAGTGTAGCATCACTCGTTCACGAGTGCCCTGCTACGCTACAAGTCCTTCTCACAATAGGATGTTTTGATTATATATATACATGTGCTACTTGACAGTTATTTGGATGTAGGATTGTAGGAATAAGTCTCGATTCCACCTGCTTCGGCAGGACAGGGCGAGCATTAATTTAACCCAACAGGTAAAATGTTGAAAAAGGGAGTAGATTTGGAAGTGTCCCTGTCCCAAGTCCGTCGTCTTGTTGTAAGTTGTTGTGTCATAACTGAAGTTTTTTGTCCTCGTTGTTTTGTAGTTTGATTGTTAAGTATTTATTTAATTTATGGTTAGTGTTTAACTAATTAATCTTATTTTATAAGATAATTAATTAATGTTGCATTGTTATTTGATTTAATTGGGAGTTGGTAAAATATTAAATGTAAATATTTTGTAAATTGAAAAGTATCTAATTAATTAAAGTGTAAGAAATTTAAATTAAATTAATATTGATGAGGATAATTAAATATTATATTTTTATTAATATTAAATTAGAAAATCATGTGCAAATAATATCTTGATTAAATAAATTATTTTAATTAAAATTGTAGATAAGTTGTGTTTTTAAAAAGATGGAAAAAGGACCAATAAGAAAAGGGGATTTTTGAGAAAAGAAAGCGGAAGAGCTTTATTGATTCTTTTTTTTTGATTTATTATTTTTATAAGGAGATTATTCACACACAGAAGATTGCTCTGTTGTTTTGAGTCTGTAAATGAAAAGAAAAGAGATATAGCTTTGGCTGGTGCTTCTGGGTAAAAAATAATAATAATAATAATTGTTTGAAGAAAAGATAGATTCGAAAGAGAATTGCAGGAGGAATTTGAGAGGAGGCTACAGAAGGGATTCTTCTTCAAACGAAGGACTCCAGGTTTTCTCCTTTTAAGTTATTAATATTTTATTGTTCTGTAAACAAATCTGGTTGCTAGGTTTTCAAAGATTGATTGAATGAAGTTTTGAGATTTGAAATTTCGTTCGTATGAAACCCTTGTATCTTCTATTGAAACCATTAGTAAATCTTGTTGAAATTCTTTAGTTTAGTAGTGAAAATTATTATTTTTTTAAATAAAAATCATTTTTGATTGAAGGTTGAATTTGCATGTTAGATCTCTATGGGTTTATTGAAAATAAGTTATTATATTGTTGTTCTAAATCTTTGGATTAAATATATAGTTATATGTACATTTATACAAAATTAAATATACATATTTTATTATTTGACTGAATCATTGGAATGGATATGTTTAAAAATTTATGTACTTAAATAATTTCGTTTATATAAATATTAAATAAAATATAATAAATTTATTGCATGTTATGTTCATGTTCTTCTATATTATCATGTGAAGTAGGATTAATATAAATTATGCTTTAAAAATATATATATGTGTTTCTTGTTTTTCCTTGTTGGAAAATAAATAAATAATAGTATAAACAGTGCTTTGAAATTCGTGTGGATTCTTTGTTTGCATATAAAATAAAATAAAAAGTTATAGATCATTATGTGGGGTTCGAATTTTAAAATGATATTTTGAATAAAATATGATATATAAATTTTAAAAAAACAGATTGTTTTAGAATTCTGTGTTTTTTGAAAACCAAAATTGAAAAAAATTAAATAAAAATATATTTTTTAAAATAAATATTAAATATTTTATTGGGGGGTGGGGGTCGGCTGAGGCCGTACCACCCACGGCCCCCCACTGTGGGGCTACGGCCACCACAGGGTGGTACGTAGTACCACCGCCTGTGGCGGCTACAGTCACCATAGGGTGGTAGTACCACCGCCTGTGGGGTTGCGGCCACCATAGACTGTGGTACGTGGTACCAAAGCCTGTGGGGGCTACGGCCACCACAGTGTGGTACCATCGGTCATTTATGGTTTTTTGTTTTTTTTTGTGTTTTATTTAGATTTATTTAGCTTTTATTATATATATATAATTTTGATTATATAAATATATATAAATATATATATGTATATATATATTTATAAATTTGTAATATGATTTTTATTAAATGACTATTATATATATATATATATATAAATATATGCTTTATTTTATATTTCTTTATGTTTTAAAAAAATATAACATATATATATGGATATATATGTAATAGATTTGTCCCATTGCGAATGTGAATTTATTATGTTAAGTTTAGGAAAATTGCAATGTGTAGGGTAATTGTGCAAATTGGAAATAAATCATGTGTTTTGAGTAAATAGGATTTTTTTTTGAGTTAATGATTTATTTAATTGGCAAAAGTTGTTGTAAGGTGAGTTTTATGATAGTGTGTTTGTATTGGTTATGTCGGGTGGGAAAACCTTAGATTCAATGTATCATGTTATAAGAACTTTAGTTGTTGCTAAGATTTCTAGAGGTGGGGTTATTGATGTGTAATTGTGATCTCGTATTTTGATGCTTGGTCTATGTTTTGACCATGGTTGTGGTTTAGTGTGCATTTGGATTGTACCGTTTGTGAATGTTATACATGTGGTTTTTGGCGAGATGGTTAAGCCTCACGGATGAACTATTTGATTGGTTCAGTTTCTCTTGTGGTACAATCCTATTGAGTTGGATATTCTTGTGCTTGAGTGTCTAGAGAGCTAGTGGGGGCCGGCGCACAAAGGGGCTATCAGGGTAACCCACGTAGAGTTAGATTAATCAGTGATAACCTAAGTAATAAACCATGGGTGGGGATTAAACACTAACAAGATAATTGTGATGCCTCGTCTGCCTGTTAGTGCTATCGAAGACTAAAGGGGACCGAGAAGGCCATGGTTGGCAAGATCGTTGCCTTGTCTTCATGAAAGGTTAATGATTCCGCATGAGTAACCCTATGGAGCGGCACCTTGAGATAGGCTGTCAAGAGAACTATAAATGGAGGCGGCACCTTAACTTGGTTGTCTGGAGAATCCATGTAGAGATGGAGGCGGCACCTTGTGATAGGATGTCTGGATAATTCATGTTAAGCCATGCGATGAAACTCTCCTCTAACATTCTATTTGTGTTGATTTTCTGAAGTCCTTTGGAAGTGATTTATTGATTTGTCTTTGGTCATTGTTGGAAGTAGTCTTTGATATTGTGTCTTGAGTTTCATTGATGTTGTGATTGTGACTTGTTATGTTCAGAAGTGGTTTATTGTTGTGCCTTTTGGATTTATCTTTGTTTAGTTTTCTATGTGGTCTTTTATGTTAAGTTGTCTGTCTGGAGTTAGTATTGTGTTGCTGTTCGACGTGCTTGGTTGGGGATCCTTTCTTGTCTACTCCCAGCATGGGGGTGGTTGGGTGGAACGTGCTTCGCACCCCGTTGGGTTCCCTTTTTGGTTGCAGATGTATCTTTTATTGCAGGGTTTTGGCAGATGTTGATAATCCAGTAATTCTTTGTACCAGATGTATTTTATACTTCAGATGTAATGTATTCATTGATGTATTGTCTCCCATGTGTGTTGGGATGACCTTGTTGTAAATTGTTTATGTGGTTATTGAGATGTATTATCAGTCAATTGTATTTTACTATCATTTGGATGTAATGTATATTCAGGCTATGTTTTCATTCAAGAACGATCACTTGTTATAGTTGGTTATGTTCAGTTGTATCTATCAAAATATGTAACACTTTATATCTTTATAATTACGTGTTTTTTCATATGTGCATATGGTATTAATATGGTTATTGTTAATGGATATTTTAAATGATGTTATGAGAATGAATGGATTTATGTAACTATTTAATTATGGTTTAATTTGTTATTGTTGTTATGGGTTAGAATATTAATGTCACCTTGTGTACCCCAATGGAATTAGTCGTGCAACTTAATACATTGTTATATTGGAATACTTAAATACAATCTTATGTTCTTTAAAAAAAAAAATTGTTCCGTTGTTATTAGTTCCTTTGGGGTCAGCACGGTGGGGCGTTACATTATATATATATATATATAAGTTAAAGCATATCCCTAAAAAAAATATTCTAGAGAAGTAAGATTCAAATTCAATATATATGTGTTCACAACAAAACTTAAAATTTGTATTTATTTATTACATCAAGTAATTATTTAATAAGTTTACTTAGAATAAGAGTATTATTTAAATATCTAGATAGCTAATAATGGCATGTATCTAATTTAACATAAAGTACTAAGTGTTATCACTTCTTCATGATTATTTGATGAAATTAGTTAAGTGTCGCATCTATTAGTCAAAACCACCTCTTTTTTAATTAAATTGGGTTAATTCATCTCCTAATTAGAAGTAATTGAAAGTTAGCCCATAAATTCTTTGACATGTTATTTTGTTGAATCATGCATCTAAAAGACATATACATTTATACTTCATGATTTTTTCTATTATTCTAATATATTAAATACTAAATATTTTTATTCTATTACCTCATTTATAACTAACTTATAAACATTAGATTTTAAATAAATTAATAAGAAAGATTCATTTGGAAGGAGATTCCATTATTACTGTAAATGCAATAAGAAGAAGAATGACCCTTAATTAGAAGCTGAATAGGTGGCTATTTCAAATTTTGAAAGAGTTAGAGGACATGGAAGATTTCAAAATAACTCATATCTATCATGAAGGAAACATAGAAGTAGACCACTTGTTGAAGGATGCAATTAATTTAGTTGATGGGCACAGTCAAAGCTAAGGTTTGGTTTGTAAATGTAATACAACTATTTAGCATCTTTTTTGTAGGGATGAGCTGTAAAAGTTTCTATTAAGTATTTGACCATTGAAACATGTTCAATGCTGAAATAGAGTTCTCAAAAATATATTTTCAATTCCTCAATTTAAAGAAATGGGGAAGAATGACCAATCTAGTTGGTTCTCATCCAAGTGAAGAATAATTGTGCATGTTTTGAATTCAAGTTCCATATCTTTCTTGCCATGAATTTGTTCCCTTAAACCTCATGTCAAGATGTTGAATAGTTGGAAAAATAAAAATAATTGACAAGAAAGAGAGTGAAGGGGTTGAAAGACATGAAAGAATTGAGAAAGGAGGAGCAACCTAGAAATTCAATGCAATGATACATGTGGCCATTTTGGTGGGGTCATGGTTATAATTTTGGTGATTACTATTGCTACAAGTTATCATGGTCATAATAGTAGTGAGGATGAGGATTAAGAGAGGAAAATTGTAGTAGCATTATCTATTGTACTTGTTCAATTTCACCCTTCACATAGATGACAATGTGTATGGAAGCAGACACCTATAAGATGGTAACCAAAATATCAGAGGAGAGAAAAAATGTGATGATAAATGAATGTATTATGGTTGCAACAATTCTTGTTGCAGTCCCATTATTGGTTTCTAGGTATGAATTATTATTTTACACTTGCACAACCACAACTTTTAAAACACATTAAATGTATATGCTATCTTATTATTTAGAATTATCAATTGAGTGCAAACTTAGTTCCTTGAACACAAATATATTTGAGAAATTCTATGAAAAGGACCTAAATAATCCTCTTTGTAGCTTTTGTTATAATTAATGTGATTTTCATTTGTCATCTTTTTTCAGGTTTATCCATTTGGATATTATGATGTATAGTTCCTTGTAAACTATAATTTTTATTCATTGACCAATATTTATTTTGTAGCTTATCATTGATGTTTTGCGGTCTTATCAAAACTCAACAACATAAAATTTGATTGAAATATCCAGAAGCTAAATATATCATAGAGAAAATAAATTAAATCAAATGTCTTTTGAGGTAAATTTTCAAAACTATAAGTACATGCTCGACTCCTAAGTATTCTCCCCTAATTCACTTCTAAGATGGGGGTATCAAACACTGCTTTTAACACTTTTGATGGATTTTGTTCCAGTGGTGAACCCTCTAGGTACATTATCAAGGTTATCTTCCCTTCAAGGATACTTGCATATGGGTGCATTCCAATTATAGTGATAGGAGTGGATGTGTGGAGCACATTCAAGAAAATGACTCATTGGATTCTAGTAGAGTCTCTATTTCTAGGTGTGCTTGATCTTCAATTTTTCAAATTCCTTCAAATCTCTTTTGACTTTTTTTATTACAAATATTATGTTGGTCTAAGATTCTCAAAAATATGTTAGCTATTATATATTTTTTATGATGATGAAATCCATGTTCTAAGTGGGAGAGTAAGTGTCAGCATGTTAATAGGGTGTTTGTTATCAAGATTCACATGCCCTCTTTCCACATCTTTGTGGTCTTACATGGCTACACTTATCATAAGCTCTTCAATATTTCTATTCCAAGTTTCTTATAAAGCACACATGTTGCAGTCAACATTTCACTTACACCATTGCAGACTAGGTATACCCCAATTTTATTTGATGTAATTGGAAAACACCATAATAATAGTGTCAATTATATTTATTGTTCTTAATTTGGGTTGCTCTACTTTGGCTTCTTTCACTATTCCTCAAATTTCCTCTTCTAAAATACCTATGTTTTTTTCTCCTCTAAATTTACATAAACAATTTGGATGGAAATTCATGTGGAAAAAAGGCATAAGTATTTAAGAAGAGATATTTTGAGGAATAGTGACAAAAACCAAAGTAGCAAAACCCAAAATAAGAACTAGAAGTATAATTGACACTATTATTGTGGAGTTTGTCAATTACATCAGATAAAACTGGGGTATACCCAGTCCTTAATGTCTAAGTGAAATATCAACTACAATGTGTGCTTTGTAAGAAATATAGAATAGAAATATTGAAGAGCTTATGATAAGAATGACCATATCTGACTACATATGTGAAAAGAGGGCATGTGACTAATAATAACAAACACCCTATTAACACATAAATGCTTACTCTCACACTTAGAACATGGATTGTATCACTTTCAAATATATATAACAATTGACATATTTTTGATAATCCTAGGGCAACATAATATTTATCGTTAGAAAAGTTGAAAGAGATTTGAAGTAGTTTGAAAAATTGAAGAGAAAACACACCTAGAACCAGAGAATTTGTTGGAATCCAATACTTCCTTTTCCTAAATGCACTCCACACATCCGCTCCTATCACTATAATTGGAATGCACCCATATTCAAGTACCCAGAAAACAAAGATTTCCCTAATAATAGAGCCGAAAGGTTCGCCACTATAACAAACTCTTTTAAAAGTGTTGTTAAAAGTAGTATTTGATGCCCCTATCTTAGAAGTGAATTAGGGGAGAAGACTTATGAGTTGAGCATGTACTTATAGTTGTTACCTCAAAATACATTTGATTTAATTGATTTTCACTATGATGTATTTAGCTTTCAAATATTGTGTTCACATTTTATGTTGGTGAGTTTCAGTAAGATCACAAAACATCAATGATAAGGATGTGATATTAGTAGTAGCCCACAAGATCCCTTCAATTGTAAAGATATTTTTGATGCATTTTGACTTGGAAAAAGATAAGTTGAATAGGCTAATAGAGAGGAACCCACCACTTTCATAAATTTTATACTAAATTCTATTTTTTGGACCATAGAGATGTTTTTGATGCTTTTGGACTTCAACAAAAGTAATACTAGATCGAGACTCACCACTATTATAAATTTTATACATGTAGTACATTGAAAAATGTATCCCTTTACATTTTCACACTTTTTTTGGGCCCTCCTAATTAAATTGAGCTTAATTAGGCCTTAATAATCCCTATTTTACATTTACAAGCCTAATAAATTACATTTTCTAAAGGTGAAACCCAATAATAAATAATTCCTAAACATAACACTTTACCTTGAGCAATGTGTGTTCCAAGAATAGGGACCTGAGACTGATTCACCCATTGGCTAATGGGTCCTCCCTAGGCTTTTGAACGTAAATTTAAAATATGTTTTTGGCAATAGTTTAATGTCCCTAAATTTATGTTTTGATGTTGACTTGTAATATTTGATTTTTGGGAAATTAAGAATACATGCCTATAAATACAAGGTTATTTTCTAAGTTTCACCTAGAAAATTCAAGATATTTCAAGAGAAATTTCACAAGATCTAAGTTGATGAGCAAGAGCATTCAAGAGTAGATATATCAAAGATTTATCACAACAATCAAGATCCATCAATCATGTAAAAGTATTCTTGCATCATGCATGTTTTTGGAGCTAACATTGTGATGCAGGTTTCAAGATTAAGTCAAGCATTCAAAGCATCATTTCAAGAATATTTCAAGTATCAAGATCCACATCCATTTATGCCATTTCATGCAAGTTTCAAACTTCCATTCAAAGGTTTATATAAGGATTTGTTTAGTGGTAACATAGCTTTGTTAATTCATCATTCTTTCCTTTCATGATTTATTTCAATTCAAGGTTTAATTACCAAAATGGGGCTTGACCAAGGCAGACCCACATTCACCAAAAACAAACAATATTTATCTCTTGTGTTTGTGTTGCATATTTAGGTTGAAGAAGGATTGAAGACCTCTTGAAGAGAAAATTTGGAGAAGTTGTCAAAGTTGTCAAATCACGAAATCTCACCTATAGAAATTATTTTCGATATTCTGACACTGAAACCTAGAGAAATCAAAAGCTACATATTTGCATCAAAGGCTCACAAAATGATTTTGAAATCCCTAACAAGATATAAATTTTCCCATGGGTGAATGAGTCCCAAAAAACTTCTAGAAAGTGACTAGTACATATCTATTTTCCCTTCTCAGATCTATAGACATTTTGTGGTTTCTGTTAGTTTTGACCTTCATATTGATGTTACAAGTTTGAATTGGCATAATTAGGTAGATTTTCTATTTTTAGTTTGTCTTCCAAAAGTATTGTTTAGGTTGAAACCCTCATCCTTAGTCATAAGGAAATTTGAAGATTCTCACCTTGAGTTGACTCACCTAAGGTCCACCTTGTTAGTCAATTCTTTGTGTGGATCTCATTTCCTAATGAACAAAAGAAGATAGGTTTATTTTCTATATTGGTGAGCCCACATTTTAATCATCTCCCCTCATTTAACATATTTTCTTTTGGATCATTTTTTGTGAACCTAACTTTTGAGCATTGTAACTTTTTGATTTTGGAGTCCATTTCAACATTAGATCTATGATTTGCAATGCATTGACTTGCATCCTTTAACATAAAGGGGGTAAATTTTTTATTAAATCCAAGAAACATTACAAAGCAAGGGAATTAAATGGCCCTATCAAGTTCAACCAAGTGATCCAATTGATGAGACAAATCCGGGGGCAGTTGGCCCCGATCCACCAAATTCCAATCATGCATATGATCAGAAGCCCATTTAGCCAAGCAATCAACAAAACCATTCCATTCACGAGGAATATGATTTAAAGTAATATACTCAAGAGAGGCACAGAGAGAGAATTTTTTCAACAATCAAAGCCAACTACCAACTCACATTATCCATATACCGCCTTTTCAGTAAGTTCACCACAACTTAGGAGTCAGACTCACATATGATCCTTCGCCATCCCAACTGACTACCTTGCTCCATAGCCAATAAAATGGCCTAAGCCTCCATAAGATTATTCGTATGAAGACCCTTATAAACAGAGAAAATAAACTGAACATCTCCTGAGCTATCTCAGCCCACACCCCCAATGCCAGCATGACCTAGATTTCCACGAGAAGAGCCATCTGAGATGATTTTTAGGACTCCAAAGGGAGGAGGGGTCCATCTTCCATCCCTATTCACCTTCAGGGTAGGATTCCTGCATCTATTGTGCATGAGCTATCGTTGTGGAGGAGGAAGATGAAGACGATTACAACAACCAACATCCCGAGGGTCCACTAGCATAGTCATATCACACTTAGCCGCAATAGTTTCCCCTAAGGAGTGTAAAATTTTCCTCCAAAGGTGAGGAGCCATCAACCTCGAATCCTGAAAGATCCGCCTATTCCTCTCCAACCATAGGTTCCAGATAATAAAGGAAAGCCCAACAGCCCAAGTAGCCTGAAGAAAGGAGGTAGAAACAAGGGCCCTGCTCCACCATTCCCCAAATTCCACCAAAGAGGAAGCATGCTAGCAGGTCATATTCCATACCCCCCACCAGAAGTGTCAAATCTCCCTAGCATAGGAACATTGGAAGAAGATATGGGAGACACTCTCTTCATAGCTATGACACAAAACACACATAGAGGGGCCTTGGAAACCACACTTACATAAATTATCCCAAGTGAGACACCGATTTTGAGCCACTAACCACATAAAGAAGTTGCACTTGGGCCATGACAACTTGTGCCAAACTTGCTTCCACCAAGGGACCTCAGTGTCCCCAAACAACTACCTACCAATCTGCTTATAACCGGCAACCACAAAGTACTTTCTAGACAAGTCTGAACCATCCCAAGCCAAGACATCAGGTCCTCTCAAAGAATTACAAGCATGGGAAGCCAGAAGTTGGGAAAGCTCATGCCTATCTCCCTCAGACCCTTCTGGTGGCCACTCAGAACGATGCTTCCAACGAAAATGTAGAACCAAACCATCATGATGCGCCACCTTATAATGCTCCATAGTATCCCAGCCACCTGCACTAAAAACCTCAGAAAGAGGTTGAAGATGAGGAAAAGAAGAGAGAATAGGAGGGTGACCATCCCAAGAATCTAACCAGAAAAGAGCCTGTGACCTCGAATGATAGATCCAAAAAAGAGCATCCTTAATCAACTGCGCCCCCACTTTTAAAGTATGCCAAATCATAGAACCACTCCCTTCCAAAGGATAGCAAGTGACCTCAAAAGAAGCAACACCCCGAAGATATTTATGGTTGAGAATACGAGCCCATAACTGGTGTTGATGGGTGCACCAGCGCTAGTAAAGCTTGGGAGCAAGAGCTTTCCCATTCAAAATAGCAGAGCATAAACCAAGACCACCCTCCTACTTTAGTCTACACACCGATTCATTGACTTGCATCTTATTTAGGGTTGTTTACTTGCATTATTTTTCATCTCATTTAGGGTTTTAGGTTTTCTTTTTTCATTCTTTAAAATCTAGAAAATTCAAAAGTTTCAATCATTTTATAGAATATTTACATAACATTGCATGATCAAGAACTTAAAAACATAAAATTGAATCAAAATTGCATCTCAAATTAGGTCTTCTTGTTTGTCATTTAGCATTATTTTGAACTTACATTTAAACCTTATTTTCCAAAAATCTAAAACTGAAATCATCTGTTTGTATCCAAAATTTGAAAGCATAATAATCAACTCAAAAAAAATAATTTCATTTTTAAAAACCTTGAAGCAAGACCCATTCACTCATGGGAAAATGAGTCCCTAATCAGGTATTTTTTTCATTTCTAAGCATCAAAACATTGTTTCTGCACTCTTTATTTCTACATTTAGTTTGTTGTTTTAGTTTCCATAATTTATGTTTTCTAAAATTGTTCATATTAAGGATAATTTGACAAAATTGGTGCATTATTTCAATTTAAAATTACATTTATAAAAAGGGTGTGTGCAGGATCATGATGGGCCAAAAAGTGGCAATATTATGGGTATTTGTAGGGTATGTGGCTGACAACTTTTTTTAAACCCAAAATTGATGAAACGAAAAGGGTTTTTAGAGGAGATTCTCAAATTTCCACCAATATAAATTACTCTTTAATTTGAATTTAATAAATAATTATTATTCATTTTCTATTAGAATTATGACTAAAGTCCTGATCGATAGGCTGATTGAAAAATATCTATAAATTTCAAATGGTATCACATTTTTTGAATCCAAAACTTGCATCACATTCTATGCTTCACATACTATAGGATTAAAAAAAGAAAAAATAAATTTCATGAATTTTGACCAAGTTAAGGTGGTCGATTACGAAGTTTTATATTTTTTAAAAGTTGTAATAAAAAATTCATAATTAATTATTTACTTGGAAAAAATTACAAAAAATAAAATCACATCTAGACATGAGTCCTCTACTTATATATAAAATATTATAAAAAATATTATCATTTTATTATGGTTAGGGTGGTCGGACATACACCTACTTATTTTTTCCCTGAAATTTAAAGTACTCTTGCATTGAAATTTAAAATTTTCACCAAATAGATTTTATTTATTTTTAAATAAACCTAGTAGTTTAGAAACTACATTCAATTTTCTATAGTTTCTATTCTGACATATTTTTGAAATAATATAGATAACTTATTCAAATTTTTACGTCAAGTTTCCTAACACGATTTTTTCTGAATTTTTGCCACTTAAGGGCTGTTTTTTCCATGATGATCTTGCACATACCCAAAATCATTTTCAAATTTTTGCATAGTATAATCAAAAAATTATCTTGCTTCAAATTTAAAATTATGTTATATCTTCCCATTTCAATTCATTCTTGCATAATAGACGTGTATTGGTAATATATGGAAATCTTTAATCTCTTTGATTGATGTCTCAAGTTATGTTTTTGGCAATGATCCTAATGCAATAGAACCTAATCATGATCAATCAACCCCTAATGAACATCCTCATGAAGTTGACATCATAGGAGAAGATGATGATAGCATTCATGAATTCATAAAAAAAATTCCTTAACAATCTTGAAAAAAATGCATCCTTTTACCTTTCCATGCAACAATCAACACCTCTTATTATTCCACCACTTGAGATTTTTGGTCTTTTACATCCTAAGATTGAACCAAAAACCAAGCCTGTACCTCCAAACATGATTGAACCTAATCTCTCTAATCAAGTGCATACTCATCTATCTTATGTTAATAAAGTGACCAACACACCCATCAACCTAGAAGAGACTTATGGCCAAGGCTTTGAGATCTTAGCTAAGCAAGGATGTGACATAACTAATGAATCTCAACATCCTGAGATTGAACCATAAACCAATCCTATACCTCCAAACATGAGTGAACCTAATCTCTCTAATCAAGTGCATACTCATCTATCTTATGTTAATAAAGTGACCAACACACCCATCAACCTAGAAGAGACTTATGGCCAAGGCTTTAAGATCTTAGATAAGAAATGATGTGACATAACTAATGAACATGAGATTCACTAGTTGTTAGAGAAAATACCAATTGAAGATACTAAAGGGATAGGATATGTTGGGTGAAAATTATGTAATCATCTTTTCAATAGATTACACAACTAGGACTTCAGCCACAACTATGTGAGATAAAATCTCTCCTCTCAGAAAGGGGAGGTGCCCTTCTTACTACTAACAGAAGCTATGGTAAAACTGTTAAAGTATTTATAGAATATACACTATACTTATGAAATGGGGGGGTCTGTCACATTCATGCTTCTCTCTTTTTTCAGAGAAGATATTTACAATGCTTCACTGCTGGAAGTTCTTAATTGACGATAACTCTAAATGATCAACAAGAAGTAATGCCAATACCTCTATCTTTTCAAAGCAAAGCGTAGAGGTACTAGAGGTGATTAGCAATAAACAAGTAAAAGAAAAGGGAAAGCTCGTGAAGGCACAAAGTCATTTCGTAGCTTTTTAAATGATGGATCTATGAGAGACGTGTCATTTGTTACATTAGAAGTGCAAAGTCTTCTTAGACGTAGTAATTCCCCGAAAAACATGAATGATTACAAGTGCAAAGTCTTGTAGATCATTCAACCAGAGTATCCAAACAATAAAATCAAATCCAAATAAGAAATGCAACACAAAGTTTACATAAATTACTTGAAGTCCTTCACATATCATTCACTACTCACCACCAAATATGATCAACTCATAAGATATTGAATCCAACACAAAGTTTGGCTTGAAATTGTCTTCTTTATTAATCAATTTCATTCACAAAGCATGAACACAAAGTTTCACAAATTTTCTTAAAAAAGGGCAGCACTTCATTGCAAAATACTAACAGAAATCATTACAATAGAAATCCCTCATATTTATAAAGGAGAGGGATGAGAAAAAATAGGAAATTAGTTGAGAAAAGTTAGGAAAGTTAGGTGATTCAATTAAGGAAAATCTCACCTAACTTTGACTAAAGTCAAAGTGTAATTTGTCTCCAAGAAATTACACCTCATATTTTCAGTGTAATTACATTTTGAGAAAAGACACTTAAGATGTCATAAACTATTTACAAGATGTGTAAAGGAAAGCATCAAAAATTTCAACATTGGAGATCAAGAATCTTCATGGTTCCTTGCTTGGGCACAAAAGTCTTCATACTTCTTCCTAGTCTCTTGCATGAACGCATCATTTGGGCCAACTATGTAATCTACAAGGGTGTGAACTCTTGTGATCAACCTTCTGGAAAATGAATTGATTTTCTTGCACCTGCGAAGATGCGTCTTGAGATTATCAAGTGCCAATTGTTTATCACAAATGACATGCATTGAGGATTTTGAAAATTTGGCATCCTCAACTTGTTGCATGATGGCTTCTTTGTAGATCTAGGATAGTTCACTAGATCAAAATATGTCACCTTCAGGATCACTTGATGACATTTGAAAAGGAACTGCAAAGATGGTGAATCAACAGGCATTAGCAGAAAAAGAAGCATTGGGAATTTGAAGAAATCAATGATATTGAGAAAGCGGGAAACGAGAGATGAGGCATGAAAAATGATGCAAGAGTGGACAAATGGGGTTTAGAGTGGACAAATGGGGTTTGGAGTGAAGAAAGAATGATTTGGAAACATTTTAAGGAAAAACTGGGAAAAGTGTAAGGGTGCTGAAAATCAGCACCCTTTCACTTTGGGAAAAATTCCTTCAGGTGCAATGGCTCTAAAAATTAGCACCCTTGCAGTTTTAGGCATAAGTTTGGAAAGAACATGTCAAGGTGCTAAAAACAATGCCCTGAAACTTAGTCTCAAAGATTTCATGGCAAGTGCAATAATGGGTTTTTAGTGGCGTAAGAGTTTCCAGCTCGATAAAGAATGAGAGAGGTGACAAGAATGAAAAATAAATAACCTAAAATCACTTTTAAGTGATTTTTAAGTGAAATAGAAGAACAAAAATTCATGCATTTAATTAAGGCATGAAAACTGGAGAAAATTGGAAAAAGTGCAAAACATTGAAAAATCACCACCTAGCTCAAAAAATGGCAAGTATGGTAAAAAGTGCATGAGTGCTAAAAATTAGAGCTTGTGCACCAAACCAACTTTTCACTAAATTGCAGAGGCACTGAAAAAAACCGCCCTTACACTTTCAACACTTGAATTTTTTTTTTTTAAAGTTAGTGTGTTTTTGTCCAGAGCTTTTACACTTTTTACAATTTCACTAAGTATAAACAAAAAGTGCACATGCGCACTAAAAATTAGAGCTTGTGCACAAAAGAATGAATTTGATAAAAATGCACAAGCAGTGAAAAACAAAGCTTCTACATGTGCTAAAAGATGACTAAGTATAAACAAAAAGTGCACAAGCGCTAAAAATCAGAGCTTGTGCACAAAAGACTGAAATTGAAAAAAATGCACAAGCGGTGAAAAATAGAGCTTCTACATGTGCCAAAAAATGACTAAGTATAAACAAATAATGCACGAGCGCTAAAAATCAGAGCTTGTGCACCAAAAAATAACTTTTGACATAAGTGCAGAAGCGTTGATTTTTAGCGCTTTTGCACTTTTGGGACTTAGAAAAAATTACATCATGTAGGATCATTGTTTTTTGGAGCTTCTACACTTTTCACAATTTTGACTAAGTCTCAACATTGAGAGTTCACAAAGATATTCATTTCAAAGTTCTTCGAGAGATGGACGTGGAAGAAATTTCAAATGAATTGTTTGAGACATTGGAATTCACTTTGAGGTGGATTGAAATTCACCTCCATTTTTGTGCTTGAACATCATGAACTTACAAAATGAACAAGTTTCGTAGGGGGGTTATCTATGAATCGAGCGCTGCTAGATTCCATGATAACAGGATATCAAAATCTTCCTCCCTCCACATCTTCTAAAGAAACAAATGTCTTCCTTCATAGTGATCAAGTAATATCTCACAAGGACGATAGGATCATCTTAGGCCTCCTCAAAGTCTCCCTCAACAAGTTGATCAAACAAGTAAGAAATCCAAACCTTATAAAGTCAAAGAATTGTCATTCTTGCATACTAAAACATAAATTGAATGAAAAATGGAACAAATCCTCCATCAAGGATTGATTAAAGTGCCACATCCTATTAGAATCAACAAAGATAAGAGTACAAACATGAATTATTGTGCATATCATAGAATTCTTTAGCATCTTACTAATGAGTGGCATGCTTTAAAGAGGATTCTTGATGAATTTGAATTCATAGAGATAATCCCTTAAAGTATTCATGCACTTTTCTCCTTTCCATGTAATAGTTGTAGGATCATAGCATACTCACTATTGAATTTTTTACATTCATTGAAAATCATTCCTATATTGCAAGGAGCTCATTCTCATCACTTACCTCATCTCATCCTTGTCCTGCACTTAGTGGGGGCAAGGGGTTAGATAGCCTTGTCCTATTATCACACTTGTTGTCCCTTTGGCTATTTATCTTCCTTCCACATATACTAAACAAGATTGGTATGTAGATGACTTGTTATAGGTTGACTCACATGTGCCTTACTAGTATTTTCTTTTGATTTTTTATGTTCTTTGTGTGATTGCATGCGCGTAATGTGATACCCTGTACTATTCTATTTGTATTGTCTTTATGTTCATTCCTCTATTTGTACCTACAGTCTTCTATATGTCGTAAACATTTATATTTTCTCTTGTCTTTTGTTTTTCCTTTTAGTGATGATGCAAGGCATCAAGACATTTAGGTCTCTTCCATGTTGAGCCAAGATATTTTATTTTATTTCGCTATCTATGTATCATTCTTCCTTGATCCATGAGTTATATGGGGAATAATGACATTTTTGATCTCTATAATATCATTGTAACAAAGGCATATGCTAACCCTAAATTTGTGGATCCCTTATGTGTTTTGGGATTTCATGTTGGAGGCAACCCCTCTTCTTCATGGTGTAGCTTCATTTGGAAACATATGCTTGACATATGGCTTTCCAAATAAGCTCTTGTGTCTTCTTTATTATTAGCATTTATCGTTTGCTACTTTAAATTAATTTCTCATTGCATGGTGTTTAACAATTTCTTTAAAGTGGGGGCATAAATTGGTATTATCATTTTCAAAAAAATTACTATATCCTATGTTTCTTAGTACAATTTTCTTATTTCACATGATGTGTCCTCTTCTTGGTGGTGTCATTGGGTTTGATGTCCTTCAAGAGTGTGATATTTCTTGGAATATGGCATTGCATTCCCTAAGTTGTGAATCTTTTATCCTTTGAATTTTCCTCTCTTTGAGACATTAGGCACAATGTTCCCTAAGTAGAGACCTTACATGAACTAAGAAAAACCCCTTTGAACATGTCTATTTGCCCATTCTTCATGTGTTTAGCATAATGCGGCTTGCTAACCTTATGAAGTTCAAACCCCTTTGTTCATAAGTGTTTAGCATAATGTAGCTTGCTAGCATTATGAAGCTTGAACCCCTTTATTCATAAGTGTTTAGCATAATGCAGCTTGCTAACCTTATGAAGCTCGAACCCCTTTTTTTCATAAGTGTTTAGCATAACAAAACTTCCTAAGCCTTAAGAAGCTTGAAGTTCATGTTGTTTGGCACCTTGTCAAAGTTGTTAGAGGTATAACTTTGGTATGGTTATGGAAGCCTAATATGATTCTCTCATTGGCTAATTTTTGGGGGTTTGCCTAGTGGACAATGGATTCCACTAGCCTGTGTGAGTGTGCATTGTTGTTTGCATAGTGAACAAAGGGTTTCACTTGCAAACAATTTTGGACAAATAGTTGAGGCTTGATCTACATTGAGTTGGAAAAATAGTCAAGGCTTGATCCACCCTTTTTCTTTTCTCTTTCTTTAATTATTTGGAATTGTATGATTGAGTATCTTGTCATTGCTACATATACATGTTTAACATAGGCATATTTCTCCTTCTACCTTTGTTGGTTTTGCCATGATATCTTAGATCTTGGGGGCTTGACTATCCTACTTAATCTTTGTCATCTTATCCTTCCAAAAATTGTACAATTAGACCTCTCTTGATTGTCTACTTTAGTGTGAGTTTGACACAAGGTCATTCTCTCACTAAAGTGGGGGCTAAATGTAGTGTTGAAAAATGTTATCCCTTTACATTTCCACACTTTGTTTTGGACCTCCTAGTTAAATTGAGCTTAATTAGGCCTTAATAATCCCTATTTTGTATTTACAAACCTAATAAATTACATTTTACAAAGGGTAAACCTGACAAGAATTAATGCCTAAACATAACACTTTACCTTGAGCAATGTGTGTTCTAGGAATAAGGATCTAGGACCCATTCGCACATGGGAAAATGGGTCCTCCCTAGGATTTTTAACATAAACTTAAAATATGTTTAAGGTGGTATTTTAATGTCCCTAAATTCATATTTTGATGTCAACTTGCAATATTTGAATTTTAGGAAATTAAGGATACATACCTATAAATACAAGGTTATTTTCTAAGTTTCACCTAGCAAATTCAAGAGATTTAAAAGAGAAATTTCACAAGAGCTAAGTTGATGATCAATAGCATTCAAGAGTAGACATATCAGAGATTTATTGCAGCAATCAATATCCATCTATCATGTCAAAGTCTTTTTGCATCATGCACATGTTTTTGGAGCTAACATTGTAATGTAGGATTCAAGATTAATTCAAGCATTCAAAGCATCATTTCAAGCATATTTCAAGTATCAAGATCCACATACATTGAATTAATTTCATGTAAGTTGCAGACCTCCATTAAAAGGTTTATCTATGGATTTGTTGAGTGGTAACATAGTTTTGTTCATTCATCATTCCTTCCTTTCATGCTCTATTGCAATTCAAGGTTTAATTACCAAAATGGGGTTTGACCAAGGAAAACCCCCATTCACCAAAAATAAACAACTTTTCTCTCTTGTGTTTGTGTTGCAAACTTAGGTTGAAGAAGTATTTAAGACCTCTTGAAGAGAAATTTTGGAGAAGTTTTCAAAGTTTTCAAATCACGAAATCTCACCTACAAAAATTATTTTTGACATTCTGACACTAAAACCTACACAAATCATAAGCTACAAATAAGAATCAAAGGCTCTTGAAAGATTTTTGAAATCCTGGACAAGAGACCCATTTTCCCATGGGCAAATGAGTCCTAGGAAACTTTTAGAAAGTGACTTTCAGTGGTAGGTACACATCTCACTACCCTTCTCAGATCTACATACAATTTGTGGTTTATGTTAGTTTTGACCTTCATATTGATGTTTCAAATTTGAATTGACATAATAAGGTAGATTTTTTATTTTTAGTTTATCTCCCAAAAGTGTTGTTTAGGCTAAAACCCCCATCCTCAATCATAAGGAAATATGAAGATACTCACCTTGGGTTGACTCACCTAAGGGTTGTTAGTCAATTCTTTGTGTGGATCTCATTTCCTAATGAACAAAAGAAGATAGGTTTATTTTCTATATTGGTGAACCCACATTTTAATCATTCCCCCTCATTAAACATATTTTCTTTTGGTTCAATATGATGTTCCATTTTTTGGACCAATCTGACAAAGTGAATGATGGAATAATTTAAACTCACTAATGGATTAATTTTTTGGCTCAGTTGTGATTGACTCCGTTATTAAATTATTAATTATTTAATAATTGTGTATAGCTTGTATTGGAGTGTCTATAGCCACTTTCAACACTCACTTTATGTTCTCTATATATTTTGCTAAAAATGAATAGCTGGCATAACCTTCTTTCTCACTAGAGGATACACACAATTTCATGATTTGACAAAAGAGGATATTTTGGCCTTGTTGGAGATAATCTTGATTTGTTACCTAAATTTTTTGTTGTAGTGTTTTCAAGTTTTCAAGAGACTATTGCAACTCTTTCCCATAGTTTTTTAGAGCTTTATTTTTTGAAAAATACTAGGGTTTATCATCTAAGTAATGGGATAGAATGGGGTGTGCAAATTGACTATGATAAAAAGGACTTAGAATATATCTTTCTAGTGGTTCTCATAGTTTGAAGTCCTCTAAAATTTGTATTTTATTTCATCGCATAAATTTTTCTAAATATCTTTGTGGAAATGTTTATATAGGATTTTCTTTTACAGCTATAAGATCAAATGAACCCACAAAATCCTTTCATGGATATTTAAGAATAGCTTATATTTGAAAAATTCTTCAATTCCTTTCAACACGAGTGCAAATTTTTTAGAGATGAGCTCGGAGGAAAAAGGAAAAAAACAAGCACTTTTACAAAATTATTTATGGATGTTGGATCTCACATTGTGGCTTTTATCACAGGTACATTGTAGGGCTACTTTTCCTTTCTCAAAAGTAAGAGAGTTGCATCCATCATAGGACAAAATTTAATAGACATGGATCTTGACAAGCTTCTACATAACATTCCCCAAAGTTTAAATTGGATGATCTAATAGCTGGAACTAACAATTTTAGAGAAGTTCAAAAGCTTGGGAAAGGAGGATTTAGAGGAGTCTACAAATGCAATCTCGTTGAAACAAATTAGATCGTGGTTGTTTAAGGCATCTCAGAAGGTTCAAGACAAGGGAAATTTAAGGAATTCATTTCACTTTGGTTTAGGACAGGGAGATTTGTGTAAAAGTATTGAGTCTAAAACTTCTATTTCAGGAAATATTTGAAAGTTTCAACAATCTTACAAATATCTATTCTTAAATATCTCCCAGTTCAATGGTCAAAGATAAGGTTTGATTTGTAAATGTAATATAACTATTTACCATATTTTTTGTAGGGATGGGTTGTAAAATTTTCTATTAAGTGTTTGACCATTGAAACATGTTCAATACTTAAGTAGAGTGCTCAAAAATATTTTTTCAATTGGTTAATTTAAAGAAATAGGGAAGCATGACCAATCTAGTTGGTTCTCATCCAAGTGAAAAATAATTGTGTATGCTTTGTTCATTCAAGTTCCATATATTTCCTATCATAAATTTGTTCCCTTAAACCTCATGTCAAGATGTTGGATAGTTGGACCAATAAAAATAATTGAAAAGAAAGAGACTGAAGAGATTGAAAGACATGAAATACGTGAGAAAGGAGGAGCAACCTAGTCATGCAATGCAATGATATATGTGGCCATTTTGGTGGGGTCATGGTTATACTTGTGGTGACTACTATTGCTACAATTTATCATGGTCATAATAGTAGCGAGGATGAGGATTAAGAGATGAAAATTGTAGTAGAATTATCTATTGTACTTCTTGTAGAACCCTTCACATAGATGACAATGTGTATGTAAGAAAACACACCTATAAGATGGTAGCCAAAATACTAGAGGAGATAAAAATTGTGACAATAAATGAATGGATTACGGTTGCAAAAATTCTTGTTATATTCTCATTATTGGTTTCTAGGTATGAATTATTATCTTGCACTTTCACAATCATAACTTTTAAAATGCATGAAATGTATATGCTAGATCTTATTATTTATAATTTTCAATTAAGTGCAAACTTAGTTCCCTGAACACAAACATATTTGAGCAATTCTTGGAAAAGGGACTAAATAATCCTCCTTGTAGCCTTTTTTATAATTAATTTGATTTTCATTAGTCATATTTTTTTAGGTTCATCCATTTGGATATTATGATGTATTGTTCTTGTAAAGTGTAACTATTATTCGTTGATCAATATTTATTTTGTAGCTTATCATTGATGTTTTGTAGTCTTATCGAAACTCACCAACATAAAATTTGAATGAAATATCTAAAAGCTAAATACATCATAGTGAAAATCAATTAAATCAAATATCTTTCAAGGTAAATTGTCACAACTATAAGTACATGCTCAACTCCTAAATCTTCTCCCCTAATTCACTTCTAAGATGGGGGTATCAAATGTTGCTTTTAACAACACTTTTGAAATATGTTGTTCCAATGGAAAACCTTCTAGTTGCATTATCAAGGTCATCTTTGCTTGAGGGATATTTGCATATGGGTTCCTTCCAATTATAGTGATAGGAGCATATGTGTGGAGCATATTCAATAAAATGAAGCATTGGATTCCAATAGAGTCTATGGTTCTAGGTGTTCTTTCTCTTCAATTTGTCGAACACCTTAAAATATTGTTTGATTTTTTTATGACAAATATTATGTCGCCCTAGGATTCTCAAAAATATGTCAATTATATATTTTTGATGATGATGCAATCCACATTCTAAGTGGGAGAGTAAGTGTTAGTTTGTTAATGGGGTGTTTTTTATCAAGAGTCACGTGCTCTCTTTCCACATCTTTGTCGTCCAACATGGACACGCTTATCATAATATCTATTGCAAGTATGAATGAGTTTGGTGGTGTTGTCATTAATGTTTTCATTTATTTCAACACAGTATAGGTTGTTGCAAATAAATGAAACAAGTGATTTTAGGTTGTGCATGTATAGTTGAAATACTCTTGAGATTGTGTGAGTACATAGATCTATCTTTATGGTGTTGAAGGTGTGCTAATATGATGAGTTACCAAGTCCTTTTGAGAAAATTAATAAATAGTGAAGATAGAGTTGTGTGTGTGTTTAGAATGTGCTCTGGTTTGTGCTCCACATTTCTTCTATTTTGATCCTATAATTGTGTGGATTTGAAGTGTTTTTTATGGGAATCCTTGGGTGATATATCCTAGATTATAGCTTCTAGTTTGATGAAGAGAAAAAATTGTGTTCACCGTTTTGTGAACTCGTATGGCAGATTTTTTTCTCTATGGACTGGGAGAAATGTATATGCTATGTAGTCCTCCACTAGTTTGTTTCAGGTCTTGCAGATTTGGAACAAAGCTTATAATGGTGTTATTTGTGTTCTATCAAAGGTGTTCATGGTTTTGTTCTCTAGAAGACTAGTTTAAGTGTTATTGTGTGTATTTGTACAGTACAAATGGACTAATGGGAAGTGTTCTATCTATGAAGGTTGTTACATTAGTTGTGGATGAATCTGAAGGCATCCAAGATTTTTTCCAGTGTATGATGAAGTGTGTTATGTGGTCTACATGTTATCCTCTTGTTGCAGAAGTGTGTACTTCAAAGTTCATTTTTTTTTTCATTAGGTTTGGCTAACCTGGTGTCTACATGTCATGTGAATGATAAGTATCAATTGAGGAAGTGTGTGATTGATCTAATATGTTATTTTGGGTTTTGGTTAAGTTTTGGTTTGGTCTGCTCTCATTCTCTTCCACTACAAAAATGTTGAGTTGTTGACCTAATTTGAATTTGTAAAATGAAGTGTGTGTAGCCGAACTTGGAGAAAATTTCTAAGGTTGAAGATGGTATAAATACAAGGAAAGATGTTAAGCATTAGAATACACAAGTGTGAGAAGAAAGAGTGTGAAAAGGTGAATTGAGGTAGTAGTACTTTAATGTGTTTGACTCTTGAAAGCAATGAGTTGATGGTGTCTGCAATTCTTTGATCAAGGATGTGGATGTGTGAAATTTATTGTGTTGGATCTTATGTTGCATTAAGATAGTATTCTCTATGTAAAATTATTCTTTCTATCATTTTGTATTTGTAGGTAGTGATCCTCCTTGTTGGACAGTGAGTCCTATCTTGGGCAGTGAGCCCTTTCGCAGTGAGCCTTCTTGTAATTGGTTTTGTAATTACTCCTATATTGTGAGTTAATCCTCACCATGGTTTTTCCCTTATTAGTTTTTCCACGTAAATATAGTGTTTCTTGTGTTGATATAGATTTTTTTTATTTGCACTTCATGCTCATACTTAATAACAAATTAAAGTGGATGTGGAGTTAATAATTGTTTGATATTTTTGAATGTGATTGGTGACAATTGAATCACCCTCCCTCTCAATTGTCTTGTGCATTTCAACAATTGGTATTAGAGCTTTGGTTCCTTAGAGAAGATCTTAACCACTTGAGGTAGAGCGGATGGCGCACAAATTGACAATCCTTGTGTTTGATGGATCTAATTACAATTTCTAGAAAGTGCAGATGAGATGTTACCTGATCTCTCTTGGTTACAAGACTTGGAAAGTTGAGACAAAATATGCTGAGCCAGAAAGTGGTCCTTCTTCTATAGATGAGATTTCTTCCTATGAAGAAAATGAAAAAGCAAGGTATGCAATCTATAGTGCTTTATCTAAGACTAAGCTAACAAAATTTATTTCATTGGGCACTACTTATGAAGTTTGGGAAAAGTTGAAAGATATCTATGAAGGAAATGATTTAAATTGTCAAAAAAGCTAACAACTAAGCACATATATGAGAACTTGAAAATGGAAGAAGGTGAAGATATTGAAAGCTATTTTTATAGGGTTGATATTTCAGTAAATGAAGTCAAAAATCAAGATGGTACTTTGACAAATGAAGATGTAATGGAGAAGATTCTAATGACACTACTAGAGAGTTATAGTGATAAGGTCTCAACTATTGAGGAAGTCTATGATCCTAAGAAATTCACTAAAGAACAACTATTTGGAACCTTGACTATAGTTGAAATGAGAAAATTTGGAAAAGAAAAGGAGAAAATAGAATCATCCTTCAAAGCTACAAAGACAAAATATGATTCAAATGGTGATAGTTCAAAGGAGTTAGAAGAAAATTTCACAAGTTGAAGAAAGGTATCAGTAAGTACAAAGGTATGTTACCTTTTAAATGTTTCAGCTATGGAAATATTGGTCATTATGCTTCAAGACATCCAAATAGAGCCATACACAAGAAGAGCAAAGAGAATAAAGACAAAAAGGATAAAAAGTTCAAGAAATTGTATTATGTTAGAGAAGATGTTAGAATTTCTAATGATGGATGCTTGTTTATAGCCTTAGAAAAAAAATCAATGTCTACTAACCATTGAAGATGCGTAAAAGAATGTGGTCCAGAAAACAAGAAGGGAGAGATGAAAGGTACTCTAGTTACTACCTTTCATGCTAGACAAGATGAAGACTATTGGGTGATTGAAAGTGGTTGCTAAAATCACATGACCAGAGAAAAAATTAAGTTTACTAAACTTGAAAAGTATGATGGAAGATCAGTCATGTTTTGGGATGATTCTGGTGCAAATATTGTTGGATAAGGAACAATTAGTTTTGATGAAAAACATAGTACTGATGACGTCTATTATCTTAAGGGATTAAGGCATAATCTCTTGAGTGTTGGAAAAATGTGTAGCACATTATTTAAGCTTGTGTTTCAAGATAATACATGTGAGATCAAAAAAGGATACGGAACTATGGTAGCTACAGGAAGAACATATGGAAACATTTATCAGCTTAAGGGTGTTGATGGTCAGTGTTTTGTGTCTCAAGTTAATGGAATTTGGATATGGCACTGGAGGATGGGACATTTAAACTTTGACAACATCATCAAGATTAGTTCAAGAGAAGTTGTTAGGGATCTGCCTAAAATCCCAAAGCCTATCAATATAGTTTGCAGAAGTTGTCAGTTGGGAAAACAAACAAGATGCAACTTTAAAGGAAAAGAACAATCAACTACCAGAATGTTGGAATTAATTCATATAGACCTTTGTGGTCCCATAAGAATAGGAAATCTTAATGGTGACAGGTATTTTATGCTTTTGATTGATGATTATTCTAGAATGACATGGGTTACTTTTCTTAGGGAGAAAGCTCAGGCTCTAGATAGATCCAAAGTGTTCAAGGCTATGGTAGAGAATGAAGTGAACTTGAAAATCAAATTTTTAAGGTTTCACAGAGGTGGAGAATTCACCTACAGTGAGTTTAATATGTTTTGTGAATAGCATGGTATAAATAGACATTTTTTTCCTCCTAGAACTCCTCAACAAAATGGACTTGTTGAGAGGAAGAACCAGACAGTTCAAGAAATTGCAATGACTATGATGAAAGAGGAAAATATACCTAATGTATACTGGAGAGAATCAATTCATACTATTGTCTATATTCTTAACAGAGTTCAAATCAAAGATAACAACACAAAGACCCCTTATTAACTGTGGACTAGTAAAATTCCTACTGTTAAGTACTTTAAGGTTTTTGGAAGAAAATGTTACATTAAAAGAGATGGTGAGAACCTAGGAAAGTTTGATGCTAGATGTGATGAAGGTATTTTCCTTGGATACTCAACTAATAGCAAAACTGATAGATGTTTCAATAAAAGATTGAGAAAGATTGTTGAAAGTGCAAATGTAAAAGTTGATGAAGATATGCACAGATCAGTTGAAATAAGTGAAGTTGAACCAAATGAACCTATCTACAGAAAAGTACAAGAAGAGAATAACGAAGAAGAAGAATAGATTGAAGAAGAAGAAGCTTTGGAACCTACTCCTAACACCCCAAAATATGTACAGAAAAATCATCATGAAGAACGGATAATTGAAGACAAAAGTGAAGGTGTAAAAACTAGAAGCAAAGTGGTAGCACCTGATGTAAATCTATGTTTACTTTCCAAGATAGAACCTAAAATAGTATGTGAAGCATGCAAAGATTAAAATTAGGTTAGAGAAATGAAAGAGGAGTTATAGCAAATAGAGAAAAATTAGACATGGGAATTGGGTCCTAGACCTGTAAACAAGAACATAATTGGTACAAAGTGGGTGTTCAAGAATAAGCTAAATGAGAATGGTGAATTAGTAAGAAACAAAGCAACGCTTATATGCAAAGGTTATTCACAGGTTGAAGGAATAGACTTTGATGATACATTTTCCCCGGTGGAAAGAATGGAGGCTATTCATATGTTTTTGACATTTTCTGCTCACAAAGATTTCAAAGTATACCATATGGATGTTAAGTCTATATTCCTAAATGGAGAATTCGAAGAAGAGGTTTACATGGAACAACCAAAGGTATTTCAATTATCAAATCAACTGAACATGGTCTGTAAGTTGAAAAAGGCACTATATGGACTTAAATAGGCTCCTAGAGCATGGTATGCAAGGTTGGATAGGTATTTGACATAACAAAGGCTTAGCAAAGGCTCTGCAGATAGTAATCTATATTTCAAGGTTGAAGGAAACAAAAAATTGCTAGTGGTTTTGTATGTTGATGATATTATCTTTGGAGGAAATGAGGGTATGTGGCATAAGAAATTTTTAGAGGAGATGCAAAAGAGTTTGAAATGTCTATGATTGGTGACTTGAATTTCTTTCTTGGACTTCAAGTGAAACAAACTAATAAGGGCTTATTCATTTCACAATCAAAGTATGTTAAAGATTTGTTGAAGAAGTTTGGAATGGATGACTCCAAACTGGTTTATACACCTATGGAAAATTGATGCAAATTGAGTAAGGATGATGATTCTATGAAAGTTGATCAGAGCATGTATAGATCTATGATTGGTGGACTATTATATCTTACTGCTACTAGACTGAATATCATGCATGTAGTATGTTTGGTTTCCATATTTCAAGTAGAACTAAAAGAAAGACATGTTACAGCTGTGAAGAGGATATTCAAATATCTAAAAAGGCACTCCAAATTATGGCTTGTGGTATCCTAAAGATACTGAATTCACTTTGAGTGCTTACACTGATGCAAATTGGGTTGGTTGTGTAGATGACCAAAAGAGTATAAGTGGTGGTCCATTCTTTCTTGGAGGAAGATTGGTTTCATGGATAAGCAAGAAACAAGATTCTGTTTCTTTATCTACTGCGGAAGGTGAGTACATTGCAACATCTTGTTGCACACATGTATTATGGATGAAGAAAACATTGAAAGATATAGGAGTGATGTGCTATGATCCTATCCCTATCTTCTGTGATAATACAAGTGTAATAAATATTTCAAAGAATCTTGTAATGCATTCAAGGAAAAAGCATATATCTATCAGGTATCATTTCTTGAGAGAAAAGGTATTGGAGAATGAATTCAAGCTAGAATATGTGCCTACAAAGGATCAAATTGTTGATATATTTACTAAGGCTCTTCTGAAGGATAATTTTGAGTATCTCAAGGAAAAGTTGGGGGTCATTTCCCCTCCTTCTTCAAACTAGGTGCACATGAAGGTGCATCAGTCCATTAAGTAAGAAACATGAAGGTGATACAGTAAGAAACATTTATAGGGTGTTGTACCATTTACATGGAGACCCACTAGGGCCAAGAAAGATCAAGTCCAAAAAACATTAAAGACCAAGCCAAAAAATATACACAACATACCAACCGCATACATACATACAACACAACAACAAACTAACTGGCATTTTCCCAGTTCTTAGAAAGGAGATTAACAAAATCATCCCCAACCCATTCCTAGCCTTCTTCAACATTCTTCTTTTCTATTTCATCCTTCATCATAGCAGAAATGGTGTTGGTAACACAATGGACTAGCTTGACAGTGAAACAGGTCAAGCCATTGAAATTCTTGTCCATCTTTTTCATTCTTTCCTATAGCACATGGAGCTCCTCCACATAATCCACAGCCTTCACGATATCAGCACACTCCACACCTAGAGGGTCTAAAGACTGGGATGTTGAGTTCTCCTTATGCACTTTGATAATATCAAGAATGGTGTGGGGCCCTCCAACATACTCCTCCTATTCCCTAGACTCCTCATCCCTGTAACCTTTGTTGTTAGACCACTCCTCTTTTGTATCTAAGTCATTAACCTGCACTTTCTTGTTATTCTTAGCTAGCCTACCAGACCTCATGATGATGGTATTGCCACTAGTCACCACCGTAGCCATGACCACCGTGTCCCCCTTAGAGTCCCTACCCACAAAATTTTAACCTCTTTTGTCCCTTGTTAGAGGCTCCACCAAACCCTTCACATCATCCTTAACTTTCTTCTTTGGGGTAGGTTGGATAATAGTCTTGGTAGGGGTCGACTTGAGCTCACAGAGACTAACCACATAAGTAGTTTGGGAAATTCCTGCATTCCCCTTAAGCTTCTTAGTAGTAGGTTAAGGCTTATGAGTTTTAGCAGAAACCAGATGGGTTTTCCTTATGGGAACTTTGGACTCATCCGAGGATATATTGGCCATAGCAGGAGGTTCAATTTCCTCAACATGGACAATAGAAATGGGTTTGGGTGGGCATAACGCAAGATGGAAGTGGTAGAGCCTCATAATGAGGCCTTGGTGGAGCGACAGGGGAGGAGTATCCTCAGGGTTTAGGCCAATAGCCTCAATGCATTTTTCAACAAAGCTCTCTAAATCCTTAAGAAGGAAAAAATGAAAGCTTAACAAAATTTTGTGCCAGAGTTGATTTAAAAGATGGAAGTGATAGAAATAGTAGGTTTTGTATCTACCTTCCAGGGTCACGTACTTCATTAGGGTGAGGCAGGCTTGGTCCCAAGGCTATAAAAGATCATCTCTCTCAAACCCCAACTAGTTATGAACTGACTTCTCATTCCCCACAAAGAAAGCATTTAGACTTTCATTATATTGGGCCTTAGTATGCTTTGGGTACTTCTTACTAATACTCAATAGCCTCATTGCCTATGCAATCACTTCCTCATTCACTTCAAAGGAAATACTACGCATGGTCACTCTTTTATCTTTCCAAGAGTTAGCAAACTACGTAGATAAATTAGGGTCGTGACCCACCAGACTCTCCATCAGGGGAGCCAAATTCCCTTCAACACATATGTGCCACACCAACGGATCCTTGCAAAATTTTCCATAGTTGTTAGGCTTTGTTCGCACTCTATCACCACCCATAATGCCTCTCTACACACAAAATAACTAGAAAACCTAAGAGAGAGAAAGGTTAGATAAATTGGTTAAGTGAAAGGTCACCCACACACATAAGATTTTAAGCCAAACAATGTAGCCTTGGGAAATCAAAGCAATGTACAGGTCACACATTTGAGGAGATAAATCCCTAAAGGAAATATTCGCAGACTCATAAATGAAAATCTCCAAACACTTGCGGCTAGGTAAGCAGGACAAGATGGGAATGAAAGGTTTTCCTTCCATGTTGTTATTACACAAAAACCAAGGAAAGATGGCCACGAGGCCAAATTTAGAAACACCTAAGATCTCGACTTGTAGAAGAGGAGACAAAATAGTGGAAAAGATAGAACCAATTAGTAGCTTTATCTCATAATTATTATTCACATAAAAATTAAAATTAAAAAACTTCATGGATATACAATAGCTTAGCACAATCCCCCAAAGGAGATTATGTAAGGTATGGCCCAGCTTGGCCTTAATCAAAAAGTACCCACCATAATTCCTCATGATGGCTTTTTTTAAATGGTCTTTGCCCCATTATTCAAATTCTACCACTTGTAGGACACCTTAGCATTTACACCTATCCACATAGCCCATAAGGCAAGAATGTGGAACCCCCATAAAGCTCATAAAAATGCATGATTGGTTATTATTATGGATCAAGTAAGGGCTTTGCTCCTTCGGGATTAAAACTTGAATACCTAGTGGTAGGTTATGCCAACACTTAGATATTTTCCAATTTGTTCCAAAGTTGGATAAAGCATTAGCCACTTGATTTCCCTCCCAATAAATGTGGGTAGCAATCTTCAAATTCAACTTAGACACGAAGAGCCTTATGTCTAATAAAATTTCTTTTGTACTCCACCCCAGTAATCTACCAAAGTTAACAGCATCAATAATAGACTTAGAATCACCTTCGATATGAAGGTTCTCAATCCCCATAGTAACAACTAACTAGATTCCCTTTAGCAGTGCTCTAGCTTTAGTAATCATAGAATATTGGATGCCAATCCCGGAGAATATCCAACCACAAAATTTCCCTTGCAATCTCTGATAACACCTCCTATGCTAGCTCTACCTGGGTTTCCTTTGGCCACCACATCAAAATTAAGTTTATACCAACCATTGTTTGAAGGCTTCCAAATAGTGTATCTTCTAGTCAGGGATCTAGATTTGTCATAGGAGTTGGCATCCAAGTTTTGATGCCAAGCTTTGGTCATAATAATTTCCCTCTTAGTTGGACCTTTATCTACGGTTTTCCCTTTGAAAAGTGAATTTTTTTTCACAATGAGCCAGGAACCAATACCAAAAAACCTCCTTCAGACTCATCTCAATGTTCCTGAAAATCCTATTATTTCTCTCTTTCCATAAGCACTAGCAAATAATGGGGGGAATTTGGTTCCAAATTTCACAAGGTAAGGGGTGGATGAAGGGTCCAATCTAGTTCAAGATAAAGGATTTAATATCCTTACACAAATTCCACTGAATGTCCAAATGCTTTAAAGCCAGCTCCCACACACCAGCATCAAATGGGAAATGTAACAACAAGTGGTCCACTGATTCTTCATTGCACTTGCATAAAAAACATTTGTTGGGGATCTAGAATCCCCTCTTCCTCAAATTGTCCTGAGTAAGAATCCTATTATGGCAGGAGTCCACCAAAACAAGTTTAATTTCATGATCATGTGTCGATTCCAAACCCTCTTCCAAAGGTCAAGGACAATACCCTAGTTTGTCAGCAGATTGTAAGCCGATTTAACTAACATATCACCCTGCATGTCATGAGTCCAGAAGAATTCATCCCCCATGTTGGTTAAAGGAAGTATAGTAAGGGAGATAAACTCTTGCAGGGACTTGGAAAGGAGGCTCAGTTCATGGGATAAGGGGTAGCAAAGGGCCAAAACATTCCACTTTCTAGCACCATGTGGGACAAGGAGGTAATCACTAATATAAAAACCAAAGATTTGTTGTGCTAGCCTCATAAGATTCCTAAATTTAGAGTTTTACAGAGGGGTATCAAGTAACCAGGGGTCCTCCCAGAATCTTATTTTATTACCATTACCAATATTCCATTTCATCCCAGTCCTAAGTAAACCCTCCAAACTACAAATGCTCCTCCAAGCCAAGGAACCCGAAAGATGAACCTTTGAGAGACAATCAATCAAAAGTATGTTTTGAAGATACCTAGCTTTCATAATCTTGCACTAATCCTTTCTATTCCTCACTTGGTCCCAACCCACTTTGGCCATCAAAGCCTTATTGGTATTAGAGACAATCCTTATCCCAAGCCCACCACAATGTTTAGGTTGAAATAATTTGTCCCATTTAACCAAAGAAAATTTCTTCCTTTCCTCGGTCCCCTGCTAGAGGAAATTCCTATGAATTTTCTCAAATTTCTTAGCAATATATTTGGGGATCTTGAATATGGAGAGGAAGTAGATAGGGATACCTTGAAGAGTAGTAGATAGGATCTGTAGTTTACCAACATGGCTAAGGATGGAGCCTTTCCACCCATCCAACTTTCTTTGGAACCTTTCAAGGACCGAACTCCAAAAGTCAGGAGTGACTTCCTTGACAGTAAGGGGTAAAAAAAGATAAACCAAAGGAAGAGAACCATTCGTACATCCCAGGAAAACAATCACCCAATATTGCAAGTTAGGAGTGTTTTTGAAGAATTAAATCATACTTTTATTATAGTTAATACATTGCCCTGAACAAGCAACATAGCTATTGAGACAATTTTTCCATTTCCTAGCTTCAATCACAGAGGTTTTCCCAAAAAGGAAAGTATCATCCACAAATTTTTGGATCACAACTGGATCTAAAGAAGAGGCAGGCTTAATTCCCTTAATAGACCATTCTGACAGTAGATTAGAAAAGTTCCTGCTCAAGACATCCACAATCATGATAAACAAATAGGGTGAAAGGGGATCATCCTATCTGATACCTCTCCCAGGATTAAAGAACCCAAAAGAAGTCTCATTAACTAGAACATAGTTTTACCATAGTTATGCATTCTATTATGAGTTTTACCATAGATTGGTCAAACCCAAACTTAGCTAAGACTTTAGGGATAAAGTCCCAGATCACCTTATCATAACCTTTTGAAATATCTAATTTAAGGGTCATACTAGCATTGTTGCATCTATCCATGGAATGAAGTAATTCATGGGTGGTTATGGTAGTGTCAAGGATATGATGACCAAACACAAACCCTTTTTGAGTGGGGTTGATTAATTTATCAAGGAGAGGTTTGATTTGGTTCACCATAATTTTAGAGAGGATTTTATAAAAGGTATTACAAAGGCTGATGGGTCAAAAATTAGACATAGACTAGGGATCAACAATCTTGGGAATTAAGGCTATAAAGGTGTGGTTCAGTTGTTTGATAATCTTACCAAATTTGAAAAAATCACGAGTAGCTAAGATGAGGTCCCCACCAAAAATCTCCTAAAAGATCTGAAAGAAGGCCAGTGGAAAACCATCAGGGTCGGGCACTTTGTAAGCCCCCATACTGAAAGTAGCCAACATGACCTCCTCAGGAGTGAAAAAACTAAGGATCCCAAGGTTATCATTCTAGGAAATGATGGTTGAGAGAGGGTCCAACAACAAATTTTCCAAAGTCAGATTAGGAGCCTCAATAGGGGCCAAATAAGCCTTCTAAAAATAGTCCACAACCAAGAGACCGATCTGGGTGGGTGTATTGATCACATTCCCCCTACTCATTACGCAATTTAGTTATCTAATTCATTTTCTTATTTTTAACGGAAGAAACGTGAAAAAAAGGTATTGCTATCACCTTCTTTTAACCATTGGACCCTAGATTTTTGTTTCCAAAAAATTTCCTCTTTCCTTAGAATTTTCTCCCACTCCCTTCGTCTCTCTTTTTCCTGTTTACAAGTAGGTAGATTAACATCCCCCTCCATTTTATTTTGGATAATTTTCAATTTATCCCCAACAACTCTTTTTTTCTGGAAAACGTCCCCAAAAACTCTTTTGTTCCAGCCTTTCACCATACATTTGATATGTTTGAGTTTAAAAAGATCCTAAAATATGGGGGAACCATGAACAGGAATAATCCACCATTCAACAACTTTGTTCTTGAAGTTAGGGTGGGAGTTCTACATTATCTCAAACCAAAAAAGGAACAGTCCAAAAACAAAATGGTCATTTGAGATCAGCGACAGAGGATTGTGATCTGACACTGTCCTAGGAAAAGCCCAAAGATTGGCACTGAGTAGGCCGGTCCAGTTACTGGAGAAAATGAATCTATCTAATTTGACTTGAATTAAGTCCTCCCCAACAAGCCTATTGGTCCAAGTAAAATATTGGTCCAATAAGTCAATGTCAATCAGGCTAGTAGAACTTAGAAAGTTTTCTAGATCAGCCATGCTATCAGAATAATCCACCAAACCACCACTTTTCTCTAAAGGATATAAGGGGGAGTTGAAGTCCCCAGCCACTAGCCAATGAGATCCGCTATTATTTTTAACCCAAATTGAAAGATCTTGCCATAAGGAATTCCTAGCATTTCTCTGGTTGGGAGCATAGGCATTGATAAGCGACCAAGAGCCACTCGGGTAAGAAAAGGAAACTCCCACACTATTTTGGAAGTAGAATAGTTCAAATCCATTAAACCTAGAGGGGTTCCATAGCACAGCAAGACCACCCAACACCCCTTTAGCATCACTATAAGAGTAAGTGGCACCCAACCATAAATACTTATCAATATTGTCGAAATTAGCTTTCATCTTGGTTTCTTGTAAAAGTAATACATCAATATTATATTCTAATACATAGCTCTTCAAAGCAAGTTGCTTATGAGAGTTTTTCAACCCTCACACATTCCATGACATGACCTTCATTTTTTAACCTTCTTGGAGGACACTTCCAATGTCCTTTGTTTACCAATGGCTATCTCATTTGTAGTCTCTCTCAACCTAGCTTGTCTATGGTTGGGTCTTCTAGGTTTGGAGTCACCTCCCACATCAACTTTCTTTCTCCTATTTTCTTTGGGGTTACCCAACTATCCTCTTCTACAAATTTCTCATAATTTAATCCCCCAGAACTAAAAAATTGTCTCTCATATAACACCAGTACCCACATCCTCCCAAAATTTTCCCTCTTCACCCATAGTCTCACTAGTCCCAGCAAATCCCACCTCCAATAGGGAGCCACCTAATAACTCATCCCCCAAAGAGTTGGGTTAGAGGATAGAACATTGACATCCCAAATCTTATCAACTGCCACCTTCTTAATCAGATTAGGAATAGCAAGGCTTGAAATTGAGTCCACACTAGATATCTCCATCCCACTAAGAGGATCCCTAGAGATTGGGGGTTCAACCAAAACAGGAGAGGAATACTTGGCTAGAGAGTCACCATCCTTCATAACATCATTTTCCAAAGGAGGGTGAGAATTTGCAGCACATTCCCCTAGGTCAGGCTCCTAATGAAAGGAATATTTATAGTCAAAGATAAGGTGGCTAGGTTTAGCACACTTTTGACAATAAATGACAACATTTTCATAGCAAACTAGTTGAACCCAAGTACCAAACTTAGAGCACAACTTCACAGAGTTAGGAAGTGTCTTATTCACACCAATATTCACACAAAAGCGGGCAAACACTAACCTAGATTTGGATTTGGTGATGGAGTCTGAAGTAATGAACTAGCCCAAGTAATCCCCAATGCTTTTGAAGATGGATTTGTCCTAGTATTCCAAGGGAAACCCAAGTAGACTAACCCAGACTGGTGCCAATTTATCTAGATCCACAGTAGGTTCAAAACTTGACTTCCAGCGACATAATGCCAAATTGTGCTTTCCATACACCCAAGGCCCAGAAGAGAGGACCATAACCAAGTCTTCTAAAGTCGTGAATTTGAAAAGGAAGAGACCACCTAACATTGTGCGGATATCCACACTTTGTTTGAGGTGCCATTTACATAAGCCCATCTTCAAACCATATCCACAAAGGGACGGAAGAGAGAAAATGACCCAAAATTGTGTTCTCCATGGAGGAGAGAATCCTATCACTAACTTTATCAAAGATAGAAAAATCTATTCTTGAAGCTTTGACTTCCTCTTCATAAAGAGGTGAAGGGTTTGAGCTTTGTTTGCATCCTTCCAACCTTTAGTTTCTGGAATAATCTCGACCACCGACACTTCCACACCAAACAATACCAGAATCACAGGTGACTTCAATTGACCTGCAATCAAAGGATCAGACCCTCCAAGAGTAGCTCTCGAGGGACACGAGTCTACATGTGATAGGGAAAAACTCGAGTCAGGAGTGGACAAAGGGGGACCGTGGGGAACCCCAAGGTAGAATCCACCAAGCGTGTAGGTTGTTCAAATGTGGAGATAGGAGAGAGGAGCAAGAAAATTCTAGAAAAAATATTATTCCATGATACCGTTTTCTATTATTTTCACTTCATGCTCATACTTAATAGCAAATTAAAGTGGATGTGGAGTTAATAATTGTTTGAGATTTGTGAATGTGATTGGTGACAACTAATTCACCCCCCCTCTTAGTTGTCTTGTGCATTTCTATAATATCTTCAATATTTTAATCCCATCTTTCTCACAAAACACACATGTTGCACTCAACATTTCACTTACACCGTTGTAGACAAGGTATACCCCAGTTTTATTTGATGCAATTGGAAAAAACCATAATAATAGTGCCAATTATATTTCTTGTTCTTAATTTGGGTTCTATTGCTCTATGTTCTTTCGCTATTCGTCAAATTACCTCTTCTAAAATACTTACATTTTTTTCTCCTTTGAACTTCCATAAACAATTTGGATGAAATTCATGTGGAAAAAAAGCATAGGTACTTAAGAAGAGATATTTTGAGGAATAGTGACAGAACCCAGAGTAGAAAAACCTAAAATAAGAACCAGTAATATAATTGACACTATTATTGTGGAGTTTGTCAATTACATAAAATAAAACTAAAGATATATGTAGTGAGCAATGGTATAAATGAAATATTGACTACAACATGTGTGCTTCGTAAGAAATCTGGAATAGAAATATTGAAGAGCTTATGATAAGTGCAACCATATCTGACCACAAAGATGTGGAAGGAGGGTGTGCGACTCATGATAAAACACACCCCATTAACACAAAAATGCTTACTCTAGCACTTAAAATCTGGATCACATCACCTTCAAATATATATAATAGTTGACATATTTTTTATAATCCTGGGGCAACATAATATTTATCTTTAGAAAAGTTGAAAGAGATTTGAAGTAGTTTGACAAATTGAAGAGTAAGCACACCTAGAACTAGAGATTGATGGAATTTGATGCTTCCTTTTCTTGAATGTGATTCAAACATCTGCTCCTTTTACTATAATTGGAAGGCACCAATATGCAAGTACCCCTGAAACAAAGATTACACAGATAATACAGTCGAAAGGTTCAACAGTAGAAAAAACTCTTCAAAAGCACTATTAAAAGTAGCATCTAATATCCCTATCTTAGAAGTGAATTAGGGGAGAAGACTCAAGAGTTCAAGAGCATATACTTATAGTTGTTACAATTTACCTTGAAATACATTTGATTTAATTGATTTTCACTATGTATTTAGCTTTTGAATATTTCATTCAAATTTTATGTTGGTGAGTTTCAATAAGATAAAAAAACATCAATGATAAGGATGTGATATTAGTATTAATGGAAATTTTGTCCCACAAGAGCCCTTCAACTGTAAAGATATTTCTGATTCTTTTAACTTGGAAAAAATAATTTGAATAAGCTAATAGAGAGGGACCCACCACTATCATAAATTCTATTCAATATTCCATTTTTTGGACTATAGAGATGTTTTTGATGCTTTTGGACTTCGAAAAAAGAACTACTAGATTGGGACTCACCACTATTATTAATTTTATAAGATATTCCATTTTTTGGACCAATCTAACAAAGTGAATGATGGAATCATTTTGACTCGTTGATGGAATATTTTTTGGCTCAATTGTGATGGGCTCCCTTGTTATTAAATTATTAATTATTTTATAAATGTTTATAACTTGTATTGGAGTGTCTATAAACAATTTCAGCACTCACTTTATGTTTTCTATGTATTTTGCTAAAAATGAATTTGGTGATGATGGCAAAGCCTTCTTTCTCTCTGGAGGATACACTTACACCATTTCATGATTCAACACAGGAGGATATTTTGGCCTTGTTGGAGATAATCTTTATTTGTTGCCTATTTCTTTTTGGTGTAGTGTTTTCACGTCCGTAGGAGACTATTGGAACACTTTCCCATAGTTTTTTTAGAGCTTCATGATTTAAAAATAACTATTTCTTATGATCTAGACAACATGATAGAATAGGGTGTGTGGATTGACTACAATAAAAGAGGACTCAAAATTTATCTTTCTAGTGGTTCCCATAGTTTGAAGTCCCCTAAAATTTATATTTTAGTTCATCACATATTTTTTTCTAGATAATTTAGTGGAAATGTTTTTATAGGTTTTTTGTTTGCAGCTATAAGATCAAATGAACCCACAAAATCCTTTCATGGATCTTCAACAATATCTTGTATTTGAAAAACTCTTCAATGGTTTTCAACATGAGTGTAAATGGTTTAGAGATGAGCTCAGAGGAAAAGGTCCAAAAACAAGTGAGCACTTTTACAAAATTATTTAGGGATGTTGGATTTGGCATTGTGGCTTTTATTGTAGGTGCATTGTAGGGCTACTTTTCCTTTCTCAAAAGTAAGAGAATTGCACCCATCATAGGAAAAAAGTTAATAGGCATGGATCTTGACAAGCTTCTACATCACATTCCCCAAAGGTTTAAATTGAATGATCCAATAGCTGAAACTAATAATTTTAGAGAAGCTCAAAAGCTTGGGAAAGGTGGATTTAGAGAAGTCTACAAATGAAATCTTGTTGAAACCAATGAGATTGTGATTGTAAAGGAAATCTCAAAAGGTTCAAGACAAGGGATTAAGGAATTCATTTCACGTTGGTTTAGGGTAGGGAGATTTGTGTAAAAGTATTGAGTCTTAAACTTATATTTTAGGAACTCTTTGGAAGCTTCAACAATCTCAAAAATATGTATTCTTCAATATCTCTAGTTTAATAGTCAAATCTAAGGTTTGGTTTGTAAAATTAATACAACTGTTTAGCATATTTTTTCATAGGGGTGAGTTGTATAAGTTTCTATTAAGTGTTTGACAATTGAAACATGTGAATTTTAAGTAGAGTTCTCAAAAATATATTTTCAATTGGCCAATTTAGAGCAATAGGGAAGCATGGCTAATCTAGTTGGTTCTCATCCAAGTGAAGAACAATTGCGAATGCTTTGAATTTAAGTTTCATATCTTTCCTAACATGAATTTTTTTCCTTAAACCTCATGTCAAGATGTAAAGAAAGAGAGTGAAGGGGTTGAAAGACATGAAAGATGTGAGAAAAGAGGAGCAACCTAGTCATGTGTAAGAGAGGGGGACTATCGCATGCAAGACCCCAAGTCACGAAGGGTCAAGATGCAAGAGGCTTCCCTAACTTACCTTAGCTAAGTGTAATGTTTAGGGTATGAGGATGTGAATGATGAGGACTATAAAGTCCCACAATCACTTTGCAATCTTGAGTTTGAAAGTGGGGCTAGGCGAGCTGATTTTCAGGTTCAACTTTGTGCCTCAAGGAGCTCTATGCCCGAAGATGGAAGCACAATCTTTGGACAATAGCGTGGAGCGCTGGAATCTCTAAAGTGTGTCGGTGTTCATATGGCCAAACAACAGCAAAGACGAGGTCAAACCTGCCAAAACGACTAACGGCCTAGCTAACTAACTAAAGGGCCAGAATGACACAAATAAATGAATGAAGTACTCTCTAAGGTTGTAAAGTAGATAAGCAAGAGTAAAGAAAGTGAGGAGGATCTCACCAAGGAATTTGTTCACCAGTTGATTCTTCAAGAAGCATGCACACCTACACAAAAAAAAAGGGAAAATGTTGGGTGGTTGTATAGGGGCCTACCTCAGTCATACCTCCGTTTAGGTGTTTCCACCTCCATAGATAGCCAAGGAAATGAGATAAATAAATAGTATAATAAAGAGAATACAAACACTACAAAGTAGTATTTTACTACTCAACCAAGTGATAGAGGAGAGGAGAGGGAAGCTTACCACCTCCACCAAGAGCACTCAAGGTTGCTTGGGGGAGAAATGAGAGTAACTCAAGCCTTCACAACAATGGTGTGGTCCCAAACATGCTCTATCGAAGTGACGTAGTGAGGCTTTGTTGCAATGGAATGCTTCAATGCTTGAAGTGAGTGAGAAAGTGGGCTTGTGGAGTGCAAGAATGAAAGCTTGAAGTGATGAAGAGCACAACTGAATGCTTAGAAAGTTATGTAGAAGATGAAAAGCTTGTTCAAGAGATGAATTTGAAGAAGGAATGAAGGAAAATGTCCATATTTGAGTCAGTCGGTCGAAGGAGGTGTTACAACTTCACTAATAATGGGAAGAGTAACACCTCTGCAGGTTCAGCCGTAGGAATCCGCCAAGGACGTATGTGTGCCACATAGAATTATGTGCATCGTGTGGGCGTCCCCTACAAAAATGCCTCCACTGACGCTCAAAATAGGTGCCAAGTGGAATGCCAACATCTGGCTTAGGTTGAATTAAGCCTTTTAACTTGGTTTTCTAAGGTGGGTAAAGGAAAAAAGGGGATTTCCATAGGAGATGCAAATTCACTCTTATACATTTTCCCCCACTTTAGCAAGCATGAATACTGATGAGTGCTCGGTAAAGTAGATCAAGAAGAGAGAAAGGTCAGAAACGTATACCTAAATCATCAAGGAAGCAGTACTCGATCTAACACACTTGAAGATGCAGGAAAAGAAAAGGACTCCATAGCTACTCAGAACTACAAAGTTGGAAGAACAAAGTGTCTTACATGCCCACAAACCTGCAAGGAGGAAACCCCCAAGATCTCTCACATGAAGGAAGCCCCAAGGAAGAGCCCCACAAGCTCTCAGTCCCATAGGAAAGGTATTCTCCATGAACTCAAGCATGAATAATACCCAAAGAAGGGCCCTATAGGTTCTCATCCCTATAGGGAAGGTATTCTCCATGAACTCAAGCATGGAGAACACCCAAAGAAGCACCCTATAGGCTCTCAGTCCTATAGGGGAACCACCTCCAAGATCTCTCACATGCAGGAAGCTCAAAGGAAATCACCCTACAAGTTCTTTGTCTTGTAGGGAGGTATCTCCCAAGATCTCTCAAATGGAGGAGCCCAAGAAAGTAGACTCTATAGAGTAGAGAAGTGGCGACATGTCTACCCACAGATAGAACATGTCAAAATCAACCGTGTAGGAAAATAAGAAAATAGTTATGCAAACCATCAAAAATTTTCAAAGGGGTCCCTCAGGAACCCTTCAAAAGGAGAGGGGTCCACTCAAGGGATGCATTGTTTGAAAGTTAACGTCTAGTCAGGCTACCCCCAAGCTAGATGTGAAAGGGCAAATGGAATGAGTCTAGTCGGGCTACTCCCAGGCTAGATGTGAAAGAATTCCATTCAAAATAGAGACTTTGAAAGAAGGGTCCCTTGGGAACCCGCCATTAGGAAGAAGGGGGGTCCACTCAATGGACACACAATTTGAAATCAATTGTTCTTCTTGGAGTGATTCATCATCAAGGAATCCTTTCGAAAGATGTTCACTTCATCAAGGAATTCGAAAGGAAGGGTATGCCCCCACGCGAGGGGAAATAAAATTTGTTCCCACTTCAGAGGAAGGTCTTCAAGTCCTTTCTTTATGAACCTATAATGAAGGGAACATGTTTCATTAGGGTTCCAAATTGAGAATGTGATTCTAAGGAACAAAATTGTGAAGACTTTCGAGAAAAGATTCGTTGTCAATGAATTCATTTTCTGAAAAATCAAAATGTTGAAGAAGAGTGTTGTCACACATAGAAGGGACAACTCAAGCAAAGAAGAGAGAAAGACAAAGGGAAAGAAAAAGAGAAAAGAAAAATACAAACAAAGGACACAGGGGGATCTGGTTTAGCGGGGTCAGATCTATCCAAGCTCATATAATAATAGGTAACTATAATGCAAGGTGAAGATCATCAATCCCCGACCACATCAGGAAGAATGCACAGAAAATAAAGTAAAAATTAAAAAAATGGGTTAACATGGAAGGGGAGCCTAAATGCCCCCAATGCTTTGCATCGTCCCCAATTTAACAAAAATCAAGCACAAGCATGGAAGAATGATGATACAAATATAAGGTTTATGACACAAAAACCACACATGCATCCAAGCACCAACAGGGGTGACGAGGGTCATCTAGGCACACATACCACAAGCATAGGGGAACACATCACAAAACACACACACACAAGATCAAGAAAGGGCCTCCTCCTAACATTGATCGGCCTAGAGATCATCTGCTTCCCAATCTAAATCCTCATAAGGGGAAGGAGGACAAGCCTACAATGGTGGGATGTTAAGAGGAGGAGCATTTGGCCCTCTTGCAACAAGGGCCAAGGAAGAGGGCCCCTCAAGGTCCTCTCCACCGAGCTCCTGTGGAGTCAAAGTTAGAAATTTTGTGAATATTTCTGACAGGGCTGAAACCTCATCCACAGAGTTAAACATGCACCCAATAGGAGCACCATGTCTTACTTCAGCAAAAATGATAGGCTATGCCTAAGGTTCACTGCTAAGCTCGCTGAATGAATCGAGAGTAATGATGAACTTAGGGGAAGCCGAAACTGGTTCTATCACAAGGACAAAAAAATTCAGCACAGGACCACCTTGCAAAGGAGGTGGGATCCTCTTCTGTCCTGTGTTTCTAGAAGGACCACCCTCTACCTCTTTCTTCACTGGAGGAGATGAAATCCTCATAGAAAAAGCTAGGGGTGCAAAGGAAGATGAAGAAAGAACCACAGTGGATACAACCAAAGTATTAACCACATCCATGGGCTTCGAGAAGGGTTGAATATCTAAAACAAACATCAACAAAGGCAGCTCCATCGAAGGAGCGATGAACACCTGCACTTGTTTAGGGTTAAGCCCATTTGTGCTCGCAACGGAACCTAGGAGTAGACTAGACTGGAGAGAAGCAAAAGGAAGGGAGGAAGAAGATGTTGCAGGGGTTCTGAAGCAGGAGCAGTCATTCTTTCCTCCTTCTATTGCAACGTGGCCTACTCAACCAAGAGAGCCTTTCATCAACACTTGTGTTCACATACAAACCGGTTTCTACAACTCTTGGAGTTAGAGGTCAGAATTTGCAAAGGGGCAACAGGTTCCTACTCAACCATAGGAATGTCCACTACGGTCGTTTTAGGTGGGGGAATAGGTTCCTACATGGGAATAGGAGGAATAGGTTGAGGAGTGAAAGGAGGAGTCGACTTGAGAGCCTCGATAGTGGGCCTCTTTCCGCTCACTACCTTAGGAGTAGGAATAGTAGGAGACTGCGGATTGAATTCTCTATGAGAACCTTTCTTTCAACCATATAATTAAAAACACAATCCAAGATATTTGTTAGAGAGGTCGGCAATTTTGATCTTGGGCCTATGCCAAGGAGGGATCATCAAACTTAGTGGGTAGCCACTAGGATTGCTCATCCAGTACTTTTCCTAGGAAAGTGGAGAGGATGAGGCGGTCTAGAGAAAAGTCACCTTTTCTTTACCTTTGCGAGAAGGAGAGGAAGCTAGTATGGGCTTCTCTTCTTTCTTTGGAGAAAAGGGAGTGGCCGCTATAGCCTTCTCCTTGCCTTTATGATAAGGAGAGGGAGCTAGCATGGACTTCTCCTCTTCTCAGGAAGAGGAGGAAACTGCTTGTTCTGTCATGGGAAGGGTCAACTTTGGCTCCCCTTTTCCCCTAGTTTTATACTTCACATAGTTCTTGTAAATTAGGTTCATTATCAGAGGAAGCAGACCGACCAAGGAGGGCTAGAAGTGATCCAATGAATATCCACTATGAGACACCAAGGGATGATATACGGTGTCATGGACTACATGCATGACATCCTCATGGGAAAAATTTAAACATTTATGGATAACGGAGGTGATCCCATTCATGGAAGCTAACCAGGGAATGCCCAGCATCACTCTGAATAGATCCAACTCTAGGATAACATCGAAGACTATGTCAATAGCCCTAGGTACAACCAAGATAGACAAGGTGATTGAGCCATAAGGTTTAAGAATCATACCATCATGTGTACGGATGGTAGATTTTTTTTCTTCATATTTTTCCTTTTTCAGTGAATTTAATACCAATGTTTCTTCAATAATAACATTCACATGGGTCACAAGGTCAATCAAGACTCCTGTCACAATGTTACCATTGACATGAGTGGGAATGTAGAGAGGTGAAGGTTTGTTGTTTAAGGGTAAATCCTATGATGTAAATGTAACATCCGATGAACTAGGTGTGGGTGGAATAGTGGAAGTTATTGTGACCATATTAACATAGGCCTTGGGTTGGGTAACAAAATCAGTTGGATAAATAATCATGTTAGCAGAGTGTAACAAAAACAGGTCCATGTATATCTACAATTCACTATTATCCTTTGCCACTGATTTGTTAGTGTTTCTTTTATTCCCATCGAGATGAATGGTACTGTCCTCGATGCGGTCTTGTAGCTCATGATGTAGCCACATGCAATGTTTGGTATCATGTCCATTAACTTGATGGTATTGACAATAAGTGCTCTCATCATTCCAATTAGGTTAGGGTTCTTTAACATGCTTAGGGGTTGGTAAAGTTACAATCTTATCCTTCAATAGCTTTTATAAGATGGAAGTATAAGATTCTGTCAACTTTGTGAACTTTTGGTTGCACTTGAGGTTGTTGTCATCAACAATGGCTACTACATTCACAATAGCTTTACCTTTCCGAGAGATTGATATGATGGACTTCCCCTCATAATGGGAATGCAAAGAGGATCCCTTGAACTGTTGTTTGCTAGTACTCTCATAAAGCTGCACACAAATGTGTGAAAGAAGGATACTTCATAAGGGTAAACTTCTCTTGCCGAGGCCTTTGTAAGTTGCCTATGAAAACCTTCTACACATCAGAATCGAGCAACTGATACGAGATTTGTGAAAGGAGCACTTGATAACGCGCTATGAAATTAGTAACCTTTTCATTATCTCCTTGTTTACATCGGGAAAGATCCGAAAGTTCATCTTCAATCTGATGTTCACTTGGAATTGTCTAAGGAACTAATTTACAAGTTGGTCGAATGAGAAAATAGAATTTTCAAGCAAGGAATAGTACCATTCAACTGTTGTTTCCTTGAGAGATCGGGAGAATATTTTAGCCATCAACACATCATGATGGAAGAAGTCAGTACAAAGGGCATTAAAGGCAGACACATGTGTCTGTGGATCTGCCTTGCCACCGAACTCCTCAAATTTAGGAATCTCCATTCCTTAAGGAAAAGGAGTGTTCAATATGGCAACCAACAATGGGTTATATCAAAAGAAAGGTTGGAAGATAGGCTAGGCAGAGGCTTCGGAAAGGTTTGCTAACTAGCTCGCATCTTACCCATATTCTGAAGCAAAGTGTTCAAATTAGGGTCATTAGAAGATAGAGGGCCAGAGGAACCTCCTCCAGAGTCACCGCCAAGTCCACTTCCAAAAATGCCACTGGTATGAATTCCTCTAGAGCCACCACCAGAGCCACCACCACCAATAGGCCCTCCACCAAAACCAATGCCATGACCTCCACCAAAGCCGCATCTACTAGCACCACCTTTGTAATCAAAGCCACCACCACTACCAAAGCCTCCACCACTCAATCTACCAAAACCTCCACCACTAGAGGTGACAGAAGGGGTAAAGAGAAAGCCCAAAGGGACCTTATTCACTTTGATAGTTTTAGGTTGCTTAGGGACGAAAGGGTTACTAATAGAAGGGACCACATCAGCCATGTAAATGAAAGTGGGAGGAATTGATACCCCTAACTATCCCTCACGCTCTTCGAAGGTGAATCCTTGTGCAAAGCCAGGGTTTCCCAAAGGAGCAGATGCTTTGACAAGACTGAGGATACTACTTAGAAGCTCGATGCCTATTCAATCTTTACCCATCATATGTCTTAATTCACGAACAACCTGAGTGGCTCTAGCCATCTTCAGATTTCTTTCAAAATGATTTTCTAGGTCACCCAGTCCTTTAGCAAGGGTGGACACATATTTTGAAAGGATCTAAATGGTCTCATACTTGTCCACCAATGATGGTGTAGGAGATGCAGGAGGAGTGGGAATGTGATTAGTTTTATCAGTGAATCCCATCTCATTCCTCGATAGCTACTCCTACGCAGCCAAACTAATGGCAAGACCAAAGAAAATACCTATAGAGAGACCAAGGAAGACCTTTGTCCTATCCATCGGGAGGTGTCGTACACTTCTAGTCCTCATGATATACCTAGAAGTTGTGGATTGGGTTGTGATGCTCATAAACTTTCACAATACTCAAGAATGCAACAATCATGAAATACCTGAGGGAAGCCTCAACACTGATAGATGAACAAATGTTGGTTCACGTTGGGTTTACCAAAAATGTAAGAGAGGGGGACCACCGCATGCAAGACCCCAGGTCATAGAGGGTCAAGATGCGAGAGACTTCCCTAACTTACCTCAACTAAGTGCAATGTTTAGGGTATGAAGATGAGAATGATGAGGACTATAAAATCCTGCAATCACTCTGCAATCTTGAGTTTGAAAGTGGGGCTAGGTGAGTCAGTTTTAAGGTTCAACTTTGTGCCTCAGGGAGATCTCTACCTGAAGATGGAAGTGTAGTCTTTGGATGACAGTGTGGTGTGTTGGCGTCTCTAAAGCGTGTTGGCATCTGTACGACCAGACAACAATAGAGACAAGGTCAAACTTACTAAAATGATTAACGGCCTAGCTAACTAACTAAAGGGCTAGAATGACACAAATAAATGAATGAAGTACTTTCTAAGATTGTAAAGTAGATAAGCAAGAGTAAAGAAAGTGAGGAGGATCTCACCAAGGAATTTGTTCACCAATTGATTCTCCGAGAAGCACACACACCTACAAATAGAAAAAAAGGGAAAATGTTGGGTGGCTATATAGGGGCCTGCCTCAGTCAGACCCCCATTTAGGTGTTTCCACCTCCACGGACAGCCAAGGAAATGAGATAAAGAAACAGTATAATAAAGAGAATACAAACACTACAAAGCAATATTTTTCTACTCAACCAAGTGATAGAGGAGAGGAGAGGAAAGCTTACCACCTCCACCAAGAGCACACAAGGATTCTTGGGGGAGAAATGAGAGGAACTCAAGCCTCTACAACAATTATGTGGTCCCAAACATGCTCTACCAAACTAACGCAATGAGGCAAGTTGCTACAATGGAATGCTTGGATTCTTGAAGTGAGTGAGAAAGTGAGTTTTTGGAGTGCAAGAATGAAAGCTTGAAGTGATGGAGAGTGCAACTGAATGCTTAGAAAGTTGTGTAGAAGATGAAAATCTTGTTCAAGAGATGAATTTGAAGAAGGAATGAAGAAAAATGGCTATATTCGGGTCGGTCGGCCAAAGGAGGTGTTACAACTTCACTGCCAATGGGAAGAGTAACACCTTTGTAGGTTCAGCCACATGAATCTTCTAGGGATGTAAGTGTGTCGCACGGATGTCCGCATGCCACATAGGAATCCCCTACAGAAACGCCTCCACCGACACTCAAAATAGGTGCTAAGTGGGATGCCAATAGTGGGCTTAGGTCGAATTAAGCCTCTGAACTTGGTTTTCTAAGGTGGGTAAAGGAAAAAAGGGGATTTGCATAGGAGATGCAAATTCACTTTTATACATCATGCAATAAAATGATACATGTGGCCATTTTGGTGGGGTCATGGTTATACTTTTGATGACTACTACTGCTACAAGTTATCATGGTCATAATAGTAGCGAGGATGAGGATTTAGAGAGGCAAATTTTAGTAGCATTATCTATTGCACTTGTTGTAGATCCCTTCATATAGATGACAAGGTGTATGGAAGCAAATACACCTATAAGATGGTAGCCAAAATACTAGAGGAGATAAAATTGTCATAATAAATGAATGGATTATGGTTGCAAAAATTCTTGTTGTCCCATTATTTGTTTCTAGGTATGAATTATTATCTTACACTTGCACAATCACAACTTTGAAAATGCATAAAATGTATATGCTAATTATTTATAGTCTTCTAATTATTATTTATTTGTATATTTACATTTTGGATTCTTATATTTTTAATAATTATTTTTAAGAATCTATTGGCTTAATTTTTATTCGTTGTTTTTTATCTCATCGATCCTTTTCTTTTTACTAAGGAATATTATTTTTTTCATTTTATTATTGTTTTTTTGGTCAATTTTTAGTGTGGTGCCTCTAGTCCTCTCAACCTCCTCACCTATTTATTCCCTAATAATTATGATATCTCATTCTATTATTTTTCTCTCTTGTTGCATGCATATTATCCTAATGATGGATCATGGAGTTTGATCTGAAACATTGATTCAAAAAATACATAGTTTCAATCCAAAAAATTAACAATTCATTATCATGGAATATTGAAACTTAATATTCTTAATGTGTTGTCTTATTATTTGTAATTTTCAATTGAGTGCAAGCTTAGTTCCTTGAACACAAACATATTTGAGAAATTCTAGGAAAAGGGGCTAAATAGTCATAGAAGGTAGAAACAATTACTGAGTATTCAGAACTTAGCTTAGAAAAAATACTTAGAATTAGTTGTTCATCTTTCTTATGAATTCCACATTGCTTTAGTTTTAGCCTTAGTTATTTCACTTTGATGAAGAAATCCTTAACTATAATGAAGTTGCCTAGACTTAAACTAATTAGTTCATTTTCCAACATATGACCCCTCATAGAAACTTGAGTACCAAATAGAGATTCTATATTTTTCCATATTTTATTTGGATTGTTTAAGGATTCAATATGAAAGAGAAAATCATTAGATACATACAAACACAATGCTACATATATTTCATCACATCTATCAAACCACTTAGTCTTTTCTTCATCTTTAGAAGGTTTAGTTTCTAATCACATTGTTATTCTATGTAAACCAAGACTTATTAAGTGAACTTTTATTTTAGAATTCTACTCAAAATAGTTGTATGTAGTTAGAATATAAACAATTGTTTTTGAACACTTGGAATACTGAGAGGGGGGGTGAATCAATATTCTATTAAACCACTTAATCACAATCCATCCAATTAGCAAAGCATATTTAATTGCAACTCTGAATGAGAGCATAAGAATTTCACAAAGATCACATGACACATGAACACCAATATTTTTACATGGAAAACCCAAGAAGGGAAAAACCACGGTGAGGATTAGCACACAATATATTATAACTAGTTATAAGATATTACAAAGGCTCACTGCCAGGACACAATGTCCAATAAGCCATATGATCAATCATCAACAATCCATATGATCATATAATCACTCACCATCTAGAATAGTGTACTGACATTTGTAAGTAATCTCCCAAAATTGTAAAGACTAAATCCAACCACCAAAGGAATGCAGACCAGATTACACAAACTCATTTACACTATATCAAGCAAAAATTGAATGTCGAACAACTGTCTCTTGTAACTTTCAAAATATGCATCCAAAATCATTGAAACCTTCAAAATAGATGCACTTAGCAATCAAGAATAACATATTAAAACCTCATGAGTCAATCTTATGACATGATAAATTGTGGATCAAAATATCGGATTAAGGTATCTTCATTTTGTTCACCGGATTAGAGAAACTATCAACAATCAATGTTGGCATCAATGACAACACATTAAATGGTTCCTTCTTCATTCTTTCAATAGTTGTTTGTGTCATGATGAAGAGATACAAAAGGAATTGTGTAAAGAAAGTGAACACAAGAATGCCAAAATATCTCCACCTTTTTCACCAGTATCAAAAAATCACTTTTCCCAAATATTATAAGGTTGACACTTTATAGTTTAGCACATTTACAATTTTTTCCAAGATACAATGCTCAATAGGCTCACAATATAAAAGTTATAAATTTTGATGTAAAATTAACTTGACACAATCTTTGGAAAAGTTAGCCTAATAGTTGTGTAGTGATCTTCACCACCTTTCTAGTGCCTATTTATTTTCAAAAATTGGAGTATCGAGGTGAAAGTTATGACCTATTGAAGAAATTAGTAACAAACAACTTCAACATGAAATATCTTACAAAAAATGGTAAAATCTATTTTCAATGTACCTCTATGGATGGAAAGTTCTTGTCTCTAGATTTTTGACAATATCTTGTTTCTGAAAAATGGACCCATGGTGAAACGTTATGAAAAAGACCCAATTTGGCCTATTAGATAGCCTTCACAACCCACGAGTTGCACCACTGACAACGGTGGCCACTAAGTGGCAACTAAGTGATTGGAGGGTGGAAAATTGGTGAAGAGTTGGTGGTTTATACAGTTGACCATTCATGATTTGGAGGTCTTTGATCATGGTTAAGTTGTGTATGGTTGTAATTAATTGGATTGTTGGCAGTTCTACTAAGTAATCGCGACTCTAAAGACCAGGGTCAACCCTTGGGTACAAGGCTATTAAGCACTTAAGCACTTAATTCAAAAATAATTTAACACCTTTAATAGTGCTTATTTAACTTTTTTGTGATTTTAAAATAAAAGTGTATGAATTTGACGTTGGGGCGTCATGCAACTCCCCTGGGCAAAAATTTCCTTGGCAGCTCTCGACATCTAATATTGGAAAATTTAATGTCAAAATTTGTCTCCTCAGCCTCTTCAATGTAATGCAAAGTCTTTTTTGGCTGAAAATGCTCCTGAAAAAACTTGTTCGCCAAATCTGAGCTTCAAACCCCTGTTTGCAACTATGTTAAACGATCTCCAAATTAGATGAAATGAAAGACAATATTGACTTTTTTCAGCCTCCTAGATGTGTTGGAATAGTCAAAAATACCATAAATGTTGCAATCACCCAAATCTCACAAAACAAATATGTAATATGAAAAGGTTATTAAATCTTTGCAAACCCTTTCTAATTCTCCAAATCATTCAAAATGAAAGAGAAGAGCTTACATGAATTTACAATATTTTACATTAAAAAACTCAAACTCTTAAATAATGTACACTTATTTACTATATGCATATACAGGCTACACTAGGCGTATCTGCACTTGTTGTGGCTACTACAAGAAGAGCATGATTCAAAGGGAGGAAGACACCTAAAATTTGTACAATACCTTATTTGATTCTTGAGCCTCCTCCATCCATAACCTACTCTTCTTGCCACAAATATAGCAAGTGTAGCTACATCCTATGTGTATTATATGTGTGTGAGAGAGATAGAGAGAGTATGTGTATTATATATGTAAGAAAAAGAAATCTACAACATGTACAGTTGTAGCAAACACTTTCATCTCTCTTCTTCTTGATTGTATTTATTAGCTCATAGTTTTTTCATATCAGAAGCTAAGAAGGTCATCTCTTATAGATGTAATAACCCCAAATGTTCCCATTTTTTGTTATTAGATTTAACATCACTGGCCTTCTTTCAATGAAAGTGCTAGATTGAGTACTCTAGAGGCTACTACCTCTTACCCTCTACTAGATAATACCATATCATATAATTATATTTCTATATCATTGAAATGAAATTACAAAGGCTACAAAAGTAATGTACATGAATGAGAGCAAGATAATAAGAAAAGATTGGACATGTAGATGAAGTTCAATAACTAAAATAAGAAGGAAAAATTCCATAAGTGATATTTGAGAATAACGACCTCTATATTTATAAAAAATAGTAGTTTGGGGAAACAATATAAGCCATTTTGTTATAATTTTATAACTTGTATGTTACTTTTTAATATCACATGCATATTGAGTATTGACAATGAATTTTGAACACAAATGTTATATGTTAAGGTTCTATAATGTATATATGTGTGTTTTATACATGTTTTCATATGAATATTTAAAATTTCCCTATATATTTTAAATTTTCCCTATATTTTATATAATCATCCCCTTTGTCATCCACTAGCCATCCCTAAAATTGGCATGAAAAATTGGGTACTTGGGGACCCGTCTCACCATCACTTGTCATCCTCATCCTAGAAACTTCAAGCAACATTGGATTGATATATTCAATTTGGCATCCGTAATCATAGCATGATATTTATGTCATTTCTCTCTTGTGGAAGTTGTTTATTGTCTTGCAGGTGATGTTAGGGTGTTGAGTTCACCATAAACTCCTATATATCTCTTATTTATTAAATGATAAGCTCATTTCATTATCTTAATAAAAGTGTAGGGAAAATGTATAACTAAGGGAAAATAAATTAACCTAGTAGGAAAATAAAAATGTACAACAATAGTTGTAAAATCCATTTTTTAATGGCATAACTCTATAATTGGTATAGGTAATGAAAGTAATTCTATAACTCAGATTTTTTTGGTTGATACATGAAGCTAACATTAGAAAATATGAAGATTGTTGTACATTGATAGGATCAAGTGAGTTCCACTCTATTAAAAATTCAAATATAGGTTTCCTAGACTATTCATACAAGGTAGGTGGCATGATTTTGTTTTTCATGTATATATTGTACATGGAATGTGTGTAAATCAAAATAATAGGTTGATGAATGGTGTGTTAATAATTTAAGCCCACTCAAGATGTATTGACTTTTAGGATCATTACAACCCACAAAATGGATCCATTAGTGGACTATGACCATATTTTGGACCTAGTTCAACCAAGTATTATAGATGCACTATTTAATCAAAATAATATTTTATTTTAATGTAGTGTTTTTATATTATTTTTGAATTAATATTATTGAATGCACAATGCCATGTAGGAGATGTTTATGCAATTATTATAGAAGAAGATAATGAAGGTACATTTATATTTGTTTCATTGTGTTGAGATAGAGAATGAATTAGTTATTCAAGGACTTTGACAAAAATATAAAAAATATTTATTATTGTAACATTGTCATGGAATTAAATGTTCCATTGATTAAATATGGGGGGTAGACCATTAAATATACACTTATTAACCTTTAAAACACATCAAGATTGAACTTTCAAGTAGTGGCTAATTGGATACTCAAATATGAGATCCAAAACTTTGACTCTGAAAATATATTATACTTAAGTAGGTCAAGGTTGAACTTTGGAACAACCTCTTATTGGAATAAAGGATCACTAAAACTGCAACTCTAAAAGGTGGCTTAACTTTAGAAACATCGAGGTAAGCCTTTGGGAAGGACATTAGCAAGATACCCTAGTAAGGAAACTCTAAAACCTCAATCTTGAAAAGATATTACATTGGACAATTGTCAAGATTGAGCTTCAAGAGAGACAATAACCAAATACCTTGGATAGAAGAACCTTGAAACCTCAAAAACCTAACAATATGTAAGTTTGTCTAAGTATGTGAACAATATGAGCTAAATTATATCTTACAAGGATACTAGCATCAAGCTTTGGGGGTGTAGATGAAAGCATACCAAAGTGACAAACTCTAAAAGCTTGACAACCTGATTACATAATCATGAATTCATTAGGAAAAAATAGTCCTCAACTCTAACAGATGAATTTTTTGAAGGGAAACAAACTAAAAACACAAGGTCAACAATGAACAGTCCACACATAGAGAAAAGAAACAAAGGAAACACAACCAAAATGAACATAAACAAATGCATGCAAACAAGACTATAAAACAAAAGAAAAACACCAATATAATCAAGCAACAAAACCAAACCAACAAGTGGAAAACCCTACCTAGTAAAAAGAAGGGGCATAGTACATGAAATAAGAACTCAACAAGATCACCCATGAACTCATGGTTGCACATGTGTACACATGAAAAAATGCTCTATAATTTTATCACCAAGAACCAGCAAATTCCTTGGCCCCAAATTGCAAACAGTCATAAATGAGGATTTTGAAATCATTGGGGCATGCGAGAAAATAACAAAAGGAAAAAATATGTGAAATGAAAACAAAACAATAAATAAAAAGGCAAAGAAACATAAGCAAGCAAGTTCCCAGTAATGCCAAGCTAGGGAAGTAGGTCAAGGTGACATCATGGAATAGGTATCAAGGTTTTTTAAATGATCTAACAATCATATTGGGACAACAAACTTTGAAATTCCAACAAAGGGACATCAAAATTTTAAGGATACCCCGAAAGGCATGTGCAAATGACCAAGTCAAAAAGTTCAACAAAACACAACATACTATTAAAAAAAACAAGGAAACAATCAAGAAAAATAAAAACCAAAAAGAAAAAGAGCACACAAGTAGGAAGACACTAAGGAAACACATGAGAAGAAAAGAGATGAGACATGGGTGTAGGGCACAACAAGAACACCTAGAGAAGAAGAAAAGAAATTGCATAAGAAATGGGGAATATCAAAGGATTCAGTCCCACCAGAAGTGACTAAAATTTTAGATTCACCACCCCCACTAGTAATATCATCACAAGTGCAATGCTCTAAGTGCCTAAAAAAAAAATCTCAAGGGTTTGAAATAAGATATTTGTAAATACACAAATTGTTAGGGAAAAAAGAATTGGAAAAATAATCACCACATGGAAAGAAATGCAAATATCATCTTCACAAACACAAATAAAGGAAACTAAATCACCAAAGGGGGAAAGCTACAGAAGTTACATTATAGATGAGCAGTGAAAAGAAGAAAAGTATGACATCCCACCTTAGGAAGAAGCAATAGGACAAAAAAATGCATTGCAACAGCAATAGAGACAATATAACCTATACAAGTTGATATAGAAATAAGAAAAGATGTGACAAGTATAAAGGAAACACCTCTAAAGTATCAAAGGAGTCTCCACAAAAAAACAACCACAATAATAGAGAAACAAGACACACAACAAGAGAAAATATAGGGAGTAGAGAAACAAAATAAGAAAGCAAAAGGAAAAGAAGAACTATTGGATGCAAAATTAATATTCAATTTTTTTTCACATCTCATCCTACTCACCACTACATGTAAACAAAGAAAACAAAGCTATAATTATGAAGGTAATGATAGATTTCATCCTAACTTCATTGCAAACATTTGTGTAGATAATTTTAAAAAATAGAGGAACTAGCAACAATCCTAAAATAGAAAACAAAGACAATAAAAATTCAAAAAGATATAAGAAATCAAGTTTTAGACACAATAGTGGCAAGACCATGACTAACATAGGATAGACACACTCCTCCACTAGGAAAAGAAGACCACAAAAAAGTAAAACATGATACTATAAAAGCAGCCCAAAAGGCCTATAATGCTTCCATAGAGAAAGGAGAAGAACAAAAATTACCAATGGAAAAGTTAGAAAAGTTGAAGAAAGAAAAAATGATAAGAAACAAATAGAAAAGCTACAAAAGGAGAAGGATAAGTTACCAAAAAAACCAGGGAAAGAATTGCAGGGTAAACAACAAAAGGAATATGCAGCAAAACAAAATTAAGGTTTTGAAAAGAATAGCTAGCCCCACCATCTCTATCTCAAAAAATGAGGAAGCAAATAAAACAATTCCTAGCTGAACAAAAGCAATTGTAATCACTCCTACCTTCCCCAAGTCTACAACTTCCAATCACAAACTTAGTGCAAGTTTCACAATCAATTGCATGATAAGATTTATTAAAGCAATAGGTCAATATAGTTGGCATAATAGAATAGGTTTTTATTCACTAAAAACATCATCACCATAGCTAATTAGAAAACTTCAATCACCTTGGGACAACCCAAACAAATCATATTAGACATTGTATAGAAAATGTAAAACCAAGAGAATGCACTAAGAGAAAAAGGTAATAGAAGATATAAAGAAGTAGATTGAATAAATAAGAAAGGTGTCATTGCACACACTATGTTGGAGGTAGAAGTAAGAAATATACAATCTACACATTTAAGTGCAATCTCATTATGCTAATTTTGCTTGGGGTGATCGGAAACAACAAAAGAACCAAAAGGACAACTTGAACAATTTGAGAATCAAATCATGTAGCTAGCATCAATGTACAATGTCCAAGATTGGGAAGTCAAATATCATTCATTGAGGGCCTTCATACTTAGTACTAGCAAGTCCAAGTCCAAAATGAAGCACTCAAAGTACAAATAAAATAACTAGAAGTAGTCAATCTTCACCTTACCTAACATCCTTATTAACAAAAATTAATAATATTACAACACTGATACAAATACTAGAGACACTAAAAGGAGGACAAACTTTGCTAACCATTAATGGTTATATAATGATCCTACAACAAGGAATTATCCAATGGAAAATATACATAAACTTAGATTCAAAGAATCTATAAACATATCCTTCCATGATACATAGCAATCTATTACAACTTTAATATGAAATTTGGTTAATCTTAGCAAGATATAGCCAAGATGTCTTGAGTATGAGGCATCATTTTGAAAGGGTACAATGTTAGTAGTATACATCTAACAATAGAACAATATTCACCTACCATAAAGAAATTGCATCAGTTGTCAAGCCAAAAGACAAAGAAATGTTCTTTACTTATATGGGTATAAGTAAAGGTACCACAATGAGAAGATACAAGACACACATGAAAAATAGACATGAGAGAGATATAAGATAAAGTAGGAAGTGATGAAAAAGAGAAAAAATAAATAAGGAAAACAAAATGATAGAATGAGAGAAAAATAGTGGAATAAAGAGGATAGGAATATAAGAAAGAATTGTATGTAATATAGGTGCTAAAGTAGACATAAATGTAAACGTAAGAAAGGTCTACAACTATTATTGTACAATGTAAATGTAGTATCAGTTGATAAAAAATATACTACACATTGGTTGGACTCATCTATAATGTGTTATGATGTATGTTATTGTTGGTAATAATTTTAATTGATTATTTGCACATATTATTTCCTACCACAAACACATGTAACTTACTATACTCACTATTATTCTCTTCTTATCTCTGACACTAGGGTAAAAATACAACACTTCAAGTATCTAGGCATATAATCTCTAATATGATCCCCTTACTTGTTAACATTAACAATGATCTACATAAAAAAATTTAGTCCAAAATAAAATAAGCATCAATGAGTAGCATAAAATTCACCCTCCATTAAAATTTGTCATAAACCACCAAACACACTTACTTCTAACGTTAAGTAGCATGCCTCTAATATCATTCTATAAAAATATTAATCCAAAATCAAATTATTAAACATTGAAATTCAAGCAAAACAAAATAAATTAAAAAAAATCAAAACCATACCATAACAAATTTAGACCTGTCTGGGTTCATGTGGGGTGTTCATTCACTATTCATCCGGCCTTGGTCACGCTCTTTCAATCCTCTTATAGAGCCTTTGAACATTAGACCTATCTAGGTTCGCCTGCCGAATCTCCCAATCTAGTTTTGGGAGGATTCTTGCTCTGAAGCTATTGGCAATGCCATTGGTAGCTTTTTGAAGGTGGATTCTACAACTTGGGACCTTGGGCATAATATGATGGCTCGTATTTTAATTGATTTGGACATCTCGAAACCTCTCTTTGGTGATGTGGTTTTGATGGTGGAGGATTGACCTTGGAAGTAGCTTTTGGACTATGAGGGGCTCCTTTTTAGGTGTAAGCATTGTTTCTTTGTTGGTCACCTGGCCTCTAGCTTCCCTCTAACTCGCCACAAGGGTGTTGCTACTTGGTGGAAGAATGCTCTCTTGGACCATCTCATGGTTGATCCTAATGTTTCCTCTCCTTTGTCTTCCCCCTTGGTGTCAGAGCCTATCCTGACTCCTCTTCCGACCTTCCCTTCTATGAATCCTTTTGTTGTTGGTGTGTCATTGCTCTCGTCAGTTGACACTGTGGGTCCTTTGATCACTCTTGTCTCCTCATTTGCTCTACCTTCTCCCTTGTTGTGTGTTTACTCCTCATTTGGAGTGGTTGTTGTGGTTCTGCCCCCCTCGCCTCGCTTGGTGGATTTAGATTATGAGCCTTCCTGGTCGGTTGTGCTACGGAAGAAGAAGGGACTCCCCAAATCCCTTGTCTCTGCTCGGCCTCTGGTTCTGGGAGTCAGATTGGTCCCCTCCTTTGGGGTTTTCTAAGTTTTATTTGTTTCTCTACAACTGTCTGTCAGTTGTTTCTATTTGGTTTCCTTTGGCCCTCTAGGCTCTTTGTGTAAAGGGTACAACACCCTGTAAATGTTGCTTATCGTATTAAAAACAAATTTAGAACAAGCTTGATAAGAAAAAATAAAACTTCATTTGTATGCGGCTTGAAATAAGGGATAGAGACCTATATTTTATAGATCTAAAAAGAAAAGGTATGCATGTATTCTCATTTTTACGCCGAAGGTGTGTCTTATTTGAAGTTTGCAAGCTTCCTTTGTCCCTGAACAACAGAGATTGGCGGATAACCAATGCAAGGAGGTTGCAATCATAATGACCATTTTACATCAACAGATTTTTACCGTTTAAATTTTCATTCGTTGGATTTTGATGATGATAGAGATTGAAGTTTTCTCAAAAAGATCTACGTGATTTTAATTATTTTGTCTGTTGGCTGCATTTTTTTTTTCCATGCGGTATTTTTTTTCATCATCGTTTTATCGCCTTTTTTTTTATAAAGCATGAAAGTTGAATAAAACAATGTTAACCATTGCTAATAATATTATTATCATACATGTAATTATATAATAATATTAGATATGATAATATAGATTTATTTAATATTAATATATTATAATAGCATTATAATAATATAAATAAATAGTTTAGTTATTATTGTCAAATAATATCTATAATATAATATTAGAATTTATATTATAACAATTTATATAATATTATATCTTATCTTATAATAATTAATATATTATATTATTCTAATATTATTATTATATGATATTATTGTTTTTTATTAGAGGTAAAATAGGTTTTGAAGGGGCCCTAAAACCCTTTACAAAAAAGGAACAATTGTATCTAAAGATAACAACAATAGGCACACAATAACCAAAAATCAAAATACCATCAACGCGACATCAGCCAAAAAATAGGACCAAAAAAATTAGCACTACATATTCTTCAGGATAGCAACAACATCCATGTCGCTCATCCTAGACTTCTAAAGGTCATCCATCACTTCAGACGTTTCCTTAGCAAGAACACCACCCTACATCTTGATCTTGTTACGCTTACGCACACCAGGACCACCCAAATTTACCTCGCTAATCAAAACATTATGCCCATCACCCTCCTTATCAACAATAATATCTTCCTCCACAAGCCTACCACCACCAGCAACAACCCCACTAGGAACCATCTCCTTGCTCTTCTTGGCCATAACCTTAGGGGGGGAAATGCCAACAGATTCATGCTTATTCCCTTCTCCAAATTAGCACTAAGCTTTTCCATTTGCTCCTCAAGGGTCAAAATGCTAATCTCTAACATCTGCTTCATGTTTAGGATTTTCTCAACAACATTTTTTAAAGACTCAAACAGCTCATCAATTTGACTCTAAGTCAATGACTCACCCACCTTACTCATAGCCCCATGAACTTGAACATTCATCATATTAAGTTCATGAAAGACCCACTTAACCAATTTAAGCAAAGAGATAGAGCTCTCCTTAGCCATCCCTAGTACATCAGGTAAATTCTTACGATCAAAATTGAACACATCCTTACCCACAGTAGTATCCTCCTTAGAAGAGCTAAATTTTTCCTAACACACACAAATCTACTTACCTTTACCGCTATGAGTCGACATTTGAAGCTTGCAAACTGAATCAACAATAACCTTAGTAGCAGGTTGTCTTCTATTCAACGAAGCCACATCCACACCTAGGGAATCCACAACAATTTTCCTACCAACATCCTTCATGGGAGAGTCTGCTTGCATTTCCAACAATTGGCTCACAGAACTAGTAGCCAACTTCTTGTTACTGCTTGCCTTATGGTCCTTTCTCTTTGTCTGCACAATAGGGAATGAAGGGGACTCCTTTATAACCTTCTCCTTATGAGTCATAACAAGGGCTTCCACCTTAATCAGCTTATCATATCAACATTTTTCTTACTACTAGTCTCATATCCCTTCAGATTAGGACCCAACTCCGCTTTACCAGACCTACCCACATCCTGAGGTTGCAAGACCACTTTCAAGGAAGCTTGGGAGTCTAGGACATAATCAATGTCATCCTCAGTTTCAGATTCCTCCTCCAGAACAATTTTTTACTTTTTATCTTTCTTACTACCTGACTCTTCTTCAGAAATTGTATCATACTCCTCAGCTAGTTTAAGTTGCTTATCCTTAGGGGCAGCAAGTGGTTTGGAAACATCAAAGGCCTTAGCATAATCAGTGATTAACAGGATGAGCCCAACATGTAGAAAAGGGTTTTTAGAACTCCTTTTGTGATCCTTCAACCCAGATTCCAAAGATGCCAAAAGATAAAAAGGAAATGAAATTTTCTTTTTGTGGCATAAATGATTAAGGAGAACAAAGTGATATGCATTTACCACAAAGAACTGGCCCTCGAGGGTTATATATCACATCATCTCCTCAACCACATCCCCCCAGAGTGCTTTGAGTGAGCTCCTCTAGTACCCTCCACTTTTAGCCGGCTTAAGATCTTGAACTTCATCATCCTTGAAAAAAACTTGCATGGCAACCTACGATTCCTTCTTGTCCTGATAGACCTTCTTACCTTTAGTCAAAAGCCTAGTTACATTAGTAATGAAATCTTCATTCACATCAAACTTTGTACCCCCTAATTTCAACACCCTGTTGTTCCAAGCTTTAGCAAATGCAATTGTCACCTATGGGTTGTTTCCATGCAACCTTTCCAATTAAGGTATTAACCTGCCTTTCTCCAGAATATGCCAAACCTCCTTTTTCTTCACAGTCACAGGAAAGGGGCTCCGCACAATTCCTATCTCCACCCATAGCCCTAGAACTTGCAAAAGACAAAAGCTTGAGGACCTTGTAGGTAATAAGAAGAAACCTCAAGAAGGAAAGAAAAGTGCCCACAATTTGTGTGGCATCGGCAATATGGTAGAGGTAAGTAATGATTTTCAGAGGCCTCCCCTTATGGACTTCAATCAAAGTACCATTTGTCCGATTACAATCTAGCTTTCCATTACCCCATATAATTACATGCCACGTGAACATTTCCATACGAGCCCAAAACACAAAATGATCATTATCCAAGTTGGCAATTTTGAGCATCATGATTAATACATAGAATTGCCTCAATGGGAAGAGGGTCATTCCCTTCCCATTCCCTAGGACCCCTTACGCCAAGCTTAGCAAAAATATCAGCAAGTCCATTTCCTTCTCAAAATATATGAGATATATAGTATTCATCAAAGGAGTTGAGGATTTCAATAACATCTAAAATGAAGGCTTCAATACTCCATGAGGGTGCAGAGCATTTCTTCAAATTATTGATTATATTTAAAGAATCCTCCTCAAGCCATACCTTCTTGTAGCCTTTTGAATGGGTCATTTTCAATCCATGGTAGGCAATAACATTTATATGATATTGTTGTTATCTTACAAGGAGATTTAGATAATTGCAAGTCCATCTCATTATAACTATGAGAACTTCAATTTGGTCAATCACAATAGGGATTAGAATAGAGATCTATTAGATATAATGTCAAAAAAAAAATCAAATAATATTATCACATATTATATTTTATATTAGAAATCATTCAACATAAATATTATATAATATATAACTGATATACAATATATATTTTATATATTACAAGCTAACTTATATTTAATCTAATTATACTTATTGTATATACATTATATTTTAATTATTATATATTATATTCTATAATAATACTTATTAAATACAAATCTTAATTAAAAAAATTATTATTTAAAGTTTGTGAACTTGATTTGTCCATTAATAATTAAATAATAATAATAGTAAAACAAGTGATGTAGTGCATCATGTTCCTACTGCCTAGCAAATAGCTTTTTGGAGATTTGTATTAAGTGCAAGCAAAGAAGATTGAAGTGGAATGTAAGAGTATTTGATTTTAGAAGGCAAATATAAAGGGGAGAGTTTGGATTAAATGTTTAATAAAATTAAGCAAATATGGTACTAAACATTGTTAAATAGTTAATAGTATGTGTAATTGTTTGTAAATGAATTTAATTTCTTAGTAAGCTTAATTCAAATTATTACTTGTAAAAGAACTAGTTACTTATATAAGTTAAAATAGAACCAATCCCTTGACAATAAATATAATTACCTTTGTAGTAATAATAGATTACTTTAGTAAGGTAATACTAATTACTATTTGTAGTAAGTGAACATTGTGTTTCCTAAAATAATTAATGCATTTTCAAATTAATAGATTATTGAAGTAGTGGTAGGAAACTAATTTTTTAAATTAAATAAAATGAACTTATTGTTTCAAGAAATAGTAAATATGGGTAAATAATTTAGAAAATAAGTGTTGATTACTTTGGAAAAACATGTTAATTAATATCAAATTTTTTTAATATAAATTAAATCATTTGTAATACTAATTTGTATAATTAGGAAATGAACATTGTGTTTGCAAAATAATTTATAAACCATGGTCAAATATTAGATGCATTTTGAAAATAGAAAATTAATTTAGTAGTGGTAGAAAATTAATTACTTATATTGAATAAAATAAACCAATTGTTTGAAAGTATATTAACTAGTAGTAAATAATTTAGAAAATAAGTTTTTGTTACTTTACAATGACGTTTTAAATATTACCAATTTTCTTGTGAATAAAAATTAAATTATTAGTAATTATTTAGGAAAATACATTATAACTTGATTATTTTTGTAAATAAGTACAAATTTTAGTTTGCACGAATAAATGATATAAATAAGTTTTTATAATTACACATTGAATTACTTATGTGAAATAAATTGGCAATGAAATAAACAAGAACAAGCTACTATAGTAATGACAGTATTGACCAAGTTTGCTTAGTTGTGCTACTGGATTCCCAAAATTTAACAGAAAATGCAGACTTTTGGTTGCCTGTGCAAATTCATCTTGTGACAGAAACAATTAATATTGTAGTCTTTGACATGCATTAGAGATTTAAGGCTCAGGTAATCGTTGGTTGTGTTGTACTCTAATAAACCATCCAGAACAAAATCATTTTTAGCATAACCAGGCAACCTAAGTATGATTGCTTTGTGGTATCATTTAATTATAAGCAGGAAAATGGTTCCCTTAAAACAAACATAAAAACCAGCATATCCAGCTACACCTGTGAAAATATTCCAACAAGCAATGGTCTAGTGTTTAAGGCGAGCGAAATTGCTACAACAATAACAAAAGTTCAACCTCACCGGTATAGCCTCCACATTGATTATGCAAGAAAGGTGCTTAAGCAGAACCCACAAGGATAATGCCAAACGCAAGTCCTAGGTGGATTTTCATTTAATTGAAATTTGAAAAACCCTCAAAATACAGCTTTTAGCCAAAGGTCTTCCTGACAGAGCTCTACAACATCTCCCTTGCATAATGTTTCTTATTTAGCTAACAAAAAACAACTAAATACCTAAGATCTCAGTCTCTTCACTAAGCGAAAAAAGCAGTCATGAACAAACAAATTCTCATGAACAATTTAAATAAATAGCCAATTTAAAACAAGACAATATATGGCAAATGTTAAACTCTCATGGTTCAAATTTTGCCAAGAAACCTGCTAAAAAGCTACTAAAATGATAATTAAATACAGTCATCAACTGCAACAAGCTCTAGCAGTTACTCACAACTCTTTTATATCAAATCTCCAGGTCCAAATTCTCAATGTTAACATCTTACAGGGAATGACTACTACATCCAATTCTGGCTGTGGTATAGCTCAATAGACATGGCTATGCACCAGTCTAGGGCAAATTTGAAAGATAAGATACCCTTTGGTGCTGCCATGCAAGCCATGGGTAAGATCCCACAGTAGTTAGAAGGGAGCACTTTACCAATCATAGAAACGGTCAAAAAGTAAGCTCAAACTACAATAATTGTGAAATGTCACAACTTTTCTTTTCTAGTCATCAAACAAATGAATGATTGGTTATAAAGTTTCAGGGCATATGCATCTAAAGTAGACACCTCTGCTCCATGTGAATACCAAAATGCTCGTAAACATAACTAAGGCACTGTTAGTGCTGAGATCATAAATCTGTGTAAAGATGGCCATGTCAAGACATGCCCAAAGTGTCCATGCTACTGCATATTGCTGCCACCATTGCACAGGAATCAGCTCTAAATATTTTAAAGCACCTAGATCTGTAAACTAGATGCTTTAATGAGTCAAAGTGTGTGCACTAAAAGTTTTAAAGCATGCTCATGCACATCAGTCATTTGCATTCGAGCAAATGCCCTAGTATTGTATGGAGATCCAATGATTCTCCTTTCAAACCAACCTGCATGCACAAAAGGTAAGATATACATATACATTAGAAAAGCATTACAAAATCGGTTGGACATGTTATCATCAACCATGAAAAATCGCAAGATGCCAAACAAAGCATTTCTCTAAGAAATTTTGTACCACAAATATGTAATCCATTCAATATGATTCACCATTTCACATTTGAGCTCCAAAAGAACATCCTTTATGGCTAAATCTCATGCTCATTTTTCTTGGATATGAAGAAGAAATTTAAGTTGTTCTATAGTCTAAAGAGAAAACAATGAAAAAGCACCCAGATCCACTAGTTACAGGTCAAATGCATCAAAGAAAATCATCCAATTGTTATAACTTGCAAATGAGTATATATAAAACATAGATTTGGAAATGGAAGAAGAACATCAATATACAACTTAGACAATTCATCAAGATAATCACAACCAAAGGAACATCAGGTGAAGCATATACATAATTTATGTTAGTTTTCTTCCAAAGAAACTGATTACATAGCATCAGGTGGTCTTTCAAATATGCTTTCATTCCACGTTACCTAGGAGAGGGGATGGGAGACTGGAATGGAGACGCTATTTTTTTGGAAAAAGGAGCCAGAAAATTAAGGTTTTCCTTCATACTATGTACTATGCTGACGTTTATGCATTTAAACATTTTTCTTATTTCTATCACTTACACAGATTCCACAACAGAACTAACGTCTGAAATATATAAATTGATCTACATATGCACAATTAAAATGTTCAGCAGGGAAAATACTAGTATTCAGCCCTTAAACAACCCAGAAACAATTAACTTGAATCAGATAATATGAAGTATCTTACATGTATAAGGTCCAAACAATTTTGAGACTCTTATCAATTAGCCATATTTGATATAAATATCAACTCAATGACTATGAAGCTCTTCTGCTCAGGGGAGGTTGGGAGTCCTTTTACTTCCTTAAATGTGACTTAGATAACGAGGTGATATCTAAAGTGCTAAATGGGTACACCATCCTTGAATCAAAAAGGAACAGAGCTCAATGTGATTGATAGAGCAATAATAGAAAGTTTCCCTAGTGAACAAATTTCAAGTGCATTCATGTGGGCCTTTTGTGTACACAAGCAAGTGCATCACGTCGCCCACCAATGGCCACTGTATATGCAATGCTTTCAAACCTTTCTGTGACTAACTTACCAGATCCCACAAAACCTGCATATGTAGGTGTTACACAAATAGATGTCCCATTACATACATCTGCAAGCACATCTTCACCTGTCACTCATTTGGTCTATCGATCTATCAATGATGCATCAGTATCAGACTTGGGTCCAAGATAATTCCACTTACTTTTTTCAGTATGTAATAATAGCTATAGAGCTTGCATATAAAACCTCACAAATAAATCACGAGATTTTGGTAATGAATCAGAATTTTCTTCTTTTGGTTAGTACTAAAGAAAAGATCTGTTGTAAGGATGACCAAAATATTTTTCCACTACTATTCTTCTCTTCTTTTTCATTTTTATTAGTTACAAAGGAATGCATTTAAATTAAAAGTGGAAATTCAATCTTATTTTATTAATTGTATTGAAACGAATAGGACATAATTAATAACTTTTGTTCTAAACAAATAATAAAGAAACTGATAGTGCTATTTGTTTAGGAGAAGGAGGGTTGCACTGCAGCTGCAATCCCTACAAAAATCTGGAAGTTGGGAGTAAAAGCTATATAGAGGATAGAATCTACTGCAGATGTATACATATGATTGTGTAAATCTACAACATAAACAACTCACTTTGCAGAATAGGTTTTGCTGTGTGTAAAGTCAATCTCCTTAACCTTTGTTCGGATCCTTCTAGTTTGTAATTAGCCCTATAAGCAACCCTGTAATCTAATTCTCATATGCTAAGTTACCTAGTAGTCTAGGCATAGTCAAGGGCACAAGGTGGTTTCCTATGCTTTCAGCTACCTTCTAATCCAAGAAGAGTTAGATATGAAGGGTACCCGTCTAGTCTGTAATTAGCCATATAAACAATCCAGTAATCTAATTCTCATATGCTTAGTTACCTAGTAATCTAGGTATAGGCAGGTGCAAAAGATGGTTTCATATGCTATATGCTACCCTATAATCCAAGAACAGTTAGGTATGACGGGCACCACACTTTGTGGACATTAAAAGGACCTCTTTCTTTCTTATCCTTCCCAAATGGATATCTTAGTTTTCGCTACATAATCTTATTTACTTGTTACATTTTTTCAATAGAATGTTTCTAGAAGAAAAAGTTGACAATCCAAAAACTTGAAGGAAAGAGCTGACAATCCAAAAATTTGATTATTAAACAAAGGCACTCTACTGGTATGATGATTTGGTCATTATTACCGAATGCAAGTAATAACTTCTAATAACAATTGTGATATGTTCCATTGGTTCAAAAATGTATAGATAATATGTTTCTTGGCAAATATATATTCTTCCTTTTGTGAATGTTCACAAAAGCACATCTAGTTTTTTGGATGCATATCTAATGGAAGGATTACAATTATAGGGCTTTTCCGAGGCATACCTTTGGTAGATTATATGACTAGGCAACAATTAGACATACACTGTGCATTATCGTTGTAACAAAAATGTATCTTTCAGTATTGAAATCAACACATGCAAGCATTATAGCACAAATCAGCAATAGCATTCATAATTAAACAATAGTTTATTCGAACCATTTGAAAAATAAGTCATGTGACATTATCATATCTTCTGAACTGATCATTAACAATTTGGAAAACTGCATAGACCAAAAGTTCAATTTTTCTAAGATCACACTAAATATGCTCCATTCAATTGTCCAACAAAGAGTGATCCTTGAGAATATGTATTTGACCTTTTCCTGTTGGTAAATTTTTGGACAATGCTATTATGCCAATTGTTAATTTCCAAAGGAGCAAGGAAAAAGATTAATAACTTGCACTAAAACAAAATCAACCTGGCAATTGCTTTGCATCAGGACACCAGCGGTGGTAATCAGACCCTGTAATTTCCAGAAAATCTTCAGGTCTCATTTTCCCCGGACTTGCCTGCTTAATATAGATGCAAAATTATTATTTTTGTCAGAATCAACAGTACCACCAACATATTTCTATTCATGTACTAGAGACCACATTTTCTTGTAAGAAGGTATTGCTGCTACAACATCCCTACATGGGTCATGTGTATCGTATCCAGTACCTGTGCAATTCGCATTTTAATCATACAATTAATTGCTAAACATCAATATCCTAAAGTGATGTAAGCAAGCGCTGGTTAGAGCATCCATTGAAAATTGTTAGCTACTAATCAAATGCCCAAGGAAGCTCATAAAACTGATGAATTTCCCTTGAAAGTCGAAAGTTTCCACAAATGATATGTACATTGTTCTAAACTTACATTTGGAGGTCTTATTTCAAAGATGATAACTAAAATGAATGCCAGAATGTACACTGAACACTACTATCCTCTGAAAATATGAATTAGTTTCTGCATTCAAAGAAGGAAAGTACAATACCCTAATAAGTGTTTCGTTAAGAACTTGAACAAGTGGCTCTTATTGCCAGCCTTGTGCATTGGAGGATACTTAGCAGTGTCCCTGAAAATGATTATACAACATAATTTACAATTGAATAATAATCAAGAGCACAATGAATGCAACACTCTAGTTATTTTGTAAAAAATGTAAAATTCAGTACAATGTGACTATTTATAAGCATGAAATACTTGGTTAGATGAGCGCTGTATTGCTAGCAAGTTACAGAACATTATATACCTAGTTAGCTGACTGGAGTATTGAAACAGTAAGCATTGCAAATCATTGTCTAGGTTGTGCCCCACAAGAAGCTTTGTCTTCCCTACAACTATATGCACTCGTGAAACTGTTTCACTACTATATATAATTTTCTTAATTTCCTCTGTCACTTGCACAGGTGTTGCCTCGATAAGATGCTCTAGTGCTTTTATACCAGTAATATCAAACCTACAAAAAAACACGAAATGAAACTACGCATCTTGTAGTGCACCTAATGTTTAGCTCATGACATAGGATGTTCATTTAACATATTGTACATTTCACTCATACAATCTAAAATTCAGAATTGAACTTTTGCCTACATAAGACAGGGATGAAATGAACATATCACTTGTAATCTATAACAGTAATCTTTGTAAAATACCATAAGAAAAACAAGGCACATTAGGATGCAGTTCCAAAATATAAATTACACTAATGTCAATTTTTGCACCACATCAGAACCCAAATAACATGCAATTGGTAATGCAGATGTGTAAGTCAGTCTTTCAAATTAGATAAATATTACAAATTTAAGAAGAAAATTGAGTAATAACTATCCCTGTGAAATTATAAAATTTAGTATACACTAGGATGAGTAATAACAAAAAATGGCCAGCTCCTTGTTTTATTATTACTCTGTCAAAAAGTGGTACAATCAAACATCCATTTTCATCAACATCCTCAAAGATGGCCTCAACTCGAGAGTATCATCATTTCGTTACAAGCTTGTAATCCCTTTGATTGAACTTTTAGTTGGGTGCTTCATAAAGCAACTTGGAAAAGAGTGATTTTATGAGCAAAATGCATATAAAAATCTCCTATAGGAGTTCAACCCATACATATGACAATGCCAAATTCTTTAAATTGCATATACATTGCTTAAAGCAAACAGATAGTCTTGAACCCCCATGATTTATTCTCTACTTCAAGGTAGAAAACTTCAAACCTGAAGAGCAGCAGTAATTTGCCTTGCCAAACTAAGAATTTCAAATGGGTGTTTGTCACTTACTGCATTTAGTCACAGGGCACAAACTTGCAAACCAAATTATGCAAACCCATGTTCTGCTCCTGCAATCGAGTCAAAATACCAAATGCGGAAAATGGGATTCAACTATATGAAACACAAGGTTAACAAACCAAGTAGTATAGAACCAATATACAAACAATTATCTCAATTCAATTTACTACCATTATCATGTTGAAAACACTTGGATGCACTAAAACCTTACTTAGCGATGCAAAGTAAATAATAAATATTGTATGATACTTTGTTTGCAGATTACCCATCTGTCGATCCTTAGCAACTTCAAAGGAGAGGATTCTGATGGGAGACTGTTCTGTTCCATTGCTACAAATCACCCACTCTGGGGATTGTTCTCCCCATTTACTGGGTCCAAAACCACTATCACATTCATAATTCCACCGTGTCTCTGCATAATGCATGTGGGTACATTCTCAATTATTCCCTAAATGGTGAGAAACCAAACATAGGGGTTTCATGTGGGTACATACTCAATTATTCGATAAACGGTTAAACAAGAGTTTTCCATGTGGGTACATTCTCAGTTATTCACTAAAGTTTAGAAGCCAAACACAGATCTCTTTTGTTTACCTGAGATCTCTTTTGTTTACTTTGTTTACTTGTGTTGTGTGAATATCTTTTATCATATTATTTCCTTCATTGTCCATTCTTCTATATATTCCACTTGCCAATCTTCTTCTAACCGTCTTCAAATCCCATTATGCTTTTTCTTTACTAGGATATTTGTTTTCCGTGTATTTCTTAACCCATAAAAAACACTACAATGTTATAGAATTTGGTTGAAAACACCCATCTTGTTGCAAGTTCTTTTTCCCTGTGGTGTATGGTAAGACTCCATGGGATTTCCCATCGACCTTACCTCCTTCTTTGGCTCGAGGGTTTGGCTAGAGCCCATGAGGCTTCATGATGCCAATATGGTAGGGAGGAAAACGGATATCGATTTATGTGCTTATGAATAGCAACCAAACACCGCTCTCATTTGCTTCTAAGTGGACAAACAAACTATTGATAGCATCACACTATTTATCCCTGCAAGCACATGAGAGTGGTGTTTGTTGCTCCATTCCACTAAACCATTTGCACTATCATGGTTGGCTTGGTTTTCATTTTGTACGTGATTACATTCTCTACCTTCAAATCGTATGAACCCAATCATTCTACTTGTCATTGTTTCCACAACTTTTTTTTAGACTTCTCCAATAGATTACTTATAGATAATTCCTTACCAAGATATGGTGCATTCAAAATATTCCACTTTATCTATTTCTATTTATAGCAAATAGTGCTAACCTCTTTTATTCTATATGTATCTTATTTTGTTCTAGATTATTGCAAAAATATGATACGCATTCAAGAAAATTAGTGTGTTGTGCACTCTCTATTTCAAATTCTTTCCTGCTCCTATGAGTCAATCCAATGCAACTCACTGTTCTTGAATATGATCAACATTGTTTGTAAGTATGACACCCTCCCATTGTCAATAGATAGATTTCGTTGCCTAACTGTTAAAATTATTCATTGTTTTAGTCTCACATTGTATATATTAATTTTACCTGTGTACTTACTTTTAATCCTTTCTTCTTGATTTTCCATGCTTCTCCACTAACATACCCTTATATTGCATTTGCAGGAACTATGCTTAACCATGCAAAGGGATTCAAAAACCATATGTATCAGTAGCCAGTCTATATAACAATTGATGTGTCAATTTGTTGACTATTTTTACTATATTCTTCCTTACATTGCAGTTGTATTTTTAATATAAGTAGATTTAAACTTCCATTATGAACTTAGATGGACATTTTTACTTATTGTGCATTGTTCTATATATTCATTTTATCCATCTCCTTCTAGCAGCCTTCAAACCCCATTATGTTGATTGTTTCCTAGGATATATGCTTTCGATGAACTTCTCAAGCTAAAAAAAAACACTACAATGTTACATAATTTGATTGAAAGCACCTGTCCTTCACCAAGTCTATTTTTGTCTGGTATAAGATAAGTGTCCATGGGATTCTACATAGACATTGACTCCTCTTTTTGCTCGGGGGTTTGGCTAGAGCCCACGAGGCTTCATGATGCCAATATGGAAGGGAGGACAATGAACGTTGTTTTACGTGGTTGTGGATAGCAACAAAACCCTGCTCCCATCTGCTTCTACTTGAATAAACAATTTGTTGATACCATCACATTGTTTATCCCCAAAAGAAAATGAAAATGGTGTTTATTGCTCCTTTCAACTAAACCATTTACAATGTCATGGTTGACTTGGTTTTCATTTTGAATGTGACTATTTTTTATTGGTTTCAAATCCCATCATACCCATCGTTGCATTTCACATTGTTTCCACAACTCTCTTTTTAACTTCTCCAATAGATTTCTTATTGGCAATCCCTTGCCAAGATGCCATGCATTCAAAATATTTCGCTTTACCTGTTCCTATTTTCAATGAGTGCTGCTAACCTATTTTATTGTATATGTATATTATTTTATTTATATTCCACCCAAATTATAATACACATTGAAGATCCATTGCAAATCATCCTCATTGAAGACGATCAACAGTGTACGTACGACACTTTCCCATTCTTATTACACAACTATGGGTAACTAGTTGTAAAAATTATTCATTATTTTTAGCCACATTGTAAATATTTATTTTACCTATATACTTGCTTTTGATCCTGCCTTTTTATTTTATTTCCTTTTCCACTAACATACCCTTATATTCCATTTGTAGGAACTAGGTTTAAGCACGCAAGGGGATTCAAAACTAGGATACATTCTTTCTTTCAAGTTGCAACATCAATGAAAACACAACAATATCAGATATTATATATGGAAAAACTTGAGTTTGCCCATGATTTCTATTGTGTGATGTATGATGGAACTACACAAGATCTCTCGTGCATGTTTCATCCTTGTCTTGCTCAAGGGTTTGGCTATAGCCCATGTTGCTCCATGATGCCAATATGGTAGGGAGAAAAATGAGCGTGGGGTTTGTGGTTTTACATATCACATCATATGTTTGTTCTTACATGCATACGTCTCTGCACAGATTCTTGTATAGATTTAGTATCATGTTATTCATGTTGCTTCAAAACAAGGTGTACGTTTTAATTCAAGTAAAATAATAATGTATGATGAATCTCCATAATATATGTTGTTACATATATACATGTGTACACAAATCGTTGTAATTCAATTAAAATTACAATACAAAGTATGTGTTTCCTTTTATTGCATTCACAAAATTACAAAGTAGATAGTATTTATAACATCTTTCCTATTTGGCAAACAAAAACAAAAACAAAACCACTTTTTAAAAGAATTTACTATTTTCCCCAATCTTGTTAATACAAGACGTAACTATAGTAATGGGACCACTTTTCCAAAAGCACTCTTGTTAATTCAATCTCAGCAATAAAACACATGACTAACAAGTCTTTAAAAAAACAAAAGCCTTTAATAAATTTAACACCATTTTTTTCAACATGGCATATAATTTTATTATAGAATTTGATAGCCAATTTCCAACTAATGGATTTTCATTCCAAAACACAAAAACGATTTACCCATGTCATGCAAATAGTTATTCACGTTAGATTTGAGTTTATAATACTTTACTGTACTCATATTCAATGAATATATATACAAAAAATAATCTTTGTGTGAAAATTATTTTGTTTATAACCTTCAATTATACATAGATTTCAAATTCCTAAGATCCACCTTCTAATGTTATTATTTCTAATATCCCTTCTATCTGTTCAATTTATATGTTTAAAGTTTTCAACAGATTCTCTGTTGACTAAACTGTGGAGACAATTTGTCATGCAATAGTTCTTTTACAAATTCTCTATTGTGCACAAATCATTGTATAAATTTGGTGACATCTTTCTCATCTTTCCTAGAAACAATGTGTACCTTCTAATTCAATTAAAAATTATACTATAGAGTATGTGTTTCCATCACATTCACAAAATTACAAAGTAAATATTGTTTCAAATAACTGATAAAAACAATAACAAAATAACTTTTTAAAAGAATACTTTTCCCCTACTAATGGGACCACTTTACAAATTCTCTATTATGCACAAATCGTTGTATAAATTTGGTAACATCTTTCTCATCTTCCCTGAAAACAATGTGTACCTTCTAATACAATTAAAATTACACTATAGAGTATGCCTTTCCTTTCATCACATTCATAAAATTACAAAGTAAATACTATTTGTAACATTTTTCCTATTTTGAAAATTCATTTATTATAAGCATTATAACTAATAAAAACAATAACAAAATAACTTTTTAAAAGAATACTTTTCCCCTGCTAATGGGACCACTTTTCAAAAAACACCCCTAGTAATTCAATCTCAGCGATAAAACACATGACTAATAAGTCTTTAAAAAAACAAAACCCTTTAATAAAATTAAAACCATTCGTTCAACATGACATATAATTTTATTCTAGAATTTGATAACCAATTTCCAACTAATGAATTTTAATTCCAAAACATGTCATGCAAATAGTTCTTCATGTGAGATTTGAGTTTATAATACTTGACTATACTCATATTGAATCAATATATATAGGAAAAATAATTTTTATGTGAAAGTTAATTGTACATTGAGTTCAAATTCATATCATCCACCTTCCAATATGAACTAGCTTCACATTGTTTCATATTGACTCTTTACCCCACTCATTGTATCCTATAAAAAAATATTCCCATTCGCGATTCACCCTATCGACTGATCATTGCATCCATGTGCATGCGACTGCTAGTATTTATATTCTTACTAAATATCAATTTTTTCAGACTTAGACAAATTCCAACCTAGCAAGACATTGAAAATGCTGCAACTTTCACATCGACCACGTATATGTGGTAGTTGCCAGTTTTGACATGGCCCCTTCTAAAATTTGTGGTCTTTGCAACGCGGAGAAGGTAGGAAAATTGGACCCCTGTTATGCGCGTCTAGAATAGTTCTCGCAATTAATTGAGGCAGCGTTTTCTTGTCGACTATAACACGATCAAGCATGACTACATTTTTATATATGCTCTGCCATCAGACTTTTTCAGCGCACATACTGCTAGGGTACGCATGGCTCTGATCGCCCTTCTCCATCTCTTGTTCGCTGTTATCTCTGCTTCGATCTTTGTCGCACAGGCAGGAACTGTTAACTTTACTTTTCCTCCTCGAGACAATATATCAACATACGACGACACTTCTATTAGTGGCGACACCATAGATCTCACCAGAAATAATATCAATACTGCGCTGAATTTCAGTTATGGCTGGGCCACTTACAATATGCCGATTCCTATGTGGGACAACTCTTCTCAGGCTCTTGCAAATTTCACTTCACATTTTCAGTTTAGCATTGAGAGTGTCTTTGGGCCCGGGGATGGAATCAGTTTTTTCATGGCCCCCTTCGACGCTAAACCGCCTGTCAATTCTTGGGGCGAATGGCGGGGCTTGTTTAACATGACAAACGACGGAAATTCAAATAATCAGATTGTTGCTGTAGAGTTCGACCCATTCAAGAATGATTACGAGCAGGATGGCAACCATGTTGGAATCGACGTCAACTCAAGGATTTCCATCGAGAACGTCTCGCTGAACCAAAGATGGCCTCCCAACGAGAATCTCTCGAACGGGAAAATATGGGACGCATGGGTGGATTACGATGGCGAAGCAAAGCAGATTCAGGTATTTCTTTTATATAACCCCTCTGGTAATACTAGTAATATCTCTAAACCAGGAACTCCAATCTTGTCTTATGAAATAGACCTCCGCGAGTTTGTTCCGGAGAACGTCAGGGTTGGGCTTTCAGGTACCACTGGAACTTCCACTGCGATCAACACGATTTTCTCTTGGAATTTTTCATCTGAATATTCGTGGGATGTCTCCAACGGAAGTCGTGGAAATGAAGGCAGCAACAGCAGCTCTGTGAGAGTTGTTTTGATTTCAGCCTTGACCAGCCTGCTTGCCCTATGCGGTCTCATATTTTTTGGTGTACGGTGGTATCGCAGAAAAAGAAAGTCCGGTGGGGAGGCAAGAGAAGAAAGTGATGTGGAGCTGGACGAATGGTTTGCTCAAGGACCCCGCAGGTTTTCTTATGCTGAGCTCAGCGCTGCCACCAGAAACTTCAGCGATGATGAGAAGCTTGGTCAAGGAGGCTTCGGAGGCGTCTATAGAGGCATATTGCCTTCGACAAATGAGACCGTGGCTGTGAAGAGAATATCCGAGGGTTCGAAACAAGGAAGGAAAGAATATATTACTGAGGTTACCATAATCAGTAAGCTGAGACACCGTAACCTTGTACAGCTTTTGGGGTGGTGCCACCAAAAGGGCGAATTGCTTTTGGTCTACCAATTCCTGCCAAACGGAAGTCTGGATAAATACTTATTCGGGGAGAAAAAGGCTGTCATGGATTGGGATCGAAGGTACAGCATTGCTTGTGATATAGCCTCTGCTCTTGTTTATCTCCACGAAGAAGGGGAACAGCGTGTTGTGCACAGAGACGTGAAGGCCAGTAATGTGATGTTGGATTCTGATTTCAACGCGAAGCTCGGTGATTTTGGCCTGGCTAGACTGGTGGGACGCGATCACACAGCCTCTCGTACGACTGTGGTGGCGGGGACATATGGGTACCTAGCCCCTGAGTGTGTACATACCGGAAAGGCCAGTACAGAATCTGATGTGTTCAGCTTTGGAGCTGTCACTTTGGAAATCGCCTGCGGTAGGCAACCACTGGATCCGAGCTTGGATAAAACACTGGTCGAATGGGTTTGGAATTTGTATGGCGAGGGGAGGCTCTTGGATTCAGCAGATCGAAAATTGGATGGGAATTTTAACTCCAATGAAATGGCGCAGTTGCTGTTGCTGGGATTGTTGTGTTCTCATCCTGATCCAAAAGCGAGGCCTAAAATGAGAGAGGTGGTAAAGATACTGAAATTTGAAGCCCAATTGCCAAATGTTGCTCTGAATTTGCCTGTAGCTGTAGATGACTATGCCGTTCCTGCTAGCTTTAAGCCGTCGTCGATGCCGAGTGGGTATGGAGCTTCTATGACGTGGACCTCGTTGAATATTACAGGTACATCTGTATCATCCAGCTCGGCTATGCATACATCATTCTCTTCTCCGCTTACTAGTTCGAGCACCAAATTCATGTCCAAGCCTTTTTTATACTATTCAGAAGATCAAGCCACGGTTGGGAAAGGTTCGCGCGCCGAATTCATGACCATGTAACATTTTGGTTATGGTTTTTTGTGAAGGCATGTTTAATCAATGCCTTCATGAATAGCTTCATGCACTTCATGTAATCTTTCTTTATATTTTATGCATATTAAATTGCAGTTGTATCTGCAATATCTTTAGCGACAGTTTATAGTTTTCTTTTATTTTTTTGGTTGAATAATAAACTGCAGTGTGCGGGTTAAAACTATATTTAGCGTGTTCTATTCATACAACCATTTTGCATGTGTAATCTGTTGGTGTAATTAATTATTTAATTACACTTTATTAAGTTTACTTAGGTAATAATTAGTTTGTTTAATTAATAAGTAAGCTTTATTTAGTTGAACTATTTTTAGTTTAAAATTAGGTTTAGGGTTATACATACATTGTTTTTATAAAACAATTCATCCCTTGTATTTTCTCAATTCCTGAATATTATCGATTTGCACATCATCATGCAAATTTCTTTTGCTTTTCTGTTTTTCTCTTGTGGAAGGTATTTTCTGATTTGCATTTTTTATCTTTGTTTCTAACATAATCCTTTTTTAAGCTTCTTTACCTAGCGATACTTTGCTTGAATAATACAAAGAACTATTTTTCTCTGTCTGTTGTTCGTTGTTCACTCAGTCTGAGCAAATTTATTAAGCTTTTTCTTATTGATTTATATTATTCAATGTGATGATTGTTTCAGTTTAAATTTCCTATCTTAAATCCTTCATTTTGGAGCTGGTACTAGGAAAACATTTATAATGTCACTTAATCAACCTTGTAGTCAGTTTCATCAGCTTCAAATATTTTTGACTGAGCTTTTCTATTTCATTTCCAGTAAAGTTGAGATTGTATTTCACCATCTATTCTAAACATGATATTTTGCTCATCATAATAATTTTTTTCACGTAAAAGAGTTACAAATGATTTATTAAGTGCACTCTGCTTAGTATTATTTGATTATTTCTATAGAAAGATTGTTTTTAGATGAGTTCTGACTTGTTGATCAGCATCTTTGGTTAACCGTCCATCGAAATTGCTTGTTCTCAGCCTTCGTATACATCAAAACGTCTGGAAAAGAACTGAGCAATAAGAAATAGTAAAATAGAACATAAAAACAGTGTATATGGTTGAAAGAAAACTCTAAGTTATTTTGTGTATTATATAATAGTATATTCTGCAATAAATAGTCATTCAATTCATATTTTTATATTTTTATAATATCTACAACAATTTAAAATTTGGAATGTTTTATTTTTTACAATTTTATTGTTTATTTTATAATTGAAAGTGTTCTATTTTTTAGATAATTTTGACCTCCAATTTTTAAAAGATTCTAAACAATCTTATATTCTTAACATCCTCTTAAGATTCACTTGATCAAAACATATGATGTACAAAGAAAAGGGGAATATTGTACTACTATTCTCTTTTAATTTTCAGCTCTATCATGTTAAATATTCCCAACAATTTCAAAAAGTTGATTTCTACCATACTCTTGTTAATATTAGTCATGCCAACAAATTCATGACTAGATTGAACAATATACTAAAATAAGATTCCCTCATAATCTTTTAACCATCAAAATATTTTCCAAACCTATCTTTTACATTAATAGTTGGTTTCCAAAAAGTGCAAGTTTCATTTTATTTTCAATGGTAATTTCTTGATCTCGATTATTTCCTTAATGAAAATGAAGTAAAAAAATCTAACTCTAGTCATGTGAAAAAATGCGTCTTTAGAATCTAAACCAAAGTATCACCCCTTAAATAACTTTTTTTTTGGTTTAGAAATACTTTTATCTTATTTTCCAAACAAGATGACTAAAAAACTATGGTTATGCATTATTCCATTTGTTAGCCTTTCTTGCTTAGATTTATATTTTTATTTTCATTGTTCCTCTTCTTCAAAAAATTATCTCTATGTGGTCTTCACCTCCACAATACCTACAAATAATGGTTTTTCTTCCTTCTTGTGCTCCTTTACCAAAAGAAATTATGAGAACCCATTGGTTATTTTTTAAGAACCAAACTTAATCTCAACTATTATCTATGAATTTGTCATAATTCAATAGTCAACAGTAGTGAGGATTGGCGAATGAACAGGTAAAAGCTTGCTAAGCTTTGCCTCTGCACTTCAGGATCTGCAAGACCCATGAGGGTGATTCTTACAATGTTTTAAATGATACTCTTGTGCCAAATGACCATGAACATTGTGAATAATAGATACATTCCTATATTATGGAAAAGAGGAGGTTTATTGATCAACATTGTTGGTGAGCCTTCTGTGAACAATGAAGGAACCTTTCGGAACCTCCCACATAGTGAATTTGAATTCACCTATTCTGAAACCCTCCCACCTGGTTGTGTCATCGCCAGAATGTTCGTTGGTAGAGGATCTTTCTGATCCTCCTATCTCTGCGGTGGCTTCTTCAGGTAAGGAGTTTGGCACTTTGATTGGAGCAGACTCTATTCTACCAGATGTGTGTTTAGCTCCTTCTTTTGTGCCTTCTGTGGGAGTGGCCGATTCTGGGGTGGCTACGGGTGTTGATGCATCGGTGCAATGTAGCTCTGTTCAGCCTTGTGCAGGGCGGAAGGAGTCTGTTATGCCCTCAGTTGGAGGGGCTGAGTTAAACTTTGGATCTGGGGTGTCTAGGGTCCCTGATGATGTTGTGTTTTCCTCACATCCTAGGGAGGAGGTTACTAGGGCTACTATTTCTGGGTTGTCCCCATCCTCTCGGGAGGGGCAGCTTTCTTATGTTGAAGTTGTGAAGTCTAAGAGACCTCATGAGGGTGTTGTGCAGCTTATGCATTATGCTGCGGTTGCTCCTATTGTTTCTCTTGGTAAGGAAGTTTATGATAATATAGATTTTTATTCCAAAAATTCTCTTATTTGTAGATTTTGTCGCTTGTGGCCTTCTCTTCCTGACTTGCACCTTTGGATTACCAATCACTGGTCTCCTTTGGTGGATGGCACGATGGAGATTTATCCTTCTGCAAGGGATTTTTTTGTGGTGAGTTTTAATTCTCCTCAAGACAGACAAGTTGTTTTAGCTCATGGTCTGTGGATGTGGGATTCTAATCCCCTTTCCTTGAGACCTTAGGATTTTATTTTAACCCTTTGAAAGAACCTTTGGATGTGATGCATGTTTGGGTAAGATTTCCCTTTCTTCCCTTACAATTCTAGTGTTCCTTTGCCTATGAGGGCATCGGTAATGCTATTGGCAGATTTTTGAAAGTGGATAGAGCTTTTGAGCATTTCACTCATACTTCCTTTACTAGGATTCTGGTGGAGGTTGATCTATCGAAGGCTTTACCTCGAGAGGTAGTACTATAGATTAATGGTTGGTCTTGGTCTCAGCTTGTGGATTATGAGGGTCTTCCTTTTCACTACAGACATTGTTTTCTTGTTGGCCACTTGGCTTATGACTGCTCTAAAAGCTCTCACACTATTTCTTCTTCTACATGGTGGAAGAATTCACTATGTGAACACTTAATAGTTCACCCCATGGTTGACTCTACTTCTTCTTCTAAGGACAAATCTAGGCCTACTTCCCCTTCTGCGAGGCTTAATATGGGTGTTGGGATGGATGTTGCTCCTCAAATGCCAATTTCTACTCCACCTAACTCAGTTGTGGTGGATATTGTTCCTTCTATGGATACTACTATACAGCCTTTGGATTTGGCTATCCCTAATGTTGTTTGTGTGGCCTCCTCTAAGATCAATGTATTGGAAAATGATGCAATAAGTCCTGCAAATTCAGGCTTGGTTTCAAATGTTGTACCTAATGTTTCAGTTGTTCCTCTGGTTTGTTACTTTGAAGGGGAGTCTTCCCCTTCTGATCAAAATTTCTCAGTTATAGTTTCTGATTCTCCTTGGACTATGAATCATAAAAAGAAGAAACATCCTTCTAAGAAGGTCACGGTCTCATTTAACTCACCCTCAGAGATTTTTCTTGGTTCAAGTGCTGCTCCTTGAACAATTTTGTGTTGTTTGTTCTAACTGGTTGTTTCTCTTTGGTTCGTTGTGTTTTTCCAATTTGTTTTGTTGAGTTGTTTGGCTCTATTTTGTTGCACTGATAGGCTCTATTTTTATTTTTGTAATGGGTCAGGGCCCTTCCCCTTCTTATCTAATAAAAAATAGATGCATTCCTATAATCAGCTAAATAGTTATAATTCTTTAAGATTGTATTCTTTGATAGGAATGGACTGACTCATTGACATCTACGATGACCAAATTAATAGACCAGTGTTTTATCCATGGGTGACGGATTCATATTTGCAACAAACTGTAATACATTAGTAATTAAACCTAGCATTCAAAGACTTTTGTTATATTGCTTTGCGATAAACAACTCGACATCTCCAGAAACAAAAACTACTTACTAATCCGTGTACTTCATCACACAAACCTATGATTTCATTAAAGCATTTAATTAGTCCTTTGAACTAAATCAAAAATAAAACCATACATTCAACCAAAATGATTGAAGATAAATAAAATATTCTTAATCATTTTATTCATAATTTGCAAAACAAAGTACAAAGGAGAGAAATTGCTCTAGAATTTGCAATTCTTATTCATATGCCATTACTGTTGTAAAACTATTATGCCTATTAAAAACTAGAATTCATACCTACGACTCAAAACTATTCTATTCCTTTGTGCTTGATTTAGAAAATTACTATTACATGAGTTCAAAACTTTGTCCAACCAAAGACCTGTGCAATTGGCCTTCAATTTCCATTTATAGAAACATGGGAGCAACAAGCTTTGAGCCAAATTATACTTATAATTTAGTCACATTATTCATTTGAAATTTATTTGAATTTAATTCCAAAACCTCCCTAAGCGGTTATATTCACACTTTCAATGATGGAGGAAAACATATAAGAAAAAATTCATTTCCATTGGTTGAAGAATATTTTCCTGCCTTCCAAAAGGAATCTTTCATCCATTGTAGTAGTATCAAAACCTCCTCTTCACGAGCCAAAACTTATTTCCATGTGCTCACAATTCTTTTTGCACTCCATCGCTCATCGAAATAATGCTTCAAGGTTAGATCCATATTTCGGTGATGAGCAATAATACCTCCGATGAAAGGAATATTCCTCATTATATTCTCCATCGCTTGTCGCTGAAGTTACAATGTTACATTTATACTTAAGTGAAGAGAAAATCCCAACAATACAAAGATACTAGCCTTAGTCCATCACTTATCATTGTAGTTGATTTGGAAACGAAAGTGCTTTTGGCAATAGGTGAAAAGAGCTTTGGCACAAGATACTGACAAGTAGCACAATCATAGCCCTCCATTCTCAACATTCCTATCGCTCATTGTTGTATTTGAAATAAGTGATAAAACCTTTCTATGATGGTTCGATATAAGGGTGAACTTGTGTTCATCACACTTCATTGAAGTGGAATCAAGGAACCAAAAGTCTTCAGCGATAAGCGATATGAAAGGTATATAGCCCATCACTCATTATGGTAGTTAAATATGAAGACCAAACACTTTCAACGATGGGTGATACAAAGGAAAATCAAAGGATCATCGTTGAACTCGATGGGTAAAAATATTTTAAAGATGAGTGATACAAGGACTTAAGTGGCGAAAATGTGCACATGCATAAATTTTGTTTTAAAAGAGGAACCACCTAAGAAGAACATAAGACAAGGCCTCAAAAGGACTTAAGGTTATTTTGGAAAGGATGTAAAGGAAAAATAATTCAGATCATCCAACTTTGTAAAAATTAAATCCCCAGACCAAAGTAATGAGGGAAATATTGTGCAATGAGTAGATAGGGAATTCTAACCATAAGGGGCTAGTAACAAAATGAACCCAAAGGCATAAGACATAACTAAGACAACCTAGAGCTGGCCATAACAGGTCAATGGAGGATTAGACCCAATAACAAGGGTTTTGAAAGATATGAAAATATGTTAAGTAAGAACCCATAGCATAAAATCCTAAACCCTATTCATATCAGACCAATAGCGCACTCAAGTGAAGGCATTTTAGACCAATGGAGCAAGAGAATTTGAAGGTTCCACCAGAGCCATCATTATTATGAATGATAGAACTTACTTTTCTTGCATCAAAATATCAAGAAAATGATTTATCCTTGGTTGTGTATGCATGATTTTTCTTAATATATCCATCTTTATTAAGTTGAAATTCTTAATTTTAAACTAAATTACAAATTGATCAAAACATTGTGGGGGTTACTATGTCTTAATTGAATAACCTCTTTTTTTTATTCTTTAAATATTTTGTAAGGTTGGTGAAGCTTTCTCTCAACCACTACATTCAACTAAAAATATATTTTTCCATATTCAACATATATTTTTTATAATTGAATATTTAAACATTCAATTTCAATCATGTAATTAGTCAATTTTTAAAAAATTAGCTACATCTATGTAAACCATTTTTTCTTCTATAATAAGAATGCTAGCAATATCTACATTTAAAATCATTTAAAACTTTTCTCATAGCTCTACTATATTATTCACATTAATAAATATTCTATTAGGATTCAAGCTCAAAGCTTTACCAATAATACATCTTGCCTACTTAATTTTTAACTTTCACAACTCCTTTTCTTTATCATTTAGTTGAAACTTTATCATTTTTTCATTGATCATCCTCCTTAGTGTCTTTTAGAATATTCAATTCTTAACTGTAATATTTTGACTTACAAAAATATTTCTATAAATATTTTGTGAAACCCTCAATTAGAGAAATAGTTTTTGGTGTGAAAGGGGTGTTTTTTCTAGCTAGTTCATCACCTAGGTCCTATTCACACTATTTAAATATTTAAGTTTACTTAGGGTACACATAGGAGAATTATCACTTTATGTCTCAAGTCATAAGATTAAGAAACATGTCATAATCTTATGCAATATGATGTCTCACCTTGGTATATAAGGTTTCTATTACTAAATCATCAGTATTTATTACTTGCATCCTTTTATAGAATATAATTATTCTTTCATAATTGATCTCAATTGTACTTTCATAGAAGTTCCTAAATCTTCAGTGGGTATAATGTTTAGTCAAATCTCCCATGATATATAAGCATTTTATACCAACTCTTACATAAATAATACTAGAAGAAAGACAATCTACAAAAAAATGTTAAATTAAATGTAGTAAATCATTTTCAAATATTTTGTAGCTAAAATATCCAATGTAAAAATTCCTCAACCCTTCAACACTAAAAGACTAGGTTTGATATCATATAAAAAGGGACAAAATAAAATAATGGGTCGTAAGAAAAGATAGAATAGAAATAAACAAACAACATAATAGAACATAAAATGGGGTATGTGGCATAATGAATACCCTTACTTGAAATAAAAAATATCATACATTAGTGCTTTATGCAATGAACAATCATTTTTTTATGTTTATATTTGTTAACAACATGTAGAAAATTTATAATCTAAAATCTAAAATATTCCATATTCCATATTCCAGAATCAAGTATTATTTATCCTAGAATGTAGAGCTTTTACTTTCTATAGATCTTTGTGGAAAATTTTAGACAAATTTACCTTTTTCCCTAGCTTGCAATTTCTAGAATATTCTAAACAATATGAAAAATAAGTTTCTCAAAGCCTGTTTGTAGAATTAAAATAATTAACTATTTGAGAATATTATCACAATTTATAAGATTTTCTTCAAGAATCTGTAGGAACTATTTGTTGGTTTGATTTTCTTTCAACAAGTTTATATTTGTTTACTAGTTATTTTGATGTCTATAAAAAATCATAAAATATGATCTAAAATATTCTAAGAGATCATAACCTTTTGTTTTTGTTGAACTCATTCAAATTAATGAAAAATAAAATATGATCTAAAATATTAATGAAAAAATGAATAATAAAAAATAGAAATGTTTCATACTTTTACAAGAAGCTCTTTCAATGAAAAACTAGATATTGGATATCCAAGTAACATCCAAAAGATCACTCAATTCATATCATTAAAATAGAAAGTTCACTCTGATGAATAATAAGTTTTAGTGATGATCTATCTATAACTATCAAACAATATGTTTGAGCATATGTAGGGATAGAAATATGGAGACTTAACAAGAAGATAATTATCTAGTTGTTGGAGAGATTGAAAAGGAAACATTAGTATTGGATCTTTTTCATGTGTGGGTATTTATTTAAAAAGGAGACCCTAAAATTCATGGAGAGTTTGGAGTTAAGTGATATAGTACTAAATAAGATTTAAGTTTTAAGTCTAAGGTTCTTTAGTTCATATGTGATTTATATCTCCTTTTAGATTATAGTATGTGAGATATATCCTACTATATATGTTTATAAATTAATTTCATAGAGGTATCCTAATATATAGAGAGATGTCCTAAAATATATAGATATCCTAAAGCATCTATTGTTGGGTTTTCATCACTTTTTATTTAGAAATAACAAAGATTCTTCCTTCTCATCTTATTTGTTGTGTATTCATCAACTTTCTATGTTGTATGGTGTGGAAGTGTAATCCTTTGTGCATGTAGATATTACCCTTTTTTTTTAAATTCTTCTTGTGACATAAAAGTGTAGGCATTGGTTTCAAAAAGAGGCTTTCTCTTAAAAACTAATGGTTCATGTTCTAGAGCTCATCTTATTGATTTATATAAGTGAGGAGAAAAAAATCCTTAATAATTCCTTGGAGGGGTTCATACAAAACCTCAATAATTAGAAGGTGATTCTTTTCTCAAATAAATTGGGTACCATAATTTCAACTTGTTCAAAATAAGATACATACAATTTTACCAAATATTGAGGGTAAACAAAATTCCATCTTCCTCCTCCATATGGTTTAGGGAGAAGTATGTTTGCAAATTCTGCAACCAAGCTTTTGTAGAGGTCTTGCTACTACCATCAATAATAGGGGTTATCAACTTTATTTATTTATTTTATAATATTCCTTTTCATGATATTTATTACCATTGATGGTCCTTATATTGGTGATTCTCTCCTATGAGTTTATACAAAACAAGGATAAAATTTTATGAGTATCTTGTAATTCAAAAGATAAATCAAATGTAAGAATGATATATTAATTATCATTTCTTCTCCTTCTTCAATTGATTTCCCTTATAGGGTGCAATCAATAAAAGGAATATTTTCTCACATAAATCAATGGTAAACATGAGCATATAAGATTTGATTGATAACAAACACTATCATAAGAAAAACATAATCATAGCCATGTGACAAAATGATGAATAATAAACATTTAAATACATAAATCATCCAAGCATGAATGTATAATAATCAGTTTTAAAATAGTACATTATGAGAAGCATACCAATGGAGTAGAGATAAAATCCAAGATATAATCATTACCTCGTCATGGGAAGAACAACTTTTATGTAACTCTTAATGGATAAAAACACTCTTGAAAGCACAATAAATGGCCCTAATATGGCATCCATGAGCACAAACACACATAAGGTAGAAAAATGGGATAAGAAAGATCAAAATAGTGGTGATGCAACCCTTTATATTCAAAAATGCCTCTGAAAATATATGGCCCTAAACTGGCATTTATAACAAGAAGAAAACATAGTGCAAGATTATTGTATGATAGATAGTGTCAATGCCATGAAGCACAACAAGGTAACTAGTATAAAAAAAAAGATAATTGATACAAAATCTTAATAATGGGATAAATCCCTAAATTTAGAATGTATGATTATAAGATAAGCAATATAGATCTAAATAGTTAAATATAGAAATCGAGTTCATTATGATAAGAAGGGAATGGTGAAATGTATGATTATAAGATAATTGATATAGATCTAAAGAATTAAATATGAATATCGAGTTGAATATGATAAAAAGGGAAGGGTAATGCCCTACAATATAAAATCAATATAATAAAATGTGATAATATCATAAAAATACAATATAAAAAATTAAGATATCTAATATACAACAATATAAATTTAATATAGATAAAACCATATTTAAAATATGATAATGTAAAATCAGAAAGAAAATAATATAATACCCTATAAATTACAAAATTTAATAATAAATATTTAAAATAAAATATGTTGAATTATATAAGTCTCGATTATATAAACATGAAATATACCAATATAAGATTATATCATATTGTCATAAGGTCATGATATGTGTGGTGTACGATTTAGAAGCTTGTATTTTGTGTGGAATTGACTATAAATAATCATCGATCTCATTTTTCCACAGCTATTATCTGAACGCCGCCTTGACAAACAACAAGTCCTCTATCATCTCAATACGTACACTGCATTCGTAAATAACAGTGCAGAATTACTGTTACAAGGCCTAAGTAGTGATATTGTTTACGTAGGAAAAATAGCAAAGCATTCATTCAATTTAATTTATATATATATATATATAAATTAAATTGAATGAATGCTTTGCTATTTTCCTACATAAACAATATCACTACTTAGGCTTGTAACAGTAATTCTACACTGTTGTAGAATGCAGCAGACTTGTTGTTCCAATTATATATATATATATATATATATATATATATATATATATATATATATATATATATATATCTCGAAGCTTTTTCGATATATATATATATCTCGAAGCTTTTTTACAATGCAGAGCATGTATCTAGATTTTAAATCATGGTCTCTATTAATGTTTTCTTTAAATCCTTTCTAGTTTTCCTTATATAGGTGAGATTTTCAAGTATATTTTTCATTTTTGGTGAATGGAACGTCTTTTCTCTATTGGCAATAGATAACAAATTATTTTTTCTGTTTTGGAGAAGAGTTATAGACACTTTATTTATGTCATAATCTTGGTGGAGCTTGATTGATCTAAGATTTTTTTTTTAAATATATTTAAAAGTGGGTGGCACAACTTGGAAAAAACATTTTTTTTATGAAGGGATAGCCTTCAAATGTAAATTGTGCTTTGCTACTAGCCATTTCATTGCATAGTGGCCAAACTATTCTCTTTCAAATCCCATATAATGACATGTCACTTGGTGGGTTGGGGTGGAACATTGTCATTAGGTGGTTGATTGCAATGATGATGCTTCTTTTGATACTTACATAGACAATTCCTCTTTATAATTCTTCTCCAGTTAAAAATGACATTGGGGATAATAAGACGATCCTTTGATCCCGTGTAAAAGGAGGATAGGATTTATATGAAATGCACTAATTAGTTTAGAAGTCACACTTAAGATGAATTATTTATTTTATTGCAAGCTAGTAATGACAATGATGGATAAGACACTATAAGTTACTACTGTTGACACCTCAAATTAACACACTATCATTTTAGTCAGGACATTACCATACTATTTCTACTATAATTGATTGAATCCTATTTATCGAATTAATTATCTAATTTGTATCCCTTTATTAATTAAATGATATTTGATATTTTATTATTTAATTAATAAAATTATTACTCATCCACTATTGATCGCTTATCTTGTTCCTAGAAATAACTATCAATCATCCTTCTCCTAATGTTCCCTTCAGGTAAACAAATATAAATATTTATTAAGGCTCCTATCCCATTCTTTTGTCCACTTTTCATTAGTGGGATAAGAATTAATTAGTCCACTAATCCCTTTCTTACACACACTAACCTTGGTCAAATTCTCTCACCACATGTGTACACAGGTATGGCCTTTCTACACAACACATGGCCACTTCATACATGTGACATGGCCCTTAGTAACATACCACATGGGACAATGAACTTTCCAATCCCCTTAAAGTACTCCAAAACACTCCTTTTCTACCTTTTCCTTTCACTTTCTTTGAGGGGATTCTCTACCATAGATTCCCCCTCAATCTTGGCACCTATCCCATCATCCAACAAAACAAGGACACTTTTCCTCCTCTCATCAATGTAATGGTCTCAACCAATTTGAGCCCTTGATCTTTCCTTTTAACTCAATCCATCCATTCATAGAGCCAAAAATCTATAAACTAACCTCAATCCAAGGAATTTTCAAAAAATACTCTCATGAAAATGCAATGTAGGAGCTCAATCACACATCCATCATTCTTGAGCATAACCACCATGACTTAGTGCAACAAGGTTTGGTGTTGGTAAGATTCCTTTGTATTTTTATCAATGTTTGCTAACCTTTATGGTCAATCTCATTGTTGGATAATGAGACCAAAATAGGCTAATATTGATTTAACTTCTTATTGTATGATCATATTCTCATGTACTCATCTCTATCAATCCCAATGGGATAGTTATCACCTAAATTATAATACTTTTTTAGTGTTTGCAACAATTTTCCAACTATAGGCTATAGTCTAATGCATCTACTTTTTGTTTCAATAGATCCTCTTATCCCATTAAATTTATGCAAAAATCAAGACTCATATTCAATAGTTTAATGGATGTGCACCACACATTGTAACTCATCTACTATAGTTTAGTGCATCTGCACTAAGCTTGTTACATTGTAGGGTATTGGACCCAGTTTCTATTTTTATTATTTTTTACCTTTTCTGGAGTCTAATATATAATTTTGAAGGAAAAATTGGGCCTAATGGTTTATCAATCATTTTGACCTTCCTTTTTTACCTCAAAACTTTATTTTTGTATGTTTTAATTAGGATTTCTAACTATTCTCACTTTTCAATAGGTCTACAACTTATCATGGTGTTTCTATGGATATTGTGATGGTTCTACAAACTACCATACTCAATCTAATTGTCATCTCCCTTAACACTTTTTCCCATCCATGTTTTGTTAAATTTTCATGTTTCTAGGCATCCCAATGTGTATTATTTCATTCCCCTAAGATATTTTGATAATTTCACCCATTTTTTGTAGGTATTACACTATTTTTAGGGCCTATTTAAAGTCCAAAATATCTAAAACATATGTTAGTAGTTTTATACCTATTGCAACATGTGTTAGATTCTCTTCATCTATAATTTACCCAATCTACAACTTGTTGCAATGGGTTTTTCTTACGTTTTAGCATATTCACCTCTACAGTTATGTTAATCATGTTATTTAAAATTAAATATTGTGTAGTCCCCATATACTAATCATTTCCTTTATTTTCCTTGTTTTTTTGCACCCTCTTATGCAAGAAAAATGTCTAAGAACTAAATCATAAACTTCCAACATTTCATTTATATTGATTGTTTGTTGAATACATATTATTTTCTCAATAATCTAGGGAAACTTCAATTTCTTAAAGGAAATGAATAATTTATTTCATATATATGAGGTCATACTCAATCATATATTTTTCACCTCATTCATTTGGGTGATTTTGGAGATCAGAGTCTTGGGTTGGTCTCTTATATTTTATCATTTTTATTTATCTCAAGGACTTTAATTATGTATTCTCTCCCCTTGCACATAGTGTGATCTTAGGTTCTCAAAAGTGATTAGATCATCATTTTAGGAAGTCTCTAGATTTGACCACCCTAGGGGATGATCTCAACTCCAAAATTTTGGTTGAGTATAAAAAGTAGGGGGTGAATATAAAGGCATAGCTCTTGGAAATAGAATCATGTCAATATTGTCTAAGCCGTCCAAAAAATTATACCTTATAGAAGTGAATGAGAAGGGTGGGTTACCCTCTTCTCCTATATTATTTACACATTTATATTTCATCTATGGATTTGGCGTCACATACCCTTGTGGTATATTGAGGAAACACCTAGCAACCATTATTTTATCCTAGATAGGAACCATCAATCATCCTTTCTTGTAGTTTATTGATAAGTATTATCCTTAGGATGTTACTCATAATGTATTTTAAAATAATAATAGGTACAATTTACCTTGGATAGGGCCTTTTTCCTCCAATAGTAAGGAATCCCTATAATTTAGCACTACCTAGCTACTAATCATTTGATAAATAATATAAATATGGGTCTACAAGGATTGATACACTCACTTAACTAAATAGATTTTTTTTATTAAAAAAGCATGGTTTTTGAAAGGTCCCTAAAAATTTTTACAAAGAGAAAGATATAGCGATCAACCCAAAAAAATAGAAAGGAACCAGCAAGGAATGACAACAACATAGGACAAAACATCAACCAAAAGAACTACAACAGAGCTACAAAAAATCAAACATAACAAAGCGAGAAAATCCTTGGGCAACTAGATCACGGTGGTTTTAATCTTTTTCCCAAAGATTTAGGTTGTCTCGTTATACAAATATTTTCATCTTTTTCTTACAGGGAGAAGAAATGAGACCACTAGCTAGACCAACCAAGCCTAAAGTATCAAAAGAGGAGTTTGTTAAAGAGGGAGAATCTTCTTTTCAAAGCTCCTAAAAGGGAGTTGTGTCATCTTCCATAACAACAAACATCTTCTCCTTTTCCTTCCAAACAAAGTGTTGTTTATATTTACTTAAGTAGGTAAATGAGGCATGGACCACTTTACCACAAGAATGAAAAATAGCTAGAGACTTTTCATATTCAATATGCTTCACTCACTTACCAAATTTTGAAGACAAGGTTATTTGAGTAGGAAGAATAAGATTATTCTCTGGAATAACATACAAAACCTAGTAGGCAACAAACGCTTCATAAATTTGGTGATCTTATTCCTAGTAAAAAAAATCTCAAAAGAATTATCAATACTCATAAAAATCTTTTCATCCCAAAGCTCCAAAAGTAGCTCTGAAAAACAAACAAAAATAAGAAACTTAAAAGTGTCAGTTATAGGGTTGAAACTAGGAAACCACCTTTGAAGGTAGAGGGCATTCGGGCCAAGAAACCAAGGGACTTCAAGAAGGACCTTAGAAAAATATTCCTCACAGGGAAAATTAAAGAGAAAGAAGCCATTTATCATAGCAGTTACCTTGACCTAACCTTTGTTCTTCCAAACCTGACTGACCCATCTTCTAATAGCATCAATGTTGGGATGAAAGCCACAAAATCTCCCAACCAAGGAGCTCTTAAGCCAATCCAAATATTTAGAATTTAAAATATAGTAAGGAATATCAATTTGAGCTTTTCCTTTGTCCATAGAAGCCATGGAGCTTCCATCTATAACCTTGTAGTCAAGATCTAGCAACTAGTCAGACATGCCACCCACCTCCATAGCATGAAAATCTTTCGAAGAATCCATAGGAGAGGAAGATAAATCATTCTAGAGAGTGATCAAACTCTTAGCCCTACAAGACAGCCCATCAATGGGAATCTTAGTAACCCTCTAGGTCAAAGGGGAGACAACAGGAATAGGAATATCAAACGAAGGATAAAAAAAACCCTTCCCAACAACAATAGGGAGTTCAGAAATCCCTTTTAGAGACCTATAAATAGAGTATTATCATGATTTTTCTCCATAGAACTCACACTCAAGTTCCTCTATGCCTCCATATGGACCTCAAGAATAATCTCAAAGAGAAGCTCATCCTCCTCAATAGACCTATCACAAAACTAATCCTTAGGATGGATGAAATCAGCAAAAGAAGAACCATCAAGAAGATCTTCATAATCAAAGGATAATCAAAGAAATAGAATTTCTTCATTGCTAAAAATTGTGTGACCCATTTAATCCAAATCATTAAAATCCAAGAAAGAATTCATGCTTTTAAGTTCTTGTTAAATTATTTTTTTTAAGAAATTTCCTAAGGTCAAGCACAAAATCCAAGTCCACCTTTTCCTAACCTCCCCAAAACTAGCTGTAATCACATAATATAAGTCATCGAACCTAAAAAATGGTCTTTTCCTCTAAACCAATAAAAAATAGCTATGAAAGCATAATAAATGGCCCTAATGTGGCATCTATAAACACAAACACAAATAATGTAGATTGATAGGATAATTAAGATCGAGATAGTGGTTGCATAAGCATCTCAATCTAAAAACACTTGTGAAAGTACAATTTCTATTATGGAATCCATAAGTGTAAGCATAGGGTAGGATTAGTGTATGATGGATAGGATCAATAACATGAAGTCCAAAATAGTAAGTATGATAAATAAATGATAAATGACACCAAATTTTAATAGTGGAAAAAAACACTAAATATATAAAGTATGGGTATAAGATAAGTGGTATAGATCTACATAATCAAATATAGAAATAGAGTTAAATATGATAAGGGAGGAGCCTCATTTTCTCCATTGTAGAATGAATATGATAAACAAGGACAAATACAATTCAAATTAATATATTGTGGATATAGCAATGTATGTTTTACATAAAAACATGATATATAAAATATAACTAGCAATCGCAACTTTGTGTGTAATTGGTACACTGAAGAGTGTGGAAGGTCAATTAGAAAAAAAAATGTATTTATTTTTGCATTCATTTGAAAAGTATGTGAGGTCGATTGGTAGGATATTTAGCAAATGATGGTTTTTTGCAACAAAGGTCTCAATGGAGAAGTGACAACTTCAAATCAAGTATGCATCCACTTACAGGGATCCAAACATGATTGAAACAAAACATATGGATCAAAAATATAATCAAGCTTCATTCCCAAGAGATTCATACATTATTTTTGAAATAGGGAGAGAGAGGGAGAGATAGAGATAGGAAGAGGACAGGAAAGAGAGGGGGCGAAGGAGATAGATATAAAGATGGATATGGATATGAAGGAAAGGCGTATGAAGAGAAAGAGAGGGAGAGATAAATAGATAGAGGAGAGATGGATAGATAGAGATGGAAGATATATATAAATAGATATGGAGAGAGAGCCTGGAGAGATAGAAAGATAAAGATAGAGATCTAGGAAGTGATATATACAGAGAAGTAGAGATAGGGAGAGATATAGGGGTAGAGAGAGATGGAGAGATAATGAGATAGAAAGATAGAGAGGGGGAGATGAAAGAAGAAATATGGAGAGATAGAGATAAAGAGGCAAAGAGATATAGATATAGAGGTGTAGGAAGAGGGAAGGTGTGAGAGAGAGGGAGAGAGATAAATGGATAGAGAGAGGGATACATGTCTAGAGATAGAGTAGGATAAAGAAAGATAGAAGTAGGTATGAAGATAGAGCTCGAGCGAGGAAGGAGACAAATAAATAGAGAGAAAGAGAGATATAGAGGAAGAGCTAAATAGGGAGAGATAGGGAGATTGAAAGGGAGAGATAGAGAGGAATATATAGATAGATATAGAGGCAGAGGGAGAGAGATATAGAGAGATAAAAAATAAAGAGAAATAGAGGTAGAAAAATAGAGATGAAGCAAGGGAGACAAATAGGGCAAGATAGAGGGAGAGATAGATATATAGGAGAAGAGAAAAAGAGATAAATATATATGGGAAGATAAAGGGAGAGAGGTAGAGATAAAAAGATAGATAATTGGATAGGGATGGAGTGAGGGAGACAGTGATGGAGGGAGAGATTGGGAGAGAAATAGAGAGAGGAGAGAAATAGAGAGATAAAAAGAGGGAGTGATAGGGAGAGAAGGAGAGAGATGAAGATCCAAGGAGAAAAAGAGGGAGAGATGGGATGATAGAGCTAAAGGGGGTAAGAGTAAGAGATAAAGGAGTTAACAAAGATAATTAATAGAGAGAGGGAGAGAGATGGAGATATAGATAGGTAGGGATAAATGTTGAGTGTGTGTGAGAGAGAGAGTGAGAGAGAGAGAGATATGTAGATAGAGATATAGAGGTAAAAATATATAAATAAATAGATAGAGAGGGAGAGGGAGATGGAAATAGAGAGAGGATAGAGAAGTAGAGAGATATAACAAGAGGGATAATTAAGGAGAGACAAAGAGAGGAGAGATAGAGAGATACATATATTGGAAAAGATAGGGGGAAGAGAGAGAAGATATGTAGGAAGAGGTAAAGAGAGGGATAGTGGAGAGATATAGAGATGAAGATAGAGATATAGATGGAGATGGAGATGAAGATAAGGATTAATATATAGAGGGAGAGGGAGAGATGGAAGAAGATTAAAAGGGGAAGAGGAAGAAACTATAGAGATAGAAAGAGGGTGAGAGAGAGGGGGAAGAGAGAGGGGAGACACATAGGGATAGAAAAGAGAGTAAGGGAGAGAGAGATAGGGAGACAGAAAGAGAGATGGGGAGGAAAAGAGATAAATAAAAAAGGGAAGACAAATATAGAGAGAAATATGGGAGAGAGAAGAAGAGAGAGATTGGGAAATAATAAGAAACATAGAGATATAGATGGAGAAAAATATATATAAAGAGCTCTCTCTCTCTTTTTTCTCATCTCTCTTTCTATAAATATATATCTCCCTCTCTCTATCTCTATATATATATATCTTCCTTTCTTTCTCTTTTTTCTCCTTTTGTCACTCTATATCTTATCTCTATCTTCCTCTCCCTCTCTTTTCTCTCTATCTATTTTCCTCCTTAAGTGCACAATGAGTACATTGAAGAGGTCTTAAAGGTGAATTATCATATCCTTAATCAAATGACATGCTAACCTAATCATAACTCCCTAGGGACACATGCTATCAGATTGTTAGCACAAAAAGACTGATCAAATGTTAATTTATCTCTCTCTAACTTTTAATTTAGATTTTAAGTTCTAAATTTATATTATTACTCGATTCCCACAACTTTCTAGAAAAATAGTTTCTCAAGCACAAAATCGAACCTATTTTCAATTCCCCTATAAACAAAAGGTCATTATATTTTGTAGGAAAAGTTCCCATCTACATGTGGGTTCCATCAGAGAGGACGACTTTGTACCAATAATCTGGGCTTTAATCACCTCCTATTTTTTGGAAAGACATTAGTTGGAGGACTGGAGATGTGACAACATCTCCAACATCTATAGATCGTAGAACATGTCTTGTTAAGGTTGGATTCACGTTTGTAGCCTACAAGGCAATTAAACTCAACATAGTGGCAGCAATGAGATATTTATGACTATGACTCAACTCTAAAAGAAAACAACAATATTGACACATTTGGAAAAGAGACATTTTCCCCTCTAACATATAAGTTACTTTGAAATGGCCAATAATTTGAAAGGGAAACTAAACACAAAGAGTTCAAGTATAAATAAGTTAGAACATATATGATAGCAATTGTTAATTCAAATGAAGCATATTCTTGGTTTGTTTGGTACACTTGAGAAAGTGTCAATATAATTGTAATGCCCAGTCACGCAAACCCCAAAGGACAACTAAGTACGCAACAAAAAAATAATAATCATAAAGAATAAATACTATGTTTACTAATGCAACTAACATAACTACAATTACAAATTAAACACCTAAGTCCCTTGGGGTACACAAAGTGACATTACGTAATCTACCCATTATCAAATTGGATTAAGCTAACTTTCATATCTACTAACACAAGTCTTCCCTATAAAAATTTATAAAAGATAAGCATTAAGACCAGAATGAACCACATAGATGCTATACAATATTTCATATCCCATTTAACTTGGAAATAATAATAAGAACTTATTTACTCAAACGTAATACATCATCAAGAATATTTTACACTTATGAATAAAGCTTGAATTACAAAATATGATTATACAATACATCATTCTTCAAATAAATTTTAATAAACAATTATCCAAGTTTACAACATACGTCTTCCCAATACATGGGAAAGTTACATTTCAATTTAAAAGATATAACAAAAGTTCAAATATACATTTGAATGAATATAACTCTAGATCAATCTGTCTCAACAATCTCTGCATCGAAGGTACATTTGCAAAATAGGGAACCCAACGGGATACGAAGCACTTTCTACACGACCACCCCCATGCTAGGAGTAGTTAAGAAAGGATTCCTAACCAAGGACGTCTAAGGTAACACATAAGACTAAACTCCAAACATGGAAAGAGAAATTACACATATAGGAAACCATAACAAAAGTCCACTATCTAAACATGACAACAATATACACCAAGTCATAACAATAAACCACTTCCAGAGGATTCTAGTTGAAACAACTAAAGGGGAATGCTAGAGGAGAGTGTCATCGCATGGCCTTACATAGATTATCTAGACATCCTATCACAAGGTGCCGCCTCCATCTATGGTTATCCTGACTGCCTATCTCAAGGCATCGCTCCATAGGGTGACTCATGCGAAATCGTGAATTTCTCATAAAGACAAGATCACAATTATGCCAACCATAGCCTTCTCAGCCCCCTTTAGTCTTTGGAAGCCCTAACAGACAGACGAGAAATCTATAATTATCTTATTAATATTTAGCTACCCATCCCCTAATTAATTAGTTAGGTTTTCACCTTTTACTCTAACTCTAACATGGATTATCCTAACAGGCCCTTTGTTCGCCGACGCCCACCTAGAGCCACTCTCTTTAGAACCCCCAACACACATCATAATCAAAGGGATTGTACCCACAAGTACTCTAAACACTAAATAAACAATCGTGAGGAAAAACTATCTCGCTATAATCATATGACACAATTCCCTAATCAAAAGATGCAGCTTAAAGTAAACTCAAAATCACAACTTAAAACAAAAAGGAATCAAGCATCAAATATAAAAGCCACATAAATTAATTCACCAATTTCCCAACCTATGGAAGTTTTAACAATAGCCCTATCTCCTATAAAAGGAAGACACTTAAAAATCTACACATGTTTATAACCCATCACAAGGAACTTAAGAAATAGTTAATTGTTCAACATCAAGGTTCGTTTAAGAGCACATGTTTACTATACTTATCAATCACATTGCTTTGCATGAAATCCTTCCTAAGAATTAATGTATCAGTAAACTCTGCGTATTTTAATAACTAAAAACACTCGAAAAGTTTTGGTAAAATATTTACTTCAATTTGTTCAATGATAAATTACAATTACAAATAACTTTCATAATATTTTCCTCTAGTTTAACCATATATATATGTATATATATTTATATTTATACATATATATATATATAACATTTATTATGATAATTTAAATTTTAACATCATATAAATAATACAGATAATTATTTTCTCTAAAAATAAATAAATATATGTATATATATTTATATGTATATACATACACACACACACACACACACACACACATATATATATATATAATAATATATACATATATATACACACATATATATATATATAAAATAATATATATACATATATACATATATATATAATATATATATATATTATGATATAAATTAAATTGAATGATTTTAAGATTTTAAATAACCAACAAAATTCTGAATTAACAAATATATATATTATATATATAAAAAAGGGGTACGGTTGTAGTCGTCCCCCCACACCTTTAATAAATATATATATATATATATTTAAAACAATTCTCAAATACGAAATTCACCAGAAATTTTTTAAAAATAACATAAAAATTTATCAATATATATATATATATATTCACAGACAAATAGAATTCACAGAAACATAAAATTTATCTGCATAGAATTCTTTCTGAGGATTTTATTTCTTTTTTAAAATAAGTGGAATAAATTGGGAAACAAAATACCATATTTAACTACAGGTAATATTTAGAAAATTGCACAAAAGTTTTCTAATTTCCTGAGTTTTACCAATTTCCTAAGTTTTACCGGAGAGTTTTTATTTAAGAATCTACAGAGGTTTTATTTTCAAATTCCTCAATTTTGAACAGGGATTTTCTACAGCCTACAGAGCTATTGGTTTAACAACTTCATTTAACGAGGTTCTCTAATTTTTACTGTGCAATTTTTCTACAGGGGTAACAAAATCATAACGACAAAATTGTGTAATTTTCCTAGAGGGGTAACACAAAATTTTCCTACAGGGGTAACACAAATATAACGACAAAATTGTGCAGTCGGAAACACTATTCTCTACAAAAAAACTTCTAAATTCTACAAGGGTACAATCATATCCTTTTACACAAACAAACAAACTTTTTTCAAAATATGAAAGCATTCAAACTAGAAGACAGTAAGGAACCTATTTCTGAAGCCTATAGAAGCAAGAGTTGTGCCAAGCTTTTCCACGGATACTTCCAGCTATTAAGCTCTTCCCAGAAGCTTCACCTCCAGCCAAAATACAAATCCAGAAGAAACTTCTACAGCCTTTCACAGACTATTTCTCAAAAAGTTAAACCAGAAGAAAACCACACCAAAAACCACACACTGTTCTTCAGCCAAAAATTCCCGTCAAGAAATTTATGTTACCCCCATGCCCATATTCTCTCTGAGAATATTTTCCCCACAAGAAATTCATTAATTACCCACTAATTCCCGTAAACCTCCAATAAAAGAAATTAATAAAAATTTAATAAAATTTATTTATTTATTATTTTATTTTATTTATTTTTCTAATAAAAATAAGATAGCTTTACAAACTATTTAATTAATTTAAGAATTCAATAACAAATTTATCTTTCTAAATATCAACAAAGCAACTTTTATATTATTTAAACTATCCATTTAATCGGGAATATTACTCAATTAGCTTAACTATAATTAACTTTAATAAATCTATCAATTAAATATATTAATTGATCACACATAACTAAAATCAATTAAATCACAAACTAAAATATTAATCAACACTACACAATTACACACAAGGACAAATTGAAACAAAGACAACACTGGACTTATAGGTGACGAACTTGGGATGGGAATACTTTCTTAACCACTCCTTTTTTCAACATCAATCCTGTTGAGTTTATTGGACACGCTCAAACCTGACAAGCAAGTGGAGTCGATGTCCAGTACGTGCATCTTGCATAGAAACAAATGTCATGTAGCATAAAAATCACCATTGCGGACACACCGTGAAAGGTAATCGCAAGGTAGCAGGGCACTTGCAAGCAAGTGATACCACTTTGTCCTTTCACCAAGACGCACTAGCAAACACACCAAACATTATAACAGCATAAAACTCACAACATCACCATATATATATTATTAAAGAACACCAAAAAATAGTCATGTAACATAATCACCATGAAATGTATCATCTAACAACATATGTAATATCCAGTGCAACAAATCAGCCAAACAATAAATCCATGCACAACCAAAATGGTGAACTGATCACCCACACAACCAAGTACAAAATCCACCCATAAGAGAAACAATAACATGAGGGGTATTACATCCTCCCCCCCTAGAATATGGCTTACTCCTAGAAGCCACTAAATGAATATGGATATGCCTCTCTAATACGAGATGCATCTTCCCATATCGTTGAAGTCTCATCATTTGGGTCCCACTGAACTCGTACCTATTCAATACCTCTGTCCCTGAGGGTGAGTCTCCGATGTTGTAGCACGGCCATGGGCTCGAGTGCTAGCTTCACGTCTTCGAACTGAAGAGCATTCCAATCAAGTATGTGAGTAACATCTAGAAAATATGGTCTAAGTACAGAAACATGAAAAACATCATGAATCCATGATAGACTGAGCAGAAATGCTAGGCGATAAGCAACGGGGCCAATCCTCTCTAAAACTTGAAATGGACCTACAAAATGAGGCATGAGCTTGGAACCCTTTCCATAACAGATTGGGCTCTTTCACGGTCGCACTCTCAAAAAGACTCGATCACCAACAGAGAACTAACGGTCAACTCTATGTGCATTTGCATATTTCTTCTGTCTATCTTGAGCTACCATAAGATTCTCTCTGATGCGAGCTACCTGTTGTTCCATGTCCTGAAGCATTTCAAGACCAAGCAGAACTCTGTCATCAAGACGGTCCCAACTTAATGGGGTCCTGTAGGGACGACCATATAGTGCCTGAAAGGGAGCCATACCAATCGAGCTATGATATCCATTGTTATAGGAAAACTCCACAAGATGTAAATATTCCTCCCAACGTGACTGTTGATCCATCACATACATACAAAGCATGTCCTCAAGAATCTGATTAAATCTCTATGTCTGTCCATCTGTTTTAGGATGGTAGGAAGAACTAAAATTAAGTTGTGTTCCTAAGGCTTGCTGCAATGATGTCCACAATGCAGAATTGAACACTGGATCTCTGTCAGATATGATTCTCTGCAGAATACCATGCAAGCAGACAATATCTTCCATGAAGATTCTAGCAACCGAAGAAGTTGTGTAAGATGATCGAACAGGGGAAAAGTGTGCCACCTTGGTCAATCTGTCAACTATGACCATGATAGCATCATGACGTCGAGAAGTCATAGGAAATCCCACAACAAAGTCTACGGAAATTATGCCCCACTTCCATTCTGGAATGAGATGAGGTTGTAAAATACCTACGGGATGTTGATGCTCTACCTTGACCCTTTGACATTCCAAGCATCTAGCTACCAAATCTGCAATATCCCTCTTCCTGCCAGCCCAAAAATATAGTGCTCGAAGATCTGTATACATTTTCTTAACTCTCAGATGAGCAAAATAGGGAGCTTGATGTGCCTTGGTCATAATTAGAGTCTGAAGACCCTCAACAGAAGGCACGTAAATGTGACCCATATACCTTAGAAGACCATCCGACTCTAGTGAGTCCCCTACAAAATTTCCTTCTAAAGCTCTACCTAATTTGATTTCTGACTTCACTTCCTGATACCAGCTATCAGATGGAAGCACTACGAGGACTTGACTCCTCAAATCTACCTCAAGAGCTACTATAGAAATCTCATGTATCCGTCGACTCAAAGCATTAGCTACTACATTTTCCTTGCCCTGAACATATTTGACCTCAAAGTCATATTCGTAGAGGAATTCCATCCATCTTCTCTACCTGGCATACAGGTTTGGCTAAGTAAAAATATATTGCAAACTGTGATGATCGCTGTGAAGCTCGAACCTATGACCCAATAAGAAGTGTCTCCATCTCACAAGGGCATGAACCACTGCGGCTAACTCCAAGTCATGCATGGGGTAATTAAGCTCGTGATCCTTGAGCTTACAGGATTCATATGCAATTACACATCCTTCTTGCATCAAGATGGCTCCTAAGCCCTCCAGGGATGCATCAGTACACACCACGAAATCCCCAATAGGATCAGGAACCACCAAAATTGGCGCACTATTCAATCTGTCCTTAAGGGTTTCAAATGTTGTCTAACACTGTTCAGACCAAATAAACTTCTTCCCTTTCCTCTAAAGGGAAGTAATGGGATATGCAATCCTAGAAATACCATGTACAAACCGCCGATAATAGCCCACTAACCCCATAAAACTGTGAATCTCTGGAACATTCTTGGGTGTTGGCCAATCAACAATAGCTTGGATCTTTGATGGATCCACTGTAATACCTGCACCTAAGATGACGTGCCCCAAGTATTTCACCTCTGTTTTGTAAAATTCACACTTAGCCAAATTGGCAAACAACTGATTGTCCCTCAAACATTGTAATACCTGCCTCAGATGTTCCTCATGCTCCTCCATTGATTTAGAGTACACTAGAATATCATTGAGAAACACAAGTAAAAACCTATCCAAGTAGGTACAAAAAACTCCATTCATTAGGCTCATAAAAACTGATGGTGCATTTGTTAATCCGAATGGCATAACAGTGAATTCATAATGCCCATAGCGAGTACAGAATGCAGTTTTATGAATATCAGCTTCAGCTATTCGCAACTGATGATAGCCAAACTTAAGATCGATCTTAGTGAAGACTTGAGCTCCTTTTATTTGATCAAATAAGGATATCGACTTTGATCGCCACTTTATTGAGCTACCTGCACTATACAATAACGAGCGAACCATCCTTTTTCACAAATAATATAACCGGGTGCTCCCTTAAGGAGAAACACTAGGGATGGATGAATCCTTTTCTAAAATCTCCAACTACAAACTAAGCTCCCCTGCACCTCGTGGTTGTCATCCGATATGGAGCCCGGTGAAATAGGGCTCAGCCTCTAGAACAAGATCGACTCGTTGATGTCAATGCTTTTGTGGCATCCCATGAATTTCATTAGGAAAACATCATAATATTCCTTAAGAAGGGGGTAATCATCCAATGAAATCCCTTGACTCTATCTCGAGTCCAAATCATTAAATCACATTGCAAATAGTCACAACCCTATTCAAACACCTTTTTAATTGCATAGTTTAGGATCAAGCCGAGGAAATAGGGTCTCTCGAATGTCAATGATCTCAACCTCATTACCCACATCATCAACACAACGACTACCTTATGCCTATAGACATTCAAATTTGACCACTTACATATGGTCAAAGTCATCTTCTTAATCATCCCTTTACTCTTCTAAAATCATCCTCTTCGCCGATTTTAATTAAATCATTCATTTAATTAACATTGTGTTTCTTGTATGAAGTTTTCCAAAGTATTTAATTTAATAAATACTCTTTCCCTTATTTCCTCTAAATTCAAACAAACGCATCAATTTTATTTAATTTAGTATATTATCTTGGAATTTTAAATTTATTTTAAATTCTATTTTCTCTCATTGTCACATCCTCCAACTTTTGCAAGTTGGCCTCTAATCCCTTTTAGCAATCTAACCTCTTTCTAGTCATAATTAATTTATGATTAAGATGTGCACAATTCTTAATCATCATTAGGGTCCCATCCTCCATAATTTCCCACTTGTCTCTAATGAGTCCTTAATTAGTCTAATCAAATACTTGCACAACCTTAATCATCCAATTAGGTCATCTCTAATCCCCATATCATTTATGGAATGTGTCTTTAGTCAACTTCATTAAAATCTTTCTCTTTTTGAACAAGGCATCTCCATTCCCCATGTGAATTTTTAATTCACATTTAATCCCCCAATGCATTTAAAGGAATTTTAAATTTCTTCTCTCTTCCCCATGAGAATATTTGAGGAATTTTTAATTCCCCATATGTCCTCTCACCCACATGGGGACAAGTACCTCCTTTATGAGGAGATCTTGTCTCAATCCCAAGGTACTATGTACCCCATCCATGTCATGTACTACCACTCCACCTCATGTACACATCACCCTTTTTAAGCCATATCATATGCCACATGTCAAGATGTGAGGGCTTGTGAGTTCTCAACTCACCTTAGCCCTACATCTTGATCTTGGTGGCTCAATCTTGACCGTCCATTTCCCTAGAGAATTCCAAAATATCTATAAATACCCCCTCTTTTCTCTCATTTTGGGGAGATCATGCATTGTAGCCAAACTCTTGCAAAAAAAATTTAGAATCCATACTTAGCCATTTTTACACTTGCATCCACTTTCATCCATTATCATATCATCATCTAGTTTGCATCTTGTGCCATCCAAGGAGCATACAACACCAAAGATCGAAGGGCCAACCAAAGGATCGATTTGACACAAGGTAAAAAGTTCCATTTGTTGTCTTTATTTTGTATTGAATCCAACTAGGGTAATCTTGAGGTGTAGGTTGTTTTTAGTGTTATTTGCACTCTTTTGTTTGTTGCTCATATTCTAGAACATAAATTCACCCTATCACAATGCTGACAATCAATTATGGCACGATGGGCATTCAACCAATCCATACCTAGAACCACATCATATGAACCAAGAGGTAGGATTTGAAGATCCATCGTAGTTGTGAGTGACCCTATTAGCAAATTACAACCTTGAACTAGTGACTCAACCACAACCTTAGCCCTGGAGGCTAATTCGACCTGCCACTTAATGCCTTGCCTAGCTGCCACCAATCTACAACTTTCCACTACTGAAGGATAAATGAATGAATCTGATGCTCCAGAATCAAAGAGAATAGATATAGTAGTACCATTCAACGCACCTGATGTCTCAACTATAGTGCCCTAATGTTCAGCTTGGCGATTGTCCACTGCTGCAAATACCCAATGTGCTCTCCCTGCATCACCCACTATCGGCTCAGAAGCAGTTGGTCTTTGGCTAAATCCTGTAGTGCTCCTTTGTGGGAACTGTCTAGAAATATGTCCCTGTTTCCCACAAGAGAAAAAAATTGTACCACGTCCAAACCCTCTAACACCAGATGGTGCACTCCATTGCTGGAAACTACCTCGAGAAGGCATCGACTATGTACTCTGAGCAGGTTGCACAAAATGATCCTGTCTAACTCACTGCCAGTTTCAATTCCTTCTGCTCTGAGATCTGTCTCCCTACTATGACTGTGATTTGTTTTATTTTGGTTGTGATTGTTGCTGCTACTACGGACCACCCTTAAACTGGAGCTTTAAGGGTTCCCAAAAATTCCTAGAAGTCCCTGTAGCTTGAGGTTGTCCACCTCAAGAACCAAAACCTGAAACTAGAGCACTGCCAATCTAAACTCCTGTGTGTCCTCCTAATGCCATAGCTAGATTTTCTTCCACCAAGCGAGCCTTCTCAATAGCTACATCCATTGTCTTCGGTTCAAAGACTCTAACTCCACCACTAATACGAGAATTTAGACCCTTGACAAAATGTTGCACAAGCATTGCCTCATCATTTCTAATCCCTACATAATGTTTGAGCTCATAAAAATGACGCTCATATTGTTCCACGGTCATTTCCATCTATCTTAACTCATGGAATTCATCTGCTCTATGCTGCCTCTAGTGATAAGAAAGAAAACGGGCCTTGAACCTCTCCATAAATAATTCCCAAGCAACCATGTTGATGTCAATGTGTAATTTGTGTTCTTCTATCTACCACCAAGTGGATGTGAAGCCTCTAAGGTGCATGATAGTGCACCTAGCCCTAGTGTTACTGCCATAGGGATGCATCACAAAGCATCTATCCAAATCGATCAACCAAGTCTCTGCCTCTAGATCCCATCAGATCCATCAAATGTAGGAGGTCGTGCTCTCAACAGGTCTCTCATATGACCCGCCACTACTGCATCATGTTCAGCTGTGTTTCCCCGTGTCTAGATGATCTCTCCCTTTCCCTATCCAACCTCTTCTCCTCATCCTACCTAGGGCCTAGAATACCCAATATCTCCTCTAATAAATGTTGCAACTAACCACCTAGACCAGGTTGTTCTGGGTTCTGACCACCACCACGTATTGGATTGCTTTGGGAACTCTTTAGTTCCTCACGCTCTGAACCATGTGAGCTCAGAAGTGATGGAATTTGGTGGTTGCCCCATGGCCACCACCTCGACCTCTTCTTTTGCCACGACCTCCAACCCTAGGCATGATCCTACACAACAATTGGGGTTATGTGAGATCAAGAGTTAACGCAAGGTTGCCTAATGGACTCAAACTACCTAGAGTACCCAGTGTTTGCAAACCTGGCTCTGATACCAAGTTGTAATGCCCTATCATGCAAACCCCAAAGGAAAACTAAGTACACAATAAAAAAAATTAACATAAAGAATAAATACTATGTTTACTAATGCAACTAACATAACTACGATTACAAATTAAACACTTAAATCCCTTGGGGTACATGAAGTGACATTATGTAATCTACCCATTATCAAATTGGATTAAGCTAACTTTCATTTCTACTAACATAAGTCTTCCCTATAAACATTTATAAAAGATAAGCATTAAGACCAGAATGAACCACGTAGATGCTATACAAGATTTCATATCCCATTTAACTTGGAAATAATAATAAGAATTTATTTACTCAAATGTAATACATCATCAAGAATATTTTACATTTATGAATAAAGCTTGAATTACAAAATATGATTATACAATACATCATTCTTCAAATAAATCTCAATAAACAATTATCCAAGTTTACAACATACCTCTGCCCAATACATGGGAGAGTTACATTTCAATTTACAAGATATAACAAAAGTTCAAATATACATCTGAATGAACATAACTCTGGATCAGTCTGTCTCAACAATCTCAGCACTGAAGGTACATCTACAAAATAGGAAACCCAATGGGGTGTGAAGCACGTTCCACCTGACCACCCCCATGCTAGGAGTAGTTAAGAAAGGATTCCTAACCAAGGATGTCTAAGGTAACACATAAGACTAAACTCCAAACATGGAAAGAGAAATTACACATATAGGAAACCATAACAACAAAAGTCCACTATCTAAACATGACAACAATATACACCAAGTCATAACAATAAACCACTTCCAAAGGATTCTAGTTGAAACAACTAAAGGGGAATGCTAGAGGAGAGTATCATCACATGCCCTTACATGGATTATCCAGACATCCTATCACAAGGTTCCACCTCCATCTATGGTTATCCTGACTTCCTATCTCAAGGCGTTGCTCCATAGGGTGACTCATGCGGAATCGTGAATTTCTCGTAAAGGCGAGATCACGATTATGCAAACCATAGCCTTCTCGGCCACCTTTAGTCTTTGGAAGCCCTAACAGGTAGATGAGGAATCTATAATTATTTTATTAATATTTAGCTACCTATCCCCTAATTAATTAGTTAGGTTTTCACTTTTTACTCTAACTCTAACCTGGGTTATCTTGACAGCCCCTTTGTGCGTCGACGCCCATGTAGAGCCATTCTATCTAGAACCCCCAACACACATCACAATCAAAGGGATTTTACCCACAAGTACTCTAAACACTAAATAAACAATCGCGAGGAAAAAATGTCTTGCTATAATCATATGACACAATTCCCTAATCAAAAGATGCAACTTAAAGTAAACTCAAGATCACAACTTAAAACAAAAAGGAATCAAGCATCAAATATACAAGCCACATAACTTAATTCACCAATTTCCCAACCTCTGGAAGTTTTAACAATAGCCCTATCTCCTATAAAAGGAAGACTAACTTAAAAATCTACACATGTTTATAACCCATCACAAGGAACTTAAGAAATAGTTAATTGTTCAACATCAAGGTTCGTTTAAGAGCACATGTTTACTATACTTATCAATCACATTGCTTTGCATGAAATCCTTCCTAAGAATTAATCTATCAGTAAACTCAATGGATTTTAATAACTAAAAACACTCGAAAAGTTTTGGTAAAATATTTACTTCAATTTGTTCAATGATAAATTACAATTACAAATAACTTTCATAATATTTTCCTCTAGTTGAACCATATATATATATTATGACAATTTAAATTTTAACATCATATAAATAATACAGATAATTATTTTCCCTAAATATATATATATATATATGAATATACATACATATATATATATATATGTATATACATATATACATACATACATATATATATATATATATATATATATATATATACATATATATATATATATATATATATATATATTTATATGTATATATATATATTTATATGTATATACACACATATTATATATAAATAATGTATATACATATAATATATATATATTATGATATAAATTAAATCAATGTGATTTTAAGATTTTAAATAACCAACAAAATTCAGAATTAACAAATATATATTTTTTATATAAAAAAAATAGGCATACACTTGGAGGCTGTGAACCTCCCCATAGGGGCGGTCACAGCCTCCAAGGGTTGCGTACAACAGTCCAAAGGACTGCTGCGCACAACCTTTATGGGTTGCGCAGGGGGTACGGCTGTAGTTGTCTCCCCCACACCTTTAATAAATTTGTTTTTTTTTAAACAATTCTGAAATACGGAATTCACCAGAAATTTTAAAAATAACATATAAATTTATCAATATATATATATATATATATATATATATATATTCATAGAAACATAAAATTTATCTGCATAAAATTCTTTCTGAGGATTTTATTTTTATTTTTAAATAAGTGGAATAAATTGGAAAACAAAACACCATATTTAACTATAGGTAATATTTAGAAAATTGCACAAAAGTTTTCTAATTTCCTAATTTTTACCAATTTCCTGAGTTTTACCAGGAGTTTTTATTTAAAAACCTACAGAAGTTTTATTTTCAAATTCCTCAATTTTGAACAGGGATTTCTACACCTACTGCAGCCACTGGTTTAATAACTTCACTTAACAAGGTTCTAATTCTTTCATCACCAATTTTTCTCTGTGGGTAACAAAAATCATAACAGCAAAATTGTGTAATTTTCCTATAGGAGTAACACAAAATTTTCCTACAGGGATAACACAAATATAACAGAAAAATTGTGCAGCCAGAAACACTGTTCTCTATAGAAAAACTTCTAAATTCTACAAGGGTACAGTCAAATCCTTTTACACAAACAAACAAAATTCTTTCAAAATATGAAAGCATTCAAACCAGAAGATAGTAAGGAACCTGTTTCTGAAGCCTGTAGAAGCAAGAATTGTGCCAAGCTCTGCCATGAATACTTCCAGCTATTAAGCTCTTCCCAGAAGCTTCACCTCCAGCCAAAATACAAATCTAGAAGAAACTTCTGCAACCTTTCATAGACTATTTCTCAAAAAGTTAAACCAGAAGAAAACCACACCAAAAACCACACACTGTTCTTCAACCAAAAATTCTCGTCAAGAAATTTATGTTACCCCCATGCCCATATTCTCTCCAAGAATATTTTCCCCACTAGAAATTCATTAATTACCCACTAATTCCCGTAAACCTCCAGTAAAATAAATTAATCAAATTTTAATCAAATTTATTTATTTATTATTTTATTTTATTTATTTTTCTAATAAAAATAAGATAGCTTTATAAGCTATTTAATTAATTTAAGAATTCAATAACAAATTTATCTTTCTAAATATCAACAAAACAACTTTTATATTATTTAAACTATCCATTTAATCGGGAATATTACTCAATTAGCTTAACTATAGTTAACTTTAATAAATCTATCAATTAAATATATTAATTGATCACACATAACTAAAATCAATTAAATCACAAACGAAAATATTAGTCAACACTACACAATTACACACAAGGACAAATTGAAACAAAGACAACACTGGACTCACAGGTGACGAACTTGGGACGGGAATACTTTCTTAACCACTCCTTTTTTCAACATCAATCTCATTGAGTGTATGGAACACACTCAAACCTAACAAGCAAGTGGATTCGATGTCCAGTACGTGCATCCTGCATAGAAATAAATGTCATGTAGCATAAAAATCACCATTGCAGACACACCGTGTAAGGTAATCGTAGGGTAGCAAGGCACTTGCAAGCAAGTGATGCCACTCCATCCTTTCACCAAGATGCACTAGCAAACACACCAAACATCATAATAGCATAAAACTCACAACATCGCCATATATATATTATTAAAGAACACCACAAAATAGTCATGTAACATAATCACTATGAAATGTATCATCTAACAACATTTGCAATATCCAGTGCATCAAATCAACCAAACAATAAATCCATGCACAACCAAAATGGTGAATTAATCACCCACACAACCAAGTACAAAATCCACCCATAAGAGAAACAACAACATGAGGGGTATTACAATAATTGGCAGTAGCAAAATCTAAACAAGAAACAGACTTATAGGACTGGTGCTCGATGATTGTTAGCTAGCCTCATAAGAGCTAGAGGCTAGCGACATTGTCGCGTCTGCTCTTTTAAAAACTGAGAGTTGCAACACTGGCGACTGACTACAAGGTCTATGACTTCAAAACACAACATGGGCACTCAATTTTTTTGCATAGGCATTAAGAATATGACAGGAAAGGTTTAATAAAAATAAGGGCTTCAATGGTTCAAATAATACTTAACATACAATTTTTTATTCCAAGTTCATTGTTTCAATTTTAAAATCCCTCCCTTTCTTCCCTAAAATCACCAAGAATATGAAGGAAAAAAATAATTAGGAAAAAGGTTTCAATGTTTTATATAACAGTTAATATAAAGTATATCATTTGAAGTATACCATGTCAATTTTCAGACAAATAACTATTTTGAGAAAATAATAAACATTGGGAAGAGTGTGTATGTACATTGCTCACATCTACTTTGGCATATATACAAATCTACATACAACGAAATTTAATATTGGCTCATTTATGGCTTCTATTCTGTGTAAATGGTTGCAATATATTAAAATAGTTAAAGTTGTTTTCCACAACACAATCTAATTTTTGTTCACTAGCTTTGGCTATATTCCCTCATTTTCAAAGCATAATAAAATAGTTAATATTGTACAATTTATATTTTTATCCAAAATGCATTCTTCACTATCATAGCAACTGATTTCATTTCACATATACACAAAAATCCAAATACACAATATTAGATGCACAAAACATAACTTTAGAATAGTGGAAAATAGATCTTATGATTGTAAAGATGTCCCAACAAAATAAAGTTATGGATTAGTATATATCAATGTTCTTTGCATCCACCATTAGTTACATACATTCCCAGAAGTAGCTGGAACACATTGACCATGAGTGTGATCAAATGTCTATACAAGTTTCAACCAACCATTGTTGATTGTTGTTATGTGGCTTTACCTACCATTGCAAGTGCAAGCAAGGGGAGCACGCTTGTATAAGTGTGCAACATTGATCATGCCATGCAAAGTTGTTGTGAAGGTAGTAGCAGGTTTTTTTTTTTTTTGCATTTTTCTACATTGGGCGATAGTTGGAAAAGCATTACAAAAGTGTTGGCAATGACAATTTATTGTGCATTTTTTGCAGATGAGAAGAAAGCAAGAAGCAAAGAGAAAGAAAGTGGGAATAGGTACAGTTGTACCAAGGAGCAATTTCTGTGAAGGTGGTTTTCAGAAACAAGTATATTTTTTGATGGGGTTGTCACTGCTAATTTTGAGAATGTGTTGTTGACAAGGCTATATTGTTTCTATTTGCAATAAGCTTTTGTTGACAATCAATTTTCGATAAGGTCATTTATGATTTCCATGTAGAGGTGGCAGATGCAAAGGAATAAAATAGTCCATAGAAACACACAAAAACAATGCAACACATACATACATATATACACACATATACATACATACATACATACATACATACATACATATATATATATATATATATATTGATTCATTTATGGTTCACGTTCTGTAGTGGAGGCTTTAAATCAGTCTATTATTGCAAGATTTTTGTGTTTTGTGGGTGTTCCATCTTGGTTGCTATTGCAAGTAATATTTTTGTAGCCATGGTTGCAACACAATGAAATAGTTGATGTTATATAGGTTGCGTTGTTTTTTGTAAGGCAGTGTTGATTGTCGTTCTCTGTCTTAGGGTATATCATTTTTGTTTTGGTAAGGTTCTATTGGGAAAGACTATATATTTTATTCAAACCAATATTCTTTGATCCATGGATCAACTTTTTCAGTGCTGGTTTTGCATGGGTTTCTTACTATGTTTTCCAATGTTGTACGAAATTTGACATATGGCTAACAGTTGATACCAATATTGTTTCATTTATGTCCTTCATTTTTTGGCAATGGTTGCAATGCAATAAAATGGTGAATGTTATGCAATTGATATTGTTTTGGACAACACACTGTTCACTGTTGTTGCCTACACTAGGCTATATTGTGTCATTTTTGGCCTCCATTCAGTGTGGCGAGGAAAGGAAGGTGGTGGATTATGTTTTGATTTTTAAATTAAAAGCATTTACTACATCAATAGAGAAGGCTATTGAAATGGAATCAACATTAATTGTTGTATGGTTTCTATGTAGTGACAATGACTATAACCAGTAGCTTCCTTTTCAAGCAGTCAAGAAGATAGTAAATGCCTGTGCAATTTTTGAATGGGAATTTCCCTATGGATATATTGGTTTGTTTCTCAAAGGATCCTACTGGGAAAAGGCTATATTGTTTCAATTTTTTATAACACATTGTTGGGTATCATTCTTTGGGTTTAGCCTATTGTTCAAGATAGCTATCAGCAATGGGGAAAGCATGCATTAAATACATGTTCCTAGTTATTATTTCTTCAACCTCAAAAAATTAGTTGTTAGAATGATAGACTGCATAGTAAGTGTCATAAGAAAGACTAATTTGACCATTGATTAGAGTGGTGAAAAATGTATGTTCTTGCTTAGGGGTTTGGTGGGATCCCATGCATCATGCTTAATGACCCAATATGATAGGGTGGAGAGTAGGCCAAATTTTGTTTTGTCTGAATTTATATTTCCTATATGCAAGTATGTGTGTCGTTGGCATTAGATGCACACAGTATTTTATTATTTGAAGACCACCTATCAATATATTTGTATAATAAACACTTCGATATAGGTGGTTAGAGGCTATTTTGTGTTTTTGTAGGTGACGATGTTTGCAAAAGCAAAAGGAAAGTGTCACCTATGATAATTTTTTGCCAATCCTTTTGTTGGAGAACAAGCTAGCAGTTTGCATGGGTTTTTCAATGTCAATTTTTTTGTGGGCTTCTTTCTATGACCTCCATTTTCTGGCTATGTTTACAATGGAATAAAATTCTTAACATAATCTAGTATTCTTTTGTGATTTTTTGCTCGCTAGCCTGGGTTATTTTTATCCATTGGTTTGCCAGTCACAATTTTTTTGTGCTTTGTGCAATCAACAATGTGTATATATGTGCATATATATATATATATATATATATGTGTGTGTGTGTGTATGTGTGTATACATATATATACATATGCATATATATATGTGTGTGTGTGTGTGTGTGTGTAGACATATATATATGTATATGTATGTATATATATATAGTATAAATATTGTATATATATATAGTATATATATAGTATATATACATACACATATATATATGCATATGTATATATATGTATATATATGTATGTGTGTATATATATAGATGTACTTACATAAATGTATTCACCAACACCCTATCAAAAATTGAAACAATATAGCCTCTTGAGCACCACCCTATCGAAAATAATGCCTTTTGGATAACAACATTAAGTCTATAATATCAACTATTTTATTATGCATTGCAAATGAAAGTATATAGCCAAAGCTAGAGAACAACAATTAGCATTGGATTATGGAAAACATTGGTTAGAATTTTCATCCACCTTCCTGCTTTTAGGTCTTTGGCACCATGGAGAAGGTGAAGGATTGTTTTTTTTTTTTAAATAAAAATTATCTGGCGCAATGATAGAGGAGGCCAGCGAAATGGTATCAACATTAATCATTGTATCATTTTCGTGTAGTAGTGATGGTGCAAGTAACATCTATCTTTAAAGTCCTCAGAAAAAAAAGTGAATGTCTGTGCAATTTTCAATAACGCATTTTACATATATATTACATGCATACATACAAATATACATATATAGACATAGATATACTAGTTGTGAGCATGGAGGGCAAGCTTCTATGAAGGTGAAAGTGTGTGTAGTGGTGATGGTTGTGGTACATACATACATACATACATACATATATATATATAAATTAATTGAGAGGAACCGACAAAGATTCACGGTGAGGAACAAAAGTAAAAATATACTCATTTCTCAACAAAGTCTATGTATGTATATATGTAGATTTTTGTATGTAAATGTATTTATGTAAATCTTGAATAGTGTTAGCAATGTAATTCCTTTGCAGACATGGCTACAAAGTTGAAGGAGTAAACAGAATCCCACACCAAAAAAATTGTAGTGTGAAGGCCATGTGAAGATATACTATTTTTTCTCTCAACAAAACTTGATTAAAAATTGAAACAATATGGGCTTCCCAACAACATCCTTTTTGTTTTTTGTGTTTCCTATGTTGAATTCGCATGTTTTTTGTGGGATTTTTCATCTGGGTTACTCTTGAAACCAATATTGTTTCATTGTGTCAATTGTTGTTGAAAAGACTATATAGTTTCATGGGTTTTGGCATGTGGGTGACTGTTGGTTATATTGTTTCATTTATGGCTTCCCTTTTGTGTGAATGGTTGAAAAATAGTTAATATGGTGTGTTTTTGGTGAATCTTGAAATCAATATGTTTTGTGTTTTGTGGGTTTTGGCATGTGGGTAACTGTTGGCAATATTGTTTCATTTATATGCACATTAGCACGATCTACATCAAGTATAATAAAAAGCAAGACCTATCTTTCATCTCACACTTTATATACAATTGGATAAACAACAGTTGTCATCACAACCATTGCAAGACCATGAAAACCATACAACAACTAATCTTGATACCATCCAACCTTCAAGAGAGCAAACATCCACACATCATTTTCTCTCAATTGACTAGTTGAGAAGACCACAAATTCAAAGCTTTTGTTGCCTATAATAATTCCTTGCTTCGGACTACGCAATATATTATAGGCAGCAAAAGATTTGAATTCATAGCCTTCTCGTTCAGGAAAATGAGGGAAAATTCGGTATGGATGTTTGTTCTCTTTATAATTTTGAACAAGCTAGTTGCATAGCGAGGCAAAAAAAATGGTATACACATCTATTTAGATATAGCAGTCTCTACAAAAATAAATATTTACATGTGTACATATATGTGTGTGTGTGTGTGTGTGTGTGTGTGTGTGTCCTCTTGATTGACCCTTAAGGTGTTTATTCTAAGGTTTGATGGGAAAATATTTCCCTCTCAACACCTTGCTATCCTAATCAAGCACCATATGAAGCATGATTGCAACTTATTTTAATAAGAATTATATATTAAACAAGACATTATTTAAAAAGGGAGACAAATCATTCAAATTTATTGTTTTGAGAAGATAGTTATTTATTTTGAAACAAATTTGTTATTTCTTTCATTCTTGAAAAGGGATTCTTATAACAATAGGATTTGTATTAAACATACCAAATAACACTAGCTACCACATGTACATGTGTTCAACACCTTTTTGAACCTATTAAAGGGACAATTCAAATAATTTTTCTAGGGATGCACAAATGAAAACGAAACAACCTAGCCAATGCTATACAAGGGATAGTGACAATGCTTTATGGAAAACAACATAAGCTACACAAGATTAACTATTTGGCCATGTGGCAACCATAACCACTAAATGGAAGCCACATGTAAATAAATGGCAGGTGCTATCACAACCATCACAAGGACACAAAAAGCATATAGCAATGAATGTTGATGCGATCCAATGCTTAATTTTGGTCGCCTTCCCTATCAACATAGTGGGAAACACACAACCTATCCCCAAGGCAACCAACAACTGCCTCTAACACCCTTCCCACGACCACCACAAGGATTAAAACTGGGAGGCTGACAGGAATTCTGGGCAATTTTTTTTAAAGAAAAGGCCATCCGCCACCTTTTTCCTTAGTCGTCGAGAAGCTCAAAAATTGAAAAGACTCGTAGGAATTCTGACCAAAGTACACACAATCAAACTAACAGCTTACAATATAGAGAACAACATTCAACATAGATTGTATAACAATGACTGTTTCATTGCATTGCAACCATAATGACTAAACAAAAACCATAAATCAAACAATATTGGCTTCAAAGTTAAAAATCAATTCAAAAATACATTTTTTTAGCACCTCTTCCCACTTGCTTCAAACACACCTCTTCTCGCTAACTTTCCTGAACAAAAATGGGAAAAATATTATCACAGGCGACACTTTTCTTTTGCATATCCAACCATCCACCCATGCAAAAAACACAAAATAACCTCCACCAACCTTTGTAGAAGCTACACAAAGCTTAATCCATCTTGCACCCTCATAGAAGCTTACCCTCATTGCTCACGGCTCTCATAGTAGGTATAGCAACAAAATGACACCAAACAATGCCTTGTTGAAAATTTTCCAAACATTCATTTGGTTCTCCGATGCATTAAATGACAACTGCTTTTATGACCATTGCCAATACACGCAAAGCATACAACAGTTAATGTTGATGTGAACCAATGTTTAATTTTTGTAGCCTTGTCTATCCACACGGCGTGGAGAATGCCACCCTCTTCCCAAGGCAGCCAACAACCGCCATTTCCACCTTTTTCTCATGGTCATCGAAAGGCTAAAAAATTGAGACGCTGAAGAAAATTCTGGCCAAAGTTATAACCCATCTGCCACCTTTTCCCCAACCACCTATAGTCTGTAAAATGACAAGGTTGACAAAAATGCCAACCAAAGTTCACACAAATAGCCTATCAGCTAGATATATATACTATACATATACATATATATACATTTATGTGTGTACATATATATATATACATATATATATACATAGACATATATATATACATATATACACAACAAAATAGAAAATGTTATGGACATTATATATAGATGTAAATATACATACATATGTACATACAAATATACATATACATATATATGTATACACATAAGATGTATACGAACCACCCTTTTGCGCCAAAGGTTTTACATAGGCCTATAACCATGATTTTCAACATTCTATGGCAATGTCTACAATGGAATAAAATAGTTAATGTTATGTAGTTTATGTTGTTGATGTCCACCTTAGGCTATATTGTCTCATTTGTGGCTTTCATTTCACTGCCTATGGTTGCAATGTGAAAAATAGTAAATGTTATGGACATTATATATACATATACATATACATACATATATATACATAGATATATACATATATATATAGATATGCATATATATTATACATATATATATATGCATATATACATATGCATATATATGCATATATATGCATATATATATATAAATATGTATATATATATACATATATATGTATACTATAAGTTCTATATACCACTTTTGTGCCAAAGGTTTTGTATAGGCCTATAACCATGATTTTTAGCATTCTATGGCAATGGCTACAATGGAATAAAATAGTTAATGTTATGTAGTTCATGTTGTTGATGTCCACCTTAGGCTATATTGTCTCATTTGTGGCTCTCATTTATCATCTAAGTTTGCAACACAACAAAATAGTCAATGTTATGGACATTATATATACATATACATATACATACATATATATACATATATACATAGATATATAGATATACATATGTGTATATATACATACAAATACATATATATATATATACATATATATACATATATATACATATATATATATACACATATATATATACACATATATATATATATAAATATATTGCATATATAAATATGTTGCAATGAAATAGTTAATGTTTTATAGGTTGCATTGTTTTAGGGTGTATTGATACCTTTTTTATAAGATTTGTTGGAAAAAAAACTATATAGTTTTTTCACACCAATATTGTTTGATTTATGGTTCAAATTTTGCAGGGATGTTTTTGTATAGGTTTGTCATTGTGATTTTTGGTGTTTTGTGGGTTTGGTCATCTAGGTGACTATTGATAACAATATTGTTTCATTTAAATATAGAGTAACAAACCAATGGAGGAATATAACCCAAGCCACCCAACAATAATCAACAAAATTTGCACCATCTTTAAAATTTTATTATGTTGCAAGCATAAGTAAAAAATGGAATCCATTAAAAGAAACCCACAAAAAATAACAATACCAGAAAAAGTTGCATAACTTTAACAATTTTATTGCGTTCCAAACATAGCCACAAAATGCAAGCCACATAAAGAAACCCACAAAGATTCATAGTAACAAAGTGAACCAAAAATATACCCATTTCTCAACAAAACCTTATGGAAAAATGAAACAATATAGCTTTCCCAACACCTTCTCTGAAATTAACAGTAGCAAACCCATCCAAAAATAGAGTCCTTGTTGAACAAAAGCATATTATAATTTGAAACAATACATATATATACATGTATATATATATATACACACATATATGTATACACATATATATATATATAGATATACATATACACACACACACATATATATACATATATATATAGATATACATATATAGACATATATAGACATATATATATAGTAGCTTTGAGTGTGGAGGGAAAGCTTCTATGAAGGTGCAAGTGCAATCATTGGCTGTAGAATTTTTGTGAAACCGGTTGCAAGCTATTTTATGTTTTTTTGCATGACTCGATGGCTGCAAAAGAAGCACGAAAGCGAAAGAGGCATAGCCAAAGGGATCGGGGAGGGGTGAGGGAAAAGGTGCATACTGAGAAAACCATTCCTCAAGTATCTCTAAAATAGTATATGTTATTTTCCAAAAGGTATTGTTGATTGTTGCAAAGCACAAAAAACTACACAATAACAAATGAAGGCAAAAAACAACCCAAGGTAGCCATCAGCAATCAACAAAAAATATTGCACCTTAACGATAATTGCAAGACTTTGATATTTCATATGCGCAGATCTGTGTGTTTTTGACATTGCATGCAAACAATATTCATATGTTTGAGGTCCACCTGTGGATATATATGGCTGTTGTCTACACATAGATTTGGATACATATATGTTTGTATAGATTTTTCTTTCTAATCCTATATATAGAATGTTTTATTCCTTTGCAACTAACTTTTGAGACATATACATTGATGTGGAATTCTTTTCCAACTCCAAATACATCTATTCCATGTGTTGAATGTATATGTACGAATTTGTTGCTTATAGATATATGCATGTGGAAAAAAGTATGCGTCTATTTTGTAGTGTTTTATTCCTCTTTTCTCCACTGTGGATATGTGTGCATGTCAAATTAGATGTAGACACCAGATCCGTATATATTTGTTGCTCTACTTATTCTTTTCGTAACAAAGGGTGGACAACAACCCTTTTCTTGTTCTTGCTCATTTCAGTCAGCCTATGTACACATATGTATGTTTGTGAAATTAGAGACGCACATTATTCATCCCTATGTGTAGACATGTATCTATCTGAAATCAGATGCAAACAATATTCATATATGTTTCTTGATATGCTTGTTCTTTTCATAGGTTAATGATGATTTCTATTTGATCTATGGTTCCTATCCAGTGGAGATGGTGCATAACATCAACAATTTTATTATGTTCCAAACATATCCACAAAACGGTAGCCATAAACAGAAACCCACAAAGATTCACGAAAACAAACCGAAGTTAAAATATACTCATTTATCAACACAACCCTATCAAAAAATTGAAACAATATAGCCTTCTCAACAACACATTATCAAAAATTAACAATGAAAAACCCATCCAAAAAATATACTCCTTTCTAAGCACAACCCTATCAAAAATGCGAACAATATAGCCTTTTCAAAACACCTTTTTAGAAATGAAACAATATAGCCTAAGACAGAGAATAATAATCAACAATACCCAGTGTAACGAAGCATAAAGTGTACAACATTAACTATTCTATTCTATTCCAACCATAACCACAAAATGGAAGCCATAAATCAAGCAACATTAGTTTCAACAACAACCCAGTTGGACAAACCCACAAAACTATAGCAAAAAAACCCAACTAGAACAATAGCCACATAACGCAACCATAAATGAAACAATATTTCTTTCAAAAAACAATATAGTCTTTTCTCAAGAGCACCTTATCGAAAATTGAAACAATATAGCCTTTTGAACAGAACCTTATCCAAAATGGCAAAATATAGTCAGAGCTAGACAATAGCAATCAGCAAAAACTACATAACGCCAACAATTTTATTATGTTGCCAACATAGCCACAAAATGTAAGCCAAAAATAGAAACCGACAGGAAATTTACATATACATAAATATATGTATATATATACATGTATATTCATGTTTATATATACATATATATACACATATATTAATATTAAAGTATACTCTTTCCTTAATGGAACCTTATCAAAAATTGAGAAAATTAGCCTTTCCAACAACACGCTATCAAAAATTGAAATAATATAGCCTCTTCAGCAGGACCCTATCAAAAATAAAACAACATAGCCTAAGCTAGAGAACAACAATTAAAAATCCATAATCGAAACAAACATAAATTGTATAACATCAACCCATTGTTGATTACACAAAGCACAAAAAATGAACAGTAACAAAAAAATGTAAAAATATAACCCAAACTACCACAATCTTTTCCCAAGAGCGCCTTAATGAGAATTCAAACACTTCTCAACAACACCCTATCAACAATGAAACAATATATCCTATGATACACAACAACAACCAACAAAAACTACATAAGGTAATTAATTTTATCTTGTTCCAAACATAGCCACAAAGTGGAACCCATAAAGAGAAACCCACAAAGATTCATAGTAACCAACCCAAGTAAAAATATACTCATTTCTGAACAAAATCTTATCACAAATAGAAACAATATAGCCTTCTCAACAACATCCTCTCAAAAATTAGCAGTGACAAACCCATCAAAAAATATACTCATTTCTGAACAAAACCTTATCAAAAATTGAAACAATACAACCTTTTCAACAACACCTTATCAAAAATAATACAATATAGCCTAAGACAGAGAACAATAATCAACAATACCTAATGTAACCAAACATGGAATGTACAACATTAACTATTTCATTATGTTCAACCCATAACCACAAAACAGAAGCCACAAATCAACCAACATTGGTTTCAACAATGACCCAAACACAGAAACCCACAAAACCATAGCCACAAAATCCATGCAAAACGATAGCCACATAACGCAACCACAAACGAATCAATATTTCTTTTAACAAGCAATATAGTCTTTCCTCAACAACACCCTATCGAAAATTGAAGCAATATAGCCTTTTGAATAGAACCTTATCGAAAATCACACAATATAGCATGAACTATACAATAACAATCGACTAAAATTGCATAACATCAACAATTTTATTCCATTGCAAACATACCCACAAAACAAAAACATTAAAGAGAAACCCGTCGAAAATTGACAATAACAAACCCATACAAAAAAACACTCCTTTCTCAACACAACCTCCTCAAAAATTGAAACAATACAACCTTTTCAACAACACCTCCTCCAAAATGAAACAATATAGCTTAAGCAATAGAACTATAATCAACAATGCCCAATGGAAGCTAACACAAAGTGTATAGGATTGACTATTTTATTCCATTGCAACCATAACCACAAAATGGAAGCCATAAATCAAATGATATTGGCTTGAAGACTGACCCAGATGGAGAAACCCACAAAACACAAAAAATGACAGTCAGGAATCCATGCAAAACCATAGACACAAAATGCGAGCCTTAAACCAAACAATACTCATTTTCACAAACAATATAGTCTTTTCTCAATATCCCCAACCCATGAAGAATGATAGCCATATAACACATCCATAAATGAAGCAATATTTGTTTTAACAAATAACATTGTCTTCTATGAACAACACCTTATTGAAAATTGAAACAATATAGCCTTTTGAACATAACCTTATCGAAAATGAGACAATATAGGTTGAGCTAGACAGTAGCAATCGACAAAAACTGCATAAGGTCAGTAATTTTTTCCCATTGCCAACATATCCACTAAATGCAAGCCATAAAGAGAGACACACAAAAAATTGAAATATATATAAATATATGTATATATGTACACATATATACATATATATATACACATATATATTAATATTAAAAAAGACCCAATATAGCCTAAGGCAGAGAACAATAATCAATAATACCTAATGTAACCAAACATAGAATCAACAACATTAATTATTTTATTCTATTCCAACCATAACTAGAAAATGAAAGCCATAAATCAAACAACATTGGTTTCAACAACGACCTAGATGGAGAAAGCTACAATATAGCTCGAGCTATACAATAACAATCAACAAAATTTGCATAACATCAACAATTTTATTCCATTGTAAACATACCCACAAAAAGTAAACATTAAAGAGAAACCCATCAAAAATTGATAGTAACAAACCCATAAAAAAAAACACCCCTTTCTCAACACAACCTCCTCAAAAATTGAAACAATACAGCCTTTTCAACAACACCTCCAAAATGAAACAATATAGCTTAAGCAAAAGAACTATAATCAACAATGCCCAATGGAAGCTAACACAAAGTGTATAGGATTAACTATTTTATTCCAATGCAACCATAACCACAAACTAGAAGCCATAAATCAAACAATATTGGTTTGAAGACCAACCCAAACAAAGAAACCCACAAAGCACAAAAAATGACAGCTAGGAACCCATGCAAAACCATAGACACAAAACACGAACCTTAAACCAAACAATACTCATTTTCACAAATAATATAGTCTTTTCTCAATAGCCCATTATCAAAATTAGAAGCAATCAATAGTACCTTATCGCAGATAAAACAATATTGCTTGCCAAAAATGGCGACCCACAAATGAAACAATATGGAAAATGGTTTTTTCGATATCCACCTTTTCCCACTTGCTTCAAACAAACCTCTTTCCGCCAGCTTTCTCCAGGCTGCCTTGTTTCTCCAAGCCTGGAAACATAGGTAGACAATGGAAACCATAAACAGAAACTCACAAAAAATCACAATATCAAATCGATGCAAAACCATACACACAAAACGCAAACCATAAATGAGACAAGATATTTGAAACAATCAACAATATCTTATGGAAAATCAAACAATATAGCCTAGCACAGACCGTGAACCAAAAATCAAACAATATTGCTAAGGGTTTCTTCGACATGCACCTCTTCCTACTTGCTTCAAACACACCTCTTCTCGCTAACTTTCTTGCACAAAAATGGGCAAAATATTATCACATGCAACACTTTTCTTTTTCATTTCCAACCATCCGCCCATGCAAAAAACACAAAATAACCTCCACCCACCTTCGTAGAAGTTGCACAAAGCTTAATCCAGCTTGCACCCTCGCATAAGCTTACCCTCATCACTCACAGCTCTCATAGCAGGTATAGCAATACAATGACACCAAACAATGCCTTACTGAAATTTTTTTAGAGATTTGTTTTGTTCCCTAAGGCATTAAACAACAATTGTTATTACGGTCGTCGCCAGTACACACAAAGCATACAACAATTAATGTTGATGGAAACCAACGTTTAATTTCCATAGCCTTCTCTATCCACGTGATGCCAAAAACACCACCCTATTCCCAAAGCAGCCAACAACCAGCTCCACCAGCTTTTTCACGACCATCTTTGGCTAAAAAACTGGGAGGCTGACAAAAATTCTGACCAAAGTTATAACCCATCTGCCACCTTTTTCTCAACCGCCGAAAGTCTGAAAAATGAGGAGGCTGACGAAAATTCCAACCAAAGTTCACACAAATCTAGCCTATCAGCTAAATATAATTCTATTTTTCACTTCAATCTTATCAACTTTTTTTTTGTCTTTTTTTTTAAACAAAAAGCCCACTTTTAAATTGTTAAATCATTTTAAATATTTGCAGTCTATTCCAATAAAATCTTAGATCACTATATGACTTCTATTGTTGACCAAAAATTATTTATAGTCAATATGATCTTTATTCTAGTGATTCTCTATAATTTTATATGACGATATTTTATTTTAAATATTTATTATTAATCATTACATTCTAAAGCATTATATGGTATTTTCTTTTATTTATTGATTCTATATTATTACATGAAAGGCATTCCTTATATGAAATAAATGATTTACTTTTGAAATCGGTGGTTGAGAATTGAGGAGAAGGATGCAAGACGATGCAATTAATTTCAACTATATTTTTCTTCTCATTCTCTATTTTTTAATTTTTAAAATGATTTAATAGTTTAAAAGTAGGTCTTTTGTTTAAAAGATAATTTAAAGAAGTCAATAAGATTGAAATGAAACATAGAATTATATTTCATTAATATTTCAATTGATTCTAATAATGTTCTCTATTTTTATTTTTAAAATGAAATAACAATTTAAAAGTAGGATTTTTGTTTTAAAAACAAACAAACAAAATTGATATTGAAATGAAAATTAGAATTATATTTTATTAATATTTCAATTCTAATAAATTTAAAGTTAGTTTTACTTTTTATTTAAATATTTATTAACTTAATAAATTTATTATTAGTTTTTTTTAATTATTAATTTTATTAATATTTATATTTTTAATATATTTTGACTTTACATTTAATTTAACTTATTTTAATTTTTAATTTAGACTTATGTTTTAAATTTATTTTAATTATTTATGGCTTCTTATGAAATTAGAAATAATAATTGGGTGAGAATTGGATAGTCATCATGGAATGATGCATCTACTATATCAAGTTCACTTTTTCACAACTATTATTTGAACACCGCCTTAACAACACTTTCATCTACATGAGTCCTCTATTATCTTGATAGATACATTGAATTCATAAATAACAGTGCAAATTTATTGTTACATTCCATCAACTTGTCAAGCGGACAACTACGTCTATCTAACATAGCCTAAGTGATGCTATTATTCTCGTAATTAGTTTCACTAGTCAGGATAATAGCTAAGTATACATTGAATTCAATTTATTTTTTATGAAGTTCAACAAGTGCAAATTCATCATATTTCATTTTTAAGGGAGTAAACAATTTTTTATCAACTATGAATTTGTGATGTTATAAATGGGAATCTCATCTATAATATAAACTTTCAACAAAAAAAATATAATGATGTTTGAATCTTGATGGCAAGAACAACACCAAATCTCTTCCATCACACTATGCCGACACCAACTCTTTTTAAAAGAGTGGTAAATACTTTTGACTCGGAGCTATCAACTAGTGTCATCACAAACATGAGACCTCATCTCCAATATAAACACTCAACAATAACAAGCCAATGGATTTTGAACCTTGATGGAAAGAAAAAAAGAATATTTAAACCATCACACTATGCCAATAATAGCATAAATCCATTGTATTTATTTTTTATAAGGTAAGCATGGTTTTGAAAAGGCCCAAAATATTGTACAAAGTGAAGAAATAGGACACTGTCAAAACACCAAAGTATCAAATTTTTCCAACAAAACTAAACAGCAGAAATAGGTTTTGAAGGGCATCTAAAACCCTCACAAAAAGTGGTGAAATAGCAGAGATGCCACATAACACAAAAAATTGTCAATCAACACGTGGCAACCAAAAAAGGGGCATGCCCAAAGAAGAGCCACACCAATCATGGAGGTTTGAAATTATGACCAAACTAAGAGCTCATGAGGGGAGCTTGATCCAAATGGGTCAATCCAAAAATCTTGGATGAATCAATCTCATTCATACTAAAAAGAACAATTGCATCTCAAATTAGGTCTTCTTATTTGTCATTTAGCATTATTTTGCACTTACATTTAAACCTTATTTTCCAAAAATATGAAACTGAAATCATCTATTTGTATCCAAAATTTGAAAGCATAATAATCAACTCAAAAATCTGTAATTTCATTTTTTTAAACCTTGAAGCAAGACCCATTCACTCATGGGAAAATGAGTCCCTGATCAAGTATTTTTTTCATTTCTAAGTATCAAAACATTGTTTTTGCACTCTTTATTCCTGCATTTAGGGTTTTGTTTCAATTTCCATAATTTATGTTTTCTAAAATTGTTCATATTAAGGATAATTTGACAAAATCAGTGCATTATTTCAATTTAAAATTACATTTAAAACATCATTTTCAAATTTTTGCATAGTATAATCAAAAAATTATCTTGCTTCAAATTTAAAATTATGTTATCTCTTCCCATTTCAATTCATTCTTGCATAATAGACATGTGTATTGGTAATATATGGAAATCTTTAATCTCTTTGGTTGATGTCTCAAGTTGTGTTTTTGGCAATGATCCTAATGCAATAGAACCTAATCATGATCAATCAACCCCTAATGAACGTCCTCATGAAGTTGACATCATAGGAGAAGATGATGATAACATTCATGAATTCATTAAAAAATTCCTTAACAATATTGAAAACAATGCATCCTTTTACCCTTTCATGCAACAACCAACACCTCTTATTATTCCACCAATTGACATTTTTGGTCTTTTACATCCTAAGATTGAACCAAAAACCAAGCTTGCACCTCCAAACATGAGTGAACCTAATCTCTCTAATCAAGTGCATACTCATCTATCTTATGTTAATAAAGTGACCAACACACCCATCAACCTAGAAGAGACTTATGGCCAAGGCTTTAAGATCTTAGCTAAGCAAGGATGTGACATAACTAATGAATCTCAACATCCTGAGATTGAACCACAAACCAAACCTGTACCTCCAAACATTAGTGAACCTAATATCTCTAATCAAGTGCATACTTATCTATCTTATGTTAATAAAGTGACCAACACACCCATCAACCTAGAAGATACTTATGGCCAAGGCTTTAAGATCTTAGCTAAGCAAGGATGTGACATAACTAATGAACATGAGATCCACTAGTTGTTATAGAAAATACCAATTGAAGATACTAAAGGGATAGGGTATGTTGCGTAAAAATTATGTAATCATCTTTTCAATAGAGTACACAACTAGGACTTCAGTCATAGTTATGTGAGATAAAATCTCTCCTCTTAGAAAGGGGAGGCACCCTTCTTACTACTAACAAAAGCTATGGTAAAATTGATAAAGTATTTATAGAATGTACAGTATACTTACAAAATGGGGGGTGTGTCACATTCATGCTTCTCTCTTTTTTTCAGAGAAGATGTTTACAAGGCTTCACTGTTGGAAGTTCTTAATTCACGATAACTCTAAATGATCAACAAGCAGTAATGCCAATACCTCTATCTTGTCAAAGCACAGCATAGAGGTACCAAAGGTGATTAACAATAAACAAGTAAAAGAAAATGGAAAGCTCACGAAGGCACAAAGTCGTTCTGTAGATTTTTCAATGATGGATCTGTGAGAGACATGTCATTTGTTGCATTAGAAGTACAAAGTCTTCTTAGATGTAGTAATTCCTTGAACAACATGAATGATTACAAGCACAAAGTCTTGTAGATCATTCAACCAAAGTATCCAAACAATAAACTCAAATCCAAATAAGAAATGCAACACAAATTTTACATAAATTACTTGAAGTCCTTCAAATATCATTCATTAATCACCACCAAATACAATCAACTCATAAGATATTGAATCCAACACAAAGTTTGGCTTGCAATTGCCTTCTTTATTGATCAATTTCATTCACAAAGCATGAACACAAAATTTCACAATTTTGCTTCAAAAAGGGCAGCACTTCATTGCAAAATACTAAAGGTAAGCATTACAATAGAAATCCCTCATATTTATAAAGGAGAGGGATGAGAAAAATTAGGAAATTAGTTGAGAAAAGTTAGGAAAGTTAGGTGAGTCAATTAAGGAAAATATCACCTAACTTTGACTAAAGTCAAAGTGTAATTTGTCTTCAAGAAATTACATCTTATATTTTCGGTGTAATTACATTTTGAGAAAAGACATTTAAGATGTCATAAACTATTTACAAGATGCGTAAAGGAAAGCATCAGAAATTTCAACACTGGAGATCAAGAATCTTCATGGTTCCTTGCTTGGGCACGAAAGTCTTCATACTTCTTCCTAGTCTCTTGCATGAACGCATAATCTGGGCTGACTGTGTAATCCACAAGGGTGTGAACTCTTGTGATCAACCTTCTGGCAGATGAATGGATTTTCTTGCACCTACGAAGATGCATCTTGAGATTATCAAGTGTTAGCTGTGTGTCACAAATGATAGGCATTGAGGCTTTTGAAAAGCTGGCATCCTCAACTTGTTACATGATGGCTTCTTTGTAGATCTAGGATAGTTCACTAGATCAAAAGATGTCACCTTTAGGATCACTTGATGACATCTAAAAAGGAACTGCAAAGATGGTGAATCAATATGCCTTAGTAGAAAAAGTAGCATTGGGAAGCGTGAAGCAAGCAATGATTTTGAGAAATTGCAAAATGAGCGACGAGGCATGAAAAATGATGCAAGAGTGGAGAAACAGGGTTCAGAGCGAAGAAAGAATGATTTGGAAACGTTTTAAGGAAAAACTGGGAAAAGTGTAAGGGCGTTGAAAATCAACGCCCTTTCACTTTGGGAAAAATGCCTTCAGGTGCAATGGCACTAAAAATCAGCACCCTTGCACTTTTGGGCATAGGTTTGGAAAGAATGTGTCAAGGCGCTGAAAATAATGCCTTGACACTTAGTCTCAAAGATTTTATGGCAAGTGCAATAATGGGTTTGTAGTGGCGTAAGAGTTTCCAACTCGATAAAGAATGAGAGAGAGGTGACAAGAATGAAAAAGAAATAACCTAAAATCACTTTTAAGTGATTTGTAAGTGAAATAGAACAAAAAGTCACACATTTAATTAAGGAATGAAAAGTGGAGAAAACTGGAAAAAGTGCAAAACATTGAAAAATCACCACCCAACTCAAAAAATGGCTATGGGAAAAAGTGCATGAATGCTAAAATCAAAGCTTGTGCACCAAGTTGACTTTTCACTTAAGTACAGAGGCACTAAAAAACCCGCCCTTGCACTTTCAACACTTGAATTTTTTTTTGAAAAAGTTAGTGCATTTTTGTCTAGAGCTTTTGCACTTTTCACAATTTCACTAAGTATAAACAAAAAGTGCACATGCACAAAAAATCAGAGCTTGTGCACAAAAGACTGAATTTGACAAAAATGCACAAGCAGTGAAAAACAAAGCTTCTACATGTGCTAAAAAATGACTAAGTATAAACAAACAATGCACAAGTGCTAAAAATCAGAGCTTGTGCACAAAAGAATGAAATTGAAAAAAATGCACAAGCGGTGAAAAAAAAAGCTTCTACATGTGCCAAAAAATGACTAAGTATAAACAAATAGTGCACGAGTGCTAAAAATCAGAGCTTGTGCACCAAAAACTGACTTTTGACATAAGTGCAGAAGCGCTGATTTTTAGCGCTTTTGCACTTTTGGGACTTAGAAAAATTTACAACATCATGCAGGAGCATTATTTTTTGGAGCTTCTACACTTTTCACAATTTTGACTAAGTCTCAACATTGAGAGTTTGTGAAGATATTTGTTTCGAAGGTCTTCGAGAGACGAATGCAAAGGAACTTTCTATTGGATTGAAGTTATGTTCATGGCTTGTACATGGTTTGTCCTTGATGACAAAACCATTTTCTTGGTTCTCTTGGTCTGATGGTTCATATTGGATCTTTATGCTTTATCATGATGCATATTTGATGACTTATTGTTGATAAACATGGCACATCTCTTTCATTCAATGCTTCTTTATATTGCTCCATCTCAGGAAGATTGATTATTGTTTTAATTGCTCCATAATTCTAAATCCAACTTGTTCTCACATTTTATTAGATGGCATTTATTGGCACTCATGGAAAAAAAAAATATTTTGGGCATTATCTGGTGAACATACCTTGGTAATTGACTTTGATTAAAGTCATATTTGATTCGTGCTTAATGATTATTAGCCTTACTTAAAAGTCATTTGAAAATGAGATGGATTCAACTTTGTGGAAAAATCTTCAAGTCAGAAATAATTTGGTCGGCATCTACTTAACCCTATTGGTTTCTCTTAGCAATGTTTAATGGCATTTTATTTGGCTCAACTTGAATAATATTCATCATGTGTTGATAGCATGATTGAGAGGTAATTATATTGTCGGCACTTTGAGAATCATTGACTAATTATGGGTTACTTGGTGAGTCAACTCTTAGCACATGCTATACATGATGGTTATAAAGTGGTCGACCTTTCCTTTAAACAACGAATTTAATCATTTTTGAAATTGATCATTATTATTTTTCTTGACTTAGTGTGGAGACTCCAAATCACATTATAATTTAGCAAAGTCATTGAATGGGTGTGAAAGAAAGTTAGGGAAAAGTGTGTTTTCCTTTGTGCTATCATTTTGGCTGGGTATGGAACCCTAGGCATGCCACCATGGAGGAATATAATAGTTATCTTTCCTTAATTTGCTGGTTGTAACGGCTGTAACAGGAAACACAATCAATATGGATGCTAAGTTTGATTCTTTTTGTGCATGAAAAGATGTTGTCAACTATATATTTCAAGGGAAATCGTGGGAGGTCGAACCTGGACAACTATGGTTGATGGCATTAAATCTCTATGGTATTTATTCAATTTTCTTGTTGCATGATCAGGTAACTCATTTTATCATTCAATGATTTCTTTCAGCAAAATGACATCTTATTGGTCTTCTCCTATTCGAATCAGCAAGGTTTTAGCATCTTTTTTGCTAGGCTTGATTCAATGTATCTCAGTTATAGCTGAAATAGATTATGGGCTGATAAAATAATAAAGAAATAAGTGGGCATCTCTGACAGTCATTGCATTATATGATTTCAGTCATTTTTCCAGCTATAATATTCATTTGAATATTTGGGTATTTGGGAATCTTGTTGTCAACTCATTTGCATTACCTTAAAACCATTACTGATGACTCTTAAAAGCATAACATTCATTTTACAGTGAGGTTTTATCAAATTCAAACAATGGGTAGACATGCTTTTTGAAAAATTTGTCAGTTTCATTGGAAATCTCTTCATTCATTGCAGAAATTATTGTTTTCAGCTTATGGGTATTCTGAAATAAAAGTTTGAGAATATGAGTTATCTAAAAATAGCTTTAGAATGGTGTCTATCTTGAGATTAATTGCATTTGATTAGGTGTTTTGTAAAAGCAATTGCAGATTTGAAAAAGATCCTTGATTTATTCTTGTCAAAGCATTGATATAACTCTGTCAAAGTTTTTACAGCCTATGGCAGAGGCGTTACTTTTTTAGTCATTCATGCACTGGCATCTTTTTCCTAAAAATAGAAAGGAGGTTTCAAATTCTCTTTTGAACTCGAATTCTTTGAAGACTCTTTTGATAGAAAAACTTGAAAATATATATAAAAACAGTGTTGTGAACACTGCGATACTTTTGGTTATCATTCTGAGAGATAAATTTTTTTCTTTATCAAGAAATGTATTGGAAAAACTCTGTAATACAAAATCTAAAAAATATGATGCAGAATAGTATTGTAATTCTTCTCTATGTAATATTTTAAGGATTCAATATTTGGATTCTTAGGGTATTAGGTAGATGGGAAAACTGATTTATATGAGCTTAATTGAAAACAGGGAGATCCTCTGAGATATTATTATTGTTCAGAAATATAATTTGAGGGGTTGGCACTCCTTGAGATTGATATCTCTAAACGAGGGGTTGGTGCTCCTTGAGTGGGTGCTCAAAAATTACCCTATAAGGCATTGTGAACAATGGATTGAATTGATTAATCCTGCAAGGCATTTCAAGAGTGGTTTTTATACCCCAGGAGGGTTTTCCACTCGGAAAAATCCTTTGTCTCTTTGTTCTTTTATGGTCTTACTGCTTTACTGAGTGGTTACTGCTTTGTTCACCATTTGGGTATTGCATTTCTCAATTCTGTTTATGAATGATTACATTCAATTTATGAATGCATTAATCATGTCAATATTGAGATAAAATTTGAGCTATGGTTTAATTTTATGAAAGTTGTTTAAATCTGTTTAGACACTGATTCGCCCCCCCCCCCTCTCAGTGTCATTTTCACTCCAACAATTGGTATCAGAGCGTAGGGTCCTCTAATAGGTCTAAACCTCCTAGGATTGATCCTGGTCTTGGAGTTTGTTTTTAATGGCACAATCTCAAGAAGGAGCTTATGTAACTAGAGCTCCATTATTTGATGGAATGGATTATGTATTCTAGAAAATAAGAATAGAAACATTTCTTATTTCTTATGATGTTGATGTTTGGAGCATTGTGTTAAATGGGTACAATGTTCTAGCCACAATACCCACAGATCCTGCTGAGAAAAAGAGGTATGAAATTAATGCCAGAGCTAAGCATGCCATCTTGTGTGGTTTAACTAAAGATGTGTTTATTAAAGTCATGCATTGCAAGGCTGCTAAATAAATCTGGGATAAATTTGAAACCATATACCAAGGGAATGAAAAAGTCAAACTATCAAAAATCATTACTCTCAAACATCAGTTTGAGGAAACAAGAATGAAGGATGATGGAAAAGTGGTTGAATATTTTCTAATAATTGATGATGTTGTCAATGCTATGATAGGATTAGGACAAGAGGTTAAAGAGTTTGATGTGGTTACAAAGGTCATTAGAACCTTACCGACTAAATTTGAGTCTAAGGTTTCAACACTTGAAGAAAAGAAACATTTTGATCATCTCGCCCTAGATAGTCTGCAGGGAATTCTTACTAACTATGAAATGAGAACTAGCAAAAACAACTCAACAAGAAAAGAAACTGCCTTTAACACTGAAAAGAAAGAAAAAGATGAAGTTAGTGAGTCAGATTTGTCTAATTCTAAAAAATCCCATTTTGTTAGAAAACTTAAAAAGGGATTAGGAAAATATAAGGGAAAACTTCCCTTTAAATGCTTTAACTGTGGTAAAATAGGTCACTTTGCTGCAATGTGCCCCTATGTTGATCAAATCAGTGACAATGAGAAATTTGGAAAATAGCCTAAGAAGAAGGCCTTTAAACCTAAACAAAATTTCAATTTCAAAAAAAGAAGAGTTTGTTTCGTAAAGATGAAACTAACATTGAGCCTGAAGATTCATCAGTAGAAGAAGATGAAACCTTGTTCATGGCTGAAATTACTCAACAAGAAGATTCAAACACCATTGATATTGAAGAAGGTGAAGTAGATCTTGAAAGTGAACTGAAATGTGCTTTAAAAGAGGTCAGAAAACTCAAAAAACAAGTTCTTGCTCAAGAACATAAACCTAATCAAGAAATAGTCTCTCTGAAAACTCGGCTTGAAGAAGCTAAAAGAGTTGAGGACTGTCTTCAAGTGACTGTAAGCTGCAAAGATCAAGAAATTCAAAAACTGGAACAAGAAGTAGTTTGTCTTAGAAAGGAAATTGAAAAATATGAAAGCACTTTAAAACTTAATGAGATGCTCAGCAAGCAAAATTTGTATAAAGATAAAACTGGTGTTGGTTTTGAAAAGGGTGAATGCTCAATTGATAATGCAAAATAAAAACCCTCTTCTGAAATCAAGGGTTCAACACCAAATCACTCTGAATCTAGTAAGAATCATGTTCAATCCATAAAAGGTAATAGAACATCATACAGAGTCAATCCCTTCTTCTATGGTTACTGCTTTTTTTGCAACAAATTTGGCCATAAAGTGAGCTCTTGCAGGCTTATGAATCCTAGAATACCTAGGTTTGGTCTTAGGCAATACTATGGTTTTGTTAAACAGATCAAATGCTTTAAATGCAATGCTTTGGGGCACTCTGTCAAATAGTGCAAATCTGATCTACAATCTAAACAACAGAAAATCAAAAGGGTCTGGAAGCCTAAGAATGTTAACAACATCAAGCAAACTATGTTAGTCCAAACTGCCTTTCATTCCAAGAAAAATGACTTATAGGTCTTGGACAGTGGATGTTCTAACCACATGACTAGCGACAAAGATAAGTTCATAAATATTGAAGATTATGTAGGTGGATATGTTAAGTTTGGTGATAATTCTGGTATACAAATTAAAGGTAGAGGTTCATTTCTTCTGAATGAAGACACCCCTATCTATAATGTGTATTGTGGAAGGTCTTAAGCACAATCTTCTAAGTGTTAATCAAATCTGTGATAGTGGTTATCATGTCTTGTTCACTTCACAGGGATGCGAAAATAAAAAAAAGCTTGGAAAGGCTGTTGCAGCTAGGAGGACTAAAGGAAATGTTTACAATATTTTTGACACATCAAGCAATGACAATAATCAAGGTATGTGTCTAATGGGCCAAATTGAAGAAAGTTGGTTATGGCATAAAAGACTAGGACACATAAATTTTGAAAATCTGGTTAGAATCAGTAAAAATTAGAATGTTAGAGGTTTACTAGTCCTTAACAAGCCAAAAAAATTTGTGTGCAAAGAATGTTTAAGCAGAAAACAAACTAAAATCAGCTTCAAAACAAAAGAAAATTCTTCATCAAAACCTTTATAGCTCGTGCATACAGATTTGTGTGGACCAACTAGAACAAGGTCTATTAATGGTGAAAAATACTTTATGCTATTTGTGGATGATTATACTAGAATGGTTTGGGTCACATTTCCTAAGCACAAATCAAAAGCTTTTGAAAGGTTCAAAATATTTTGTAAAATGGTTGAAAAGGAATTAGATCTGACACTCAAATGTCTTCAATCTGACAAAGGAGGTGAGTTCACCTCTCAAGATTTTATTGATCGCGGAATGTAATGCATTAAAAGAAAGTATACAGACCTAAAAACACCCCAACAAATGGGGGTAGTTGAGAGTAAAAACCTAACCATAAAAGCAAAATGGCTAGAAAAATGCTAGATGAAGCTAAGTTGCCCAATATGAGCCTGTATTGGCTGGTGTGATGGTTTATAGGTGGCATTAGTTGTTCTTGCCAATTAAGGTTCAAACCCCATTGGGTGATATTGTTGAATGGTTGTATCCGGGGTTCATAGCCCGTCAAAAAGCCGCCACCCCTTGAATAATAGAAAAAAAAGCTGCTGCCCAATATGTACCCGGGAAAGTAGTTGTTCATACAACTGTATACATTTTGAATAGAGTGCAGCTTAGGGTGAAATCTAAACGCACTCCTTATGAACTATGGTATGGAAAAACAACTTCTGTGAAGTATTTTAAATTTTTTGGAAGCAAGTGTTTTATCAGGAAAGATGATGATAACCTTGGTATCTTTCAATCAAAGAGTGATTAGGGTATCTTTTTGGGATACTCAACTCATAGAAAAGCTTTTAAATATCTTAACAAAAGGCTTAACAAGATTGTTGAAGTTGTTAATGTAAAATTTGATGAAAAACCACACTTAGATGTTGAATCTTTATAGGCTAATGAGGAAGAAGAACTTGAACTTGACATAAATTCAGAAGGAACTAAAACAGCAAAGCCTAATGCTGAATCAACAAGCCCTAAAATTGAAGAAGCAAGTCTTGAAAAAGGTGTATCAAAAAATCCTTTGAAAACTCTAGCTAAATATCACCCCAAAGATCAGATTATTGGGGATAAAAATGAAGGAGTTCAAACTAGAAGAAAGGTTGTAGAATCTGATGAAAAGGCTCAAATAGCTTTATGTTTAGTTACTCAGTTTGAGCCTAAATTTTTTAATGAAGCTCTCATAGATTTATGTTGGGTTAATGCTATGCAGGAAGAAATTGATCAGATTGAGAAAAGTCAGACTTGGGAGTTAGTCCCAAGACCAGATGACAAGAATGTCATTGGAGGAAAATGGATATATAGAAATAAGCTTGATGAAAATGGCAATTTTGTTCACAACAAAGCAAGATTTGTCTACAAAGGCTATGCTCAACAAGAAGTTATTGATTTTGGTGAAACCTTTGCACCTGTTGCTAGACCAGAATCTATCAGAATATTCTTGGCTTATTTTTTTTATAAAAACTTTACTGTTTATCAAATGAATGTTAAAACTACCTTTTTAAATGACTACTTAGATGAAGAGGTCTATGTTGAACAGCCTAAAGAATTTATTTGCAAAGATAAGCCTAATCATGTTTATAGGTTGAAAAAGGCCATCTATCGCTTAAAACAAGCACCTAGAGCTTGGTACTCTAGGTTGGATAGACATTTGATTTCTAATGGCTTTGTTAGAGGAGAGGTTGATGAATCCCTATGTTAAAACCTAAGGTACTAATATTTGGTTGTTGAATGGTAAGCATGTATTAATTATCTTTAGTCAGTTAATGTTACTTTGAGTAAAAAATTCTCTCAGCTAATGGAATTTGAGTTTGAAATGTGCATGTTAGGAGAATTAACCTTATTTTTAGGACTTCAGATTTCTCAACGTGAAAATGGCATATTTCTCTCTCAAACCAAGTATGCTAGAGAGATGCTTAAGAAATTTCAAATGAATGAATGCCATCTAGGTAGCACTCCAATGGTTACTGGATGCAAACTTACTAAGGTTGATGATTCTCATGATACAAATCAAACTAAATATAGATCAATGATTATGAATCATATATTTAACTCCGCTTGCATCTAGCATAATGCGTGCGCTTGTCAGCTTGCACGGGTTTTAGGCATCACCTAAAGAATCTCATGTTACTACTATTAAATGAATCTTTAAATATATTCAGGACACTCTTGATTATGGTCTTTGGTATCCTAGAAGCAATGATTTTTCATTGATTGCATATACCAATGTTGACTGGGCTGGTTGTTTGGATGATAGGAAAAGCACCAGTGGTGTTGCATTCTTTCTTGGTGATCGTTTAGTAGCATGGCACAACAAGGAACAAGAATATGTTTCTCTTTCCACTGCTGAAGCATAATAGATTACTACCACTTCATGCTATACTCAAGTACTTTGGATGAGTCAAACTCTATCTGATATGGGTATTGAAGTTCCTAAACATGTTTCTATTCCATGTGATAAATATAAGCGCAACCATTATCTCCAAAATGCTATCAATATGCATTCTTGCATTAAACATATTGTTATCAAGTTTCATTTTCTAGAGAAAGGTACTAGGTAATGAAGTCTCCGCTTACAATTTGTTGGCTCACAAGATCAGGTGGCTCACATTTTTACTAAGCCCTTAGCTAAAGAGTTATTTGAAAGGTTGAGACTTTGATTGGGAGTTATCTCTCAATCTTTACTTCTCTAATTTACAAAGCTCTCAATCTTTACTTCTCTAATTTACAAAGCATCTACTTAGGGGGAGCATGTTATAAGGTTTTACTCTTACTGCTCTCCTACAAACATGGTTGTTGCATTGTTACTCTATTTGTAGTTGTTTTTCATGGTATTTAGTTGGCTTCTTAGTTGTGTTTCATGGAAACACACATTCTTCTCTTTTATCCTTTGTCATTGAGGCAAAAAGGGGGAGAGTCATTTGTATTTTTCCATCAAGGACAAAGGGGGAGTTTGTTGGATTGAAGTTTGTTCATGGCTTGTTCATGGCTTGTTCATGGCTTGTCCTTGATGACAAAACCACTTTCTTGGTTCTCTTGGTCTGACAGTTCATATTGGATCTTTATGCTTTGTCATGATGCATATTTGATGACTTATTGTTGATAAACATGGCACATCTCTTTGGTTCAGTGCTTCTTTATATTGCTCCATCTCAGGCAGATTGATTATTGTTTTAATTTCTCCATGATTCTAAACCCAACTTGTTCTCACATTTTATTAGATGGCACTTATTGGCCCTCATGGAATTTTTTTTTATTTTGGGCATTATTTAGTGAGCATACCTTGGTAATTGACTTTGATTAAAGTCATATTTGATTCGTGCTTAATGATTATTAGCCTTACTTAAAAGTCAATTGAAAATTACATGGCTTCAACTTTGTGGAAAAATCTTCAAGTCAGAAATAATTTGGTCGACATCTACTTAACCCTATTGGTTTCTCTCAGCAATGTTCAATGGCATTTTATTTGGCTCAGCTTGAATAATATTCATCATGTGTTGATAGCATGATTGAGAGGTAATTATATTGTCGGCATTTTGAGAATCATTAACTAATTATGGGTTACTTGGTGAGTCAACTCTTAGCATGCTATAGATGATGGTTATAAAGTGGTCGACATTTCCTTTGGACAATGAATTTAATCATCTTTGAAATTGATCATTATTATTTTTCTTGACTTAGTGTGGACTCCAAATCACATTTTAATTCAGCAAATTCATCGAATGGGTGTGAAAGAAAATTAGGGAAAAGTTCATTTTTCTTTGTGCTATCATTTTGGCTGGGTATGGAACCCTAGCCATGCCACCATGAAGGAATATAACAATTATCTTTCCTTAATTTGCTGGCTGTAACGGCTGTAACAGGAAACACAATTAGTATGGATGCTAAGTTTGGTTCTTTCTGTGCATGAAAAGATGTTGTCAGTTGTATCTTTCAAGGGAAATCGTGGGAGGTCAAACTTGGACAACTATGGTTGATGGCATTAAATCTCTATATGGTATTTATTCAATTTTCTTGCTGCATGATCAGGTAACTCGTTTTATCATTCAATGATTTATTTCAGCAAAATGACATGTTATTGGTCTTCTCCTATTCGAATCAGCAAGGTTTTAGCATCTTTTTTGCTTGGATTGAGTCAATGTATTTCAGTTACAACTGAAATAGATTATGGGATGATAAAATAATACAGAAATAAGTGGGCATCTCTGACAGTCGTTGCATTATATGATTTCAGTCATTTTTTTAGCTATGATATTCATTTGAATATTTGGGTATTTTGGAATCTTGTTGTCAACTCATTTTCATTACCTTAAAACCATTACTAATGAGTCTTAAAAGCAAAACATTCATTTTACAGTGAGGGTTTATCAGATTCATACAATGGGTAGACGTGCTTTTAGAAAAAATTGTCAGTTTCATTGGAAATCTCTTCATTCATTGCATAAATTATTGTTTTCAGCTAATGGGTATTCTAAAATAAAAGTTTGAGAATATGAGTTATCTAAAAATAGCTTCAGAATGGTGTCTATCTTGAGATTAATTGCATTTGATTAGGTTTTTTGTAAAAGCAATTGCAGATTTGAAAAAGATCCTTGATTTATTCTTGTCAAAGCATTGATATAACTCTGTCAAATTTCTTACAGCCTATGGCATAGGCGTTATTCTTGCAATCATTCATGCATTGGCATCTTTTTCCTAAAAATAGAAAGGAGGTCTTAGATTCTCTTTTGAACTCGAATTCTTTGAAGACTCTTTTGATAGAAAAACTTGAAAATATATTTAAAAAAAGTGTTGTGAACACTGTGATACTTCTGGATATCATTCTGAGAGATAGATTTTTGGCTGTATCAAGAAATGTATTGGAAAAACTCTGTAATACAAAATCTAAAAATTATAATGCAAAACAATATTGTAATTCTTCTCTATGTAATATTTTAAGGATTTAATATTTGGATTCTTAGGGTATTAGGTAGACGAGAAAATTGAGTTATATGAGCTTAATTGAAAACAGAGAGATCCTCTGAGATATTATTATTGTTCAGAAATATAATTTGAGGGGTTGGCACTCCTTGAGATTGATATCTCTAAACGAGGGGTTGGTGCTCCTTGAGTGGGTGCTCAAAAATTAGCCTATAAGGCATTATGAACAGTGGATTAAATTGATTAAGCCTGCAAGGCATTTCAGGAGTGGTTTTTATACCCCAGGAGGGTTTTCCACTTGGCAAAATCTTATGTCTCTTTGTTCTTTTATGGTCTTACTGCTTTACTGAGTTGTTACTACTTTGTTCACCATTTGGGTATTACATTTCTCAATTCTATTTATGAATGATTACATTCAATTTATGAATGCATTAATCATGTCAATATTGAGATAAAAATCTGAGCGATGGTTTAATTTTATGAAATTTGTTTAAATTTGTTTAGACACTGATTCACCCCCCCCCCTCTCAGTGTCATTTTCCCTCCAACACTTTCAAACGAACTGTTTGAGACATTGGAACACACTTCAAGGTGGATTTAAATTCACCCTATTTTGCATGCTTGAACATCACAAACCTACAAAATGGACAAGTTTCATAGGGGGGTTATCCATGAATCAAGCGTTGCTAGATTCCATGATAACAGGATATCAAAATCCTCCTCCCTCCACATCTTCTAAAGAAACAAATGTCTTCCTTCATAATGATCAAGTAATATCTCGCAAGGATGACAGGATCATCTTAGGTCCTCCTCAAAGTCTCCCTCAACAATTTATTCAAACAAGTAAGAAATCCAAACCTTATAAAGTCAAAGAATTGTAATTCTTGCATACTAAAACATATATTGAACGAAAAATGGAACAACTCCTCCATCAAGGATCGATTAAAGTGCCACATCCTATTAGAAGCAACAAAGATAAGAGTACAAACATGAATTATTGTGCATATCATAGAATTATTGAGCATCTTACTAATGAGTGGCATGCTTTAAAGAGGATTCTTGATGAATTTGAATTCATAGAGATAATCCCTTATAGTATTCATGCACTTTTCTTCTTTCCATGTAATAGTTGTAGGATCATAGCATAGTCACTATTGCATGTTTTACATTCATTGCAAATCATTCCTATATTGCAAGGAGCTCATTCTCATCACTTACCTCAACTCATCCTTGTCTTGCATTTAGTGGGGGCAAGGAGTTAGATAGCCTTGTCCTATTATCACACTTGTTGTTCCTTTAGCTATTTATTTTCCTTCTGCATATACTAAACAAGATTGGGATGTAGATGACCTATTATAGGTTGACTCACCTATGCCTTACTAGTCTTTTCTTTTGGTTTTTTATGTTCTTTGTGTAATTGCATCTGCATAATGTGATCCCCCGTACTATTTTGTTTGTTTGTCTTTATGTTCATTCCTCTATTTGTACCTACAGTCTTCTATATGTCGTAAACATTTATATTTTCTCTTTTCTTGTGTTTTTCCTTTTAGGGATGATGCAAGGCATCGAGACATTTAGGTCTCTTCCATTTTGACCCTAGATATTTTATTTGTTTTTGCTATCTATGTATCATTCTTCCTTGATCCATGAGTTATTTGGGGAATAATGACGTTTTTGATCTCTATAATATCATTGTAGCAAAGACATATGCTAACCATAAATCTATGGACTCCTTATGTGTTTTGGGATTTCATGTTGGAGGCAACCCCTCTTCTTCATGGTGTAGCTTCATTTGGAAACATATGCTTGACATATGGATTTCCAAATAAGCTCTTGTGTCTTCTTTATTGTTAGCATTTATCATTTGCTACTTTAAAGTAATTTCTCACAGCATCGTGTTTAGCAATTTCTTTAAAGTAGGGGCATAAATTGGTAGTATCATTTTCAAAAAAAATACTATATCCTATGTTTCTTAGTGTAGTTTTCTTATTTCACATGATGTTTCCTCTTCTTGGTGGTGTCATTGGGTTTGATTTCCTTCAAGAGTGTGACCTTTCTTGGCATATGGCATTCCTCTTAGTGGTGATGCTACACATTTCATTCCCTAAGTTGTGAATATTTTATCCTTTGACTTTTCCTCTCTTGGAGAGATTAGGCACAATGTTCCCTAAGTAGAGACCTTAGATGAACTAAGAAAAACCCCTTTGAACATGTCCATTTGCACATTATTCATGTGTTTAGCATAATGCAGCTTGCTAACCTTATGAAGCTCAAACCCCTATGTTCATAAGTGTTTAGCATAATGTAGCTTGCTAGCCTTATGAAGCTTGAACCCCTTTATTCATAAGTGTTTAGCATAATGCAGCTTGCTAACCTTATGAAGCTCAAAACCCTTTTTTTCATAAGTGTTTAGCATAACAAAAATTGCTAAGCCTTATGAAGCTTGAAGTTCATGTTGTTTGGTACATTGTCAAATTTGTTAGAGGTATAACTTTGTTATGGTTATGGGAGCCTAATATGATTCTCTCTTTGACTACTTTTTGGGGGCTCGCCTAGTGGACAATGGATTCCACTAGACCGTGTGAATGTGCATTGTTGTTTGCATAGTGAACAAAGGGTTTCAATTACAAACAATTTTGGACAAATTGTTGAGGCTTGATCCACATCAAGTTGGAAAAATATTCAAGGCTTGATCCACCCTTTTTATTTTTTCTTTCTTTTAAGTCTTTGGAATTGTATGATTGAGTATGTTTTCATTGCTACATATACATGTTTAACATAGGTATGTTTCTCCTTCTTCCTTTGTTTCTTTTTCCATGATATCTTAGATCTTGGGGGCTTGTTTATCCTCCTTGATCTTTGTCATCTTATCCTTCCAAAAAT
>VDFB02000002.1:63170807-63593739 GCA_007258455.2 Sequoia sempervirens
TCTCTCCCAAGGGAGAAGCATGTTTTTGGACCAACTGTGAATATGAAGAGATTATAGAACTGGCTAAGAGCAACCAGATGATGGGGGAAAAAATTAAAAAATTTAACCACAAAATACAAAGCATAAAGAGAGAGCCAAAGAGAATTGACAGCAACTCAACACAACCTTATCAAAAATTGAAACAATATATCTTTTTCAATAGCACCTTCTCAAAAATGGAATGATATAGCTTAAGCAAGAGAACAATAATCAACAATGCCCAATGGAATCTAACATAAAGTGCATAAGATCAACTATTTTACTATGTTGTAACCAGAACCTAAAACATATGATTTTTTTATGAATCCTATGTTAGAAAGATAGCAATCTGTACATTAAAAAATATAAAATAAAACTCAACACAATAAGGCCTGTTGTCCACCCTACCATACTGGGTCATGGAGCCTCATGGACTCTCACCAAACCCCCAAGCAAGAATATACATTGCCCACCACTCTGATCAGTGGTGAAATCAATATTGCTTACTACAATCAATATAGAGTACATTATGATTTGATTGTCTATTTGACCATTGTTACTGACTTTGCAGTCACTATCATTATTTTGAAAGGTTGTTTGTAACACATTAGTTCATCAAATACCGCATTACGGCTGGAAAATGGTCTGCAAGAATAACAAAAAATTGTGAAGTTTAATGTGGTGATTATGGAAAAACAAAATGAACTGCATAACATTAACTATTTTATTCCATTGATGTGCTCATCGCCATAGAAGCCAAAACCCCATAGCTACTATCCCATGCAAAGCATTTACTACAGGCTAGACCATATACAACCCATATGTATATAAAGTGTGAATTTTAGTGCAAGGATCATGCCTTGCATTCATAGACAATATGTAAATCAAAAGATACTCTCAAAGTTCACATTTTATATAATGCAATTTTCTATAATTTGCAAATGGGATGAGCCGAAGTAATTATAATTTTAGCCATACCTAGTGCATGTGGTAGAATGCAATATATAAAAAAAAAACAAGGCCTGATTTCCACCCTACCATATTGGGTCATGGAGCGTTGTGTGATCTCACCAAACCCCTGAGCAAGAAAAAAAATTATCCACCACTTTGATCAATGGTGAAAGCAATGTTTCAGCCTCTAGTGACTTAATACATGATCTAATGGCATCAGAATGCCCTGTAGAGGGATGGTTGTTTGAGTTGTGGCTAGTCGCAAACATCAAAGGGATTATCTCAAGTTTAGTGTAACAAACACATACCATTGGTAGACAGTAAAAAAATCACAAAATATAAAGACTTATACAATTAAATACAAATAAGATGCAATGTAGTTGTAGTAGAACACAATAAGTAAATAAAATCTAGGCATGCCTTATGCATAGAATGGATTGAAGTATGGACACAGAAAGGAGGCATGCTCTCCACCCTACCATATTGGGTGATGGAGTGGCATTGGCTATGACCAAACCCCCGAGTAGTAACATTAATTTTCCACCACTTTGATCAATGGTGAAGGAAATGCTTTAGCACCTAAGGAAATCTATTCAATGGAAATCAACGTTATACATTTTTTATAATTTGACATGGAGTTGTGAAATGAGAAATGGAAAAAAAATATATATAGGCTTACATTGTATACAGATGGAATGTAGGTGAAGGCCATACAACATGCAAATGTGGAATCGCAAAGCTATTTATCATTTTGGAGATCTGTACATCTTGTATATAAATACAATGTAGCTGCAATCTAAAATGGTTTCAGTGGAATATACCTACACATAAGGGAAATATGAACTTTGGTGCCATGAACATGTTTTATTTGCAAACAATATCTAAAACATGAAATTTAAGTGGGTTTATAATTTATAATCAAAATATATGTAATACCACAATTACATGTCACATATAAAAAATTATAAGGAAGTGAATTTAGACAGGGTGCAAATTCTATATGCATAGAGGTGAAGAGGAAAGGAGAAGAAATTCACTTACCATAAAGAAGAGAAAATTTTGATGATGATGACAATGAATATTTTTGTTGGAGATGATCAACTTGTTTGATTTATAGTGCACTCTAATTGTTGGTATGTATCCTGCAGTATCTAACAAAATACAAAGGCAGGTCTACACATAATCACAAAAACACACAGTTCAAGTGAGCAATTCAGTTGCTTGCTATTGGCTACAATATTTTTTGTATGCCTAACTTGTGAGACAAATATGAGCCTTTCTGAAGAGGCACATATATACGCATTGTTGATTGCACAAAGCACAAAAAAATTGTGACTGGCAAACCAATGGATAAAAATAACCTAGGCTAGCGAGCAATAGACCACAAAAAAAATTGGATTATGTTAAGAATTTTATTCTATTGCAAACATAGCCAAAAAATGGAGGCCATACAAAGAAGCACAAAAAAAAAATCACATTGACAAACCCATGCAAACCGCTGGGTTGTTTTTGGAAAGAAGGATTGGAAAAAAATTATCATAGGGGACACACTGCAAAAGCTGATCCATGAATCAAAGAATATTGGTTTGAATAAACTATATATTATTTCCTAATAGAACCTTACCAAAAAGGAAACAATATATCCTAAGACAGAGAATGACAATCAACACTGCCTTACAGAAAACAAGGCAACCTGTATAACATGAACTATTTCATTTGTTTGCACAGAGGAAACTAGCATCGCTTTGCACAACTTGCCATGGGAACACCATCTCATGTATGTGCTACATATATTGGCAATGGTTGCAATGATACTTTGCATTTAAAACTCACCAAACTAATTGAGCAGTTTACAGTATTTTCAATAAGGCATTGTTTAGTGTTGGGTTGTGGATTGAGTTGCACAACATACATAACAAACATTATATCCAAGAACCATATGACATCCATATCCAACATGGAACTATCATTAGAGATCATAAAATAGTAGAAAGAACACTCGGTAAGCATTAGATGGATACCTAGACATAGATACTTACATAGACAAATACATCATAGACACATATATCTACATAGAACTCTGTCAAGATATTCTATGCATTGAGAACATTGAAAACAAGATGAAAACAACATTCTCTTTAAAAAAAGTAACAAATACTTGTAAATATTGAATTATGCATGCATATATACATATATATCCAATACACGTACATATATTTACACACATCTGTACCAGAAAGTTGTATGCATTAGGAAATTTCAATTGCATGCATGTATATTTATCTATATGCATATGTAAATGTACATCTCCAAAATAAACAACTCTTAAAAAGGACAACAACTCTATATAAATAAACAACATAAAATTAAATCAGAAATATACACTTAAAACATAACGAAATTATAAGCAACATGAACAATAGAAAATAAAACAAGTGTATCTTTTTTTCTTAAACATTATAAGTTATACTTTATTGTCTTAATATATAACCAGTCAAACGAACAACAAAGCAATATAAGTAGAAAGGATTTAAGGTCTTTTTGATGTGACAAGTAGTGTGAGGGAACAAAACAAAGTAAATGTCCAGTCAACATGAACTATAAGAAATATGAAAAGTCACAATTAGCCATGGTTGTTTTGGTGTTCAAGGCAGTACAACAACTATCTTTGGAGACTCTTGCAGGGAAGGAGAAATAGCAGACAAATATGATAGTAAGAGCTTGCACTCAGCTTCAAAGTTAACCCTTGCAACTTTCACTATTGTTGTTTTGAGTCTTGTTTTTGAATTATAAGTCTGAGTTTTAATTAGAACAATGAAAACAAATGATGTGTAGGTGAAAAAATTGATAGCAGACTTAGCAGTCATTGAAGTGGTAGACTCATATTGCAACATGTAAAGTTGTTTTGCTGACATTTGCAATAGGCTTGTTGCAGCCTCATCAAAAGCAATTGTCCAAAGCTTGCCTATGTAGTATTCCATCTTTAGCTGTAATAAATATCGAAAGTCATAGTTAGCTATTGTTTTCTGTAATTTACGGCAAAACCATGTATTTTTCTTGGATTGTTCACACTTTTTCTTGCATTTCCTTCCATTCACCTCCAACGGACATGCAGCATAACATAATGCATCAGTTTTTATATATTTTACTATTGCCTTGAGAGTAGCTTGCAAAGTTTCTAGAAAGCCAAGGTAATGGTCGAACATATATGCAATAGTGACTCTCCCATTTCCCAAAACAACCTTTTGAGACACTATCCAAGGGGGCTCAACAATAGGTGGATCAATATGTCCTCATTCGATCAATGGTTGTGCTTCTAGTATGTCAGGATGTATATATAGAAGAGTCCCTACGGCTGTGTTCAGAACAACTCCATTGAAGTACCCAACACGTGCATTTTTAACAGCAAGGATGAGAGTTGAACCAGGGGTGTACAGCCTCTCCAACTCATCACCCTTTGCTTCCCAATTTGAGCCCCACAAATTAACATCAATTGAAAAGGATGACAAATCATTAAGTTTAATAATCCTCTGAATTGTTTGGGACTGATCCTTTCTTTGTATAGTTGATACCATTCCTACATGCACCACAGTGCCAATAACATCAATCAAACTCTTATTAGTGCAATTTGCAATTTTTAGTTAATGGGGTGAATTTAAATACTTTCTCTGGCACAAAGGCCTTATCATCACAACATTTTAACATTGAGTTTTGATCCAAAATAATTTCCATCTAGTTGTTTAACTTATTAAATTTCCTATCTACCTATCTCAACGATCCCTTTGACACATAATAAGTATGGCCCACCTCAACCCTATCATAATGCAACTCTACTATGCCATTAAAACACGTAATCCGTATTTCTCTTCCCTCCTTGTCAATAATATCAAAGATGAATACCTATTCCTTGCACCCCTACTTGTTGTAATGGTGCATATCCCTCTTTGTTGTTACCTGCCCTTTTATCATACATTTGGTTTGGTAAACATTCAACCCTTTAATAGGGTTTATATTCATAGGATCATCTTGTTGCCTTCGGGATGTATTAATTCCAAAGGTTGAGGCTTGTTTGGATGGGGAGGGTGAGTCACAACCAACTATTTGTTATTCTTGATCTCTAAAAAAATATCTAGGTTTTCCAATTAGTTGGAAATCTGTCATTTTGACATCTAGGGACAGTATGGAAATTTCCCTAGAATGAAATGAACATTAAATACTTTAAAAGGCATCCCCCACAAACAGGGAAGTAGGAAACTACAAGTACAAGCAAGGTAGAACTATATCTAACCTCGATTCCCACAACTTTCTAGAAAAATAGTTTCTCAAGCACAAAATTGAACCTATTTTCAATTCCCCTATAAACAAAAGGTCATTGTATTTTGTAGGAAAAGTTCCCATCTACATGTGGGTTCCATCAAAGAGGACGACTTTGTACCAATCAACTAGGCTTTAATCACCTCCTATTTTTTGGAAAGACATTAGTTGGAGGACTGGAGATGTGACAACATCTCCAACATCTATAGATCGTAACACATGTCTTGTTAAGGATAGATTCACATTTGTAGCCTACAAGGCAACTAAACTCAGCATAGTGGTAGCAATGAGATATTTATGACTATGACTCAACTCTAAAAGCAAACAACAATATTGACACATTTGGAAACTGGGACATTTTCCCCTCTAACACATAAGTTAATTTGAAATGGCCAATAAATTGAAAGGGAAACCAAACACAAAGAGTTCAAGTATAAATAAGTTAGAACATATATGATAGAAATTGTTAATTCAAATGAAGCATATTCTTGGTTTGTTTGGTGCACTTGAGAAAGTGTCAATATAATTGTAACACCCTGTTCCGTAAAACCCCAAAGGACAACTAAGTACGCAACAAATTTTTTTTAAACATAAAGAATAAATACTATGTTTACTAATGCAACTAACATAACTACGATTACAAATTAAACACCTAAGTCCCTTGGGGTATACGAAGTGACATTACGTAATCTACCCATTATCAAATTGGATTAAGCTAACTTTCATTTCTACTAACATAAGTCTTCCCTATAAACATTTATAAAAGATAAGCATTAAGACCAGAACGAACCACATAGAAGCTATACAAGATTTCATATCCCATTTAACTTGGAAATAATAATAAGAACTTATTTACTCAAATGTAATACATCATCAAGAATATTTTACATTTATGAATAAAGCTTGAATTACAAAATATGATTATACAATACATCATTCTTCAAATAAATCTCAATAAACAATTATCCAAGTTTACAACATACATCTTCCCAATACATGGGAGAGTTACATTTCAATTTACAAGATATAACAGAAGTTCAAATATACATCTGAATGAACATAACTCTAGATCAGTTTGTCTCAACAATCTCTACACCGAAGGTACATTTGCAAAATAGGGAACCCAATGGGGTGCAGAGCACGTTCCACCCGACCACCCCCATGCTAGGAGTAGTTAAGAAAGGATTCCCGACCAAGGACGTCTAAGGTAACACATAAGAAAAAACTCCAAACATGGAAAGAGAAATTACACATATAGGAAACCATAACAACAAAATTCCACTATCTCAACATGACAACAATATACACCAAGTCATAACAATAAACCACTTCCAGAGGATTCTAGTTGAAACAACTAAAGGGGAATGCTAGAGGAGAGTGTCATCGCATAGGAGAGTGTCATCGCATGGCCTTACATGGATTATCCAGACATCCTATCACAAGGTGCCACCTCCATCTATGGTTATCCTGACTGCCTATCTCAAGGCGCCGCTCCATAGGGTGACTCATGCAGAATCGTGAATTTCTCATAAAGACGAGATCACAATTATGACAACCACGGCCTTCTTGGCCACCTTTAGTCTTTGGAAGCCCTAACAGGTGGACGATGAATCTATAATTATCTTATTAATATTTAGCTACCCATCCCCTAATTAATTAGTTAGGTTTTCACTTTTTACTCTAACTCTAATGTGGGTTATCCTGACAGCCCCTTTGTGTGCCGACGCCCACATAGAGCCACTCTCTCTAGAACCCCCAACACATCACAATCAAAGGGATTATACCCACAAGTACTCTAAACATTGAATAAACAATCGCGAGGGAAAACCGTCTCGCTATAATCATATGACACAATTCCCTAATCAAAAGATGCAACTTAAAGTAAACTCAAGATCACAACTTAAAACAAAAAGGAATCAAGCATCAAATATAAAAGCCACATAACTTAATTCACCAATTTCCCAACATCTGGAAGTTTTAACAATAGCCCTATCTCCTATAAAAGGAAGACTAACTTAAAAATCTACACATGTTTATAACCCATCACAAGGAACTTAAGAAATAGTTAATTGTTCAACATCAAGGTTCGTTTAAGAGTACATGTTTACTATACTCATCAATCACATTGATTTGCATGAAATCCTTCCTAAGAATTAATCTATTAGTAAACTCAACGTATTTTAATAACTAAAAACACTCGAAAAGTTTTGGTAAAATATTTACTTCAATTTGTTCAATGATAAATTAAAATTACAAATAACTTTCATAATATTTTCCTCTAGTTTAACCATATATATGTATATATATTTATATTTATACATATATATATATATATTACATTTATTCTGACAATTTAAATTTTAACATCATATAAATAATACAAATAATTATTTTCCCTAAATCTATATATATATATATATATATATATATATATATATATACATATAAATATATATATATGTATATATATATATATATATATATATATATATATATATATATATATATATATATATATATATATATATATTATGATATAAATTAAATTGAATGATTTTAAGATTTTAAATAACCAACAAAATTCTGAATTAACAAATATATATATTATATATAAGGGGTACGGTTGTAGTCGTCCCCCACACCTTTAATAAATATATATATATATAAAAAATTAATTTAAAACAATTCTGAAATACGAAATTCACCAGAAATTTTTTAAAAATAACATATAAATTTATCAATATATATATATATATATATATATATATATATTCATAGAAACATAAAATTTATCTGCATAGAATTCTTTCTGAGGATTTTATTTTTTTTTTAAAATAAGTGGAATAAATTGGGAAACAAAACACCATATTTAACTACAGGTAATATTTAGAAAATTGCACAAAAGTTTTCTAATTTCCTGAGTTTTACCAATTTCCTGAGTTTTACCAGAGAGTTTTTATTTAAAAATCTACAGAGGTTTTATTTTCAAATTCCTCAATTTTGAACAGGGATTTTCTACAGCCTACAGAGCTACTGGTTTAACAACTTCATTTAACGAGGTTCTCTAATTTTTACTGTGCAATTTTTCTACAGGGGTAACAAAATCATAACGGCAAAATTGTGTAATTTTCCTAGAGGGGTAACACAAAATTTTCCTACAGGGGTAACACAAATATAACGACAAAATTGTGCAGCCGGAAACACTGTTCTCTACAAAAAAACTTCTAAATTCTACAAGGGTACAGTCAAATCCTTTTACACAAACAAACAAACTTTTTTCAAAATATGAAAGCATTCAAACTAGAAGACAGTAAGGAACCTATTTCTGAAGCCTGTAGAAGCAAGAGTTGTGCCAAGCTTTGCCACGGATACTTCCAGCTATTAAGCTCTTCCCAGAAGCTTCACCTCCAGCCAAAATACAAATCCAGAAGAAACTTCTACAGCCTTTCACAAACTATTTCTCAAAAAGTTAAACCAGAAGAAAACCACACCAAAACCACACACTGTTCTTCAGCCAAAAATTCCGTCAAGAAATTTATACCCCCATGCCCATATTCTCTCGAGAATATTTTCCCCACAAGAAATTCATTAATTACCCACTAATTCCCGTAAACCTCCAATAAAAGAAATTTAATTTAATAATTTATTTATTTTTTATTTTATTTTATTTATTTTTCTAATAAAAATAAGATAGCTTTACAAACTATTTAATTAATTTAAGAATTCAATAACAAATTTATCTTTCTAAATATCAACAAAGCAACTTTTATATTATTTAAACTATCTATTTAATCGGGAATATTACTCAATTAGCTTAACTATAATTAACTTTAATAAATCTATCAATTAAATATATTAATTGATCACACAACTAAAATCAATTAAATCAAAAACTAAAATATTAATCAACACTACACAAATACACACAAGGACAAATTGAAACAAAGACAACATTGGACTCATAGGTGACGAACTTGGGACGGGAATACTTTCTTAACCACTCCTTTTTTCAACATCAATCCCGTTGAGTTTATGGGACAAGCTCAAACCTGACAAGTAGGTGGAGTCGATGTCCAGTACTTGCATCCTGCATAGAAACAAATGTCATGTAGCATAAAAATCACCATTGCAGACACACTGTGAAAGGTAATCGCAGGGTAGCAGGGCACTTGCAAGCAAGTGATGCCACTCTGTCCTTTCACCAAGACGCACTAACAAACACACCAAACATCATAACAGCATAAAACTCACAACATCACCATATATATATTATTAAAGAACACCACAAAGTATTCATGTAACATAATCACCATGAAATATATCATCTAACAACATATGCAATATCCAGTGCAGCAAATCAACCAAACAATAAATCCATGCACAACCAAAATGGTGAACGGATCACCCACACAACCAAGTACAAAATCCACCCATAAGAGAAACAACAACATGAGGGGTATTACATCCTCCCTCCCTAGGATATGGCTTACTCCTGGAAGCCACTAAATAAATATGGATATGCCTCTCTAATACGGGATGCATCCTCCCATGTTGTTGAAGTCTCATCATTCGGGTCCCACTGAACCAGTACCTATTCAATACCTCTGCCCCTAAGGGTGAGCCTCTGATACTGTAGCACGGCCACAGGCTTGAGTGCTAGTTGTCTGTCCTCGACCTGAAGGGAATTCCAATCAAGTACGTGAGTAACATTTGGAAAATATGGTCTAAGTACAGAAACATGAAAAACATCGTGAATCCGCGATAGACTAGGCAACAATGCCAGGTGATAAGCAACGCAGGCCAATCCTCTCTAAAACTTCAAACGAACCTACAAAATGAGGCATGAGCTTGGAACCCTTTCTATAATGGATTAGGCTCTTTCGCGTTTGCACTCTCAAAAAGACTCGATCACTAACAGAGAACTGACAGTCAACTCTGTGCATTTGCATATTTCTTCTATCTATCTTGAGCTGCCACAAGATGCTCTCTGATGCAAGCTACCTGTTGTTCCATGTCATGAAGCATTTCGGGACCAAGGAGAACTTTGTCATCAAGACGGTCCCAACTTAATGGGGTCCTGCAGGGACGACCATATAGTGCCTGAAAGGGAGCCATACCAATCGAGCTCTGATATCCATTGTTATAGGAAAACTACATAAGATGCAAATATTCCTCCCAATGTGACTGTTGATCCATCACGTACATACAAAGCATGTCCTCAAGATCCTGATTAACTCTCTTTGTTTGTCCATATGTTTTAGGATGGTAGGCAGAACTAAAATTAAGCTATGTTCCTAAGGCTTACTGCAATGATGTCCACAATGTAGAAGTGAACACTAGATCTTTGTTGGATATGATTCTCCTCGGAATACCATGCAAGCAAACAATATCTTCCATGAAAATTCTAGCAACCGAAGAAGTTGTGTAAGATGATCGAATGGGGGAAAAGTGTGCCACCTTGGTCAATCTGTCAACTATTACCATGATAGCATCATGACATCGAGAAGTCATAGGAAATCCCACAACAAATTCTATAGAAATTATGTCCCACTTCCATTCTGGAATGAGATGAGGCTGTAAAAGACCTACGGGATGCTGATGTTTTTCCTTGACCCTTTGACATTCCAAGCATCTAGCTACCAAATTTGCAATATCCCTCTTCATGCCAACCCAAAAGTATAGTGCTTGAAGATCTGCATACATTTTCTTAACTCCCAGATGAGCAAAATAGGGAGCTCGATGTGCCTCGGTCATAATTAGAGTCTGAAGACCCTCAACAAAAGGCACGTAAATGTGACCCATATACCTTAGAAGACTATCTGAATCTAGTGAGTACCCTACAAACTTTCCTTCTAAAGCTCTACCTGATTTGATTTCTAACTTCACTTCCTGATACTAGCTGTCAAATGGAAGCGCTACGAGGACTTGACTCCTCAAATCTACCTCAAGAGCTACTGTAGAAATCTCATGTATCTGCCAACTCAAAGCATATGCTACTACATTTTCCTTGCCCTGAACATATTTGACCTCAAAGTCATATTCGCAGAGGAATTCCATCCATCTTCTCTACCTGGCATATAGGTTCGGCTGAGTAAAAATATATTGCAAACTACGATGATCGCTGTGAAGCTCGAACCTATGACCCAATAAGAAGTGTCTCCATCTCACAAGGGAATGAACCACTACAGCTAACTCCAAGTCATGCGTGGGGTAATTAAGCTCATGATCCTTGAGCTTACGGGATTCATATGCAATTACACATCCTTCTTCAATCAAGACGGCTCCTAAGCCCTCCAGGGATGCATCGGTACACACCACAAAATCCCCAGTAGGATCAGGAATCGCCAAAATTGGTGCACTATTCAATCTATCCTTAAGGGTCTCAAATGTTTTCTAACACTGTTCGGACCAAACAAACTTCTTCCCTTTCCTCTAAAGGGAAGCAACGGGATATGCAATCCTAGAAAAACCATGTACAAACAACCAATAATAGCCCACTAACCCCATAAAACTGTGAATCTCTGGAACATTCTTAGGTGTTGGCCAATCAACAATAGCTTGGATCTTTGATGGATCCACTACAATACCTGTACCTGAGATGACATATCCCAAGTATTTCACCTCTGTTTAGTAAAATTCACACTTAACCAAATTGGCAAACAACTGATTGTCCCTCAAACATTGTAATACCTGCCTCAGATGTTCCTCATGCTCCTCCATTGATTTAGAGTACACTAGAATATCATCGAGAAACACAAGTACAAACCTATCCAAGTAGGTACAGAAAACTCCATTCATTAAGCTTATAAAAACTAATGGTGCATTTGTTAATCCAAATGGCATAACAATGAATTCATAATGCCCATAGCGAGTACGGAATGCAATTTTATGAATATCAGCTTCAGCTATTCGCAACTGATGATAGCCAGACTTAAGATCGATCTTAGTGAAGACTTGAGCTCCTTTTATTTGATCAAATAAGTCATCAATTCTTGGCAAAGGATACCGATTCTTGATCATCACTTCATTGAGCTGCCTATAATCTATACACAATCAGAGCGAACCATCCTTTTTCACAAATATAACTGGTGCTCCCCAAGGAGAAACACTAGGACAGATGAATCCTTTCTCTAAAAGCTCCTCCAACTGCAAGTAAAGCTCTTGCAATTCCTGTGTTGTCATCCAATATGGAGCCCGAGAAATAGGCTCAACTCCAGGAACAAGAACGATTTTGAAGTCGATGTCACGCTTTGGTGGCATACCATGAATTTCATTAGGAAAAACATTAGAATATTCCTTAAGAAGGGGGTAATCATCCAATGAAATCCCTTGACTCTCATCTGAGTCCAAATCATTAACTGACACTGCAAATAGCTGACAACCCTGTCTGAAACACCTTTTTAATTGCATAGCTGAGATCAAGCGTAGTGAGATAGGTCTTTGAATGCCAATGATCTCAACCTCATTACCCACATCATCAACACAACACACTACCTTATGCCTGTAGACATCCAAATTTGACCACTGCCATATGGTCAAAGTCGTCTTCTTAATCATCCCTTTGCTCTTTTAAAATCGTCCTCTTTGCCGGTATTAATTAAATCATTCATTTAATTAATATTGTGTTTCTTGCATAAATTTTCCCAAAGTATTTAATTTAATAAATATTTTTCCCCTCTTTCCTCTCTAAATTAAATAAATGCATCACTTTATTTAATTTAGTCATATTATCTTTTGGAATTTTAAATTTATTTTTAAATTCCCTATTTTCTCTCTCATTGTCACATCCTCCAACTTTTGAAAATTGGCCTCTAATCCATTTTAGCAATCTAACCCTCTTTCTTAGTCATAATTAATTTATGATTAAGATGTGCACACCCCTAATCATCATTAGGGTCCCATCCTCCATAATTTCCCACTTGACTCTAATGAGTCCTTAATTAGTCTAATCAAGTACTTGCACAACCTTAATCTCATAATTAGGTCATCTCTAATCCCCATATCATTTATGGAATGTGTCCTTAGTTAGCTTCATTAAAAGCTTTCTCTTTTTGAACAAGGCATTTCCATTCCCCATGTGAATTTTTAATTCACATTTAATCCCCCAATGCATTTGAAGGAATTTTAAATTTCTTCTCTCTTCCCCATGAGAATATTTGAGGAATTTTTAATTCCCCATATGTCCTCTCACCCACATGGGGACAAGTACCTCCTTTATGAGGAGATCTTGTCTCAATCCCAAGGTACTATGTACCCCATCCATGTCATGTACTACCACTCCACCTCATGTACACATCACCCTTTTTAAGCCATATCATATGCCACATGTCAAGATGTGAGGGCTTGTGAGTTCTCAACTCACCTTAGCCCTACATCTTGATCTTGGTGGCTCAATCTTGACCGTCCATTTCCCTAGAGAATTCCAAAATATCTATAAATACCCCCTCTTTTCTCTCATTTTGGGGAGATCATGCATTGTAGCCAAACTCTTGCAAAAAAAATTTAGAATCCATACTTAGCCATTTTTACACTTGCATCCACTTTCATCCATTATCATATCATCATCTAGTTTGCATCTTGTGCCATCCAAGGAGCATACAACACCAAAGATCGAAGGGCCAACCAAAGGATCGATTTGACACAAGGTAAAAAGTTCCATTTGTTGTCTTTATTTTGTATTGAATCCAACTAGGGTAATCTTGAGGTGTAGGTTGTTTTTAGTGTTATTTGCACTCTTTTGTTTGTTGCTCATATTCTAGAACATAAATTCACCCTATCACAATGCTGACAATCAATTATGGCACGATGGGCATTCAACCAATCCATACCTAGAACCACATCATATGAACCAAGAGGTAGGATTTGAAGATCCATCGTAGTTGTGAGTGACCCTATTAGCAAATTACAACCTTGAACTAGTGACTCAACCACAACCTTAGCCCTGGAGGCTAATTCGACCTGCCACTTAATGCCTTGCCTAGCTGCCACCAATCTACAACTTTCCACTACTGAAGGATAAATGAATGAATCTGATGCTCCAGAATCAAAGAGAATAGATATAGTAGTACCATTCAACGCACCTGATGTCTCAACTATAGTGCCCTAATGTTCAGCTTGGCGATTGTCCACTGCTGCAAATACCCAATGTGCTCTCCCTGCATCACCCACTATCGGCTCAGAAGCAGTTGGTCTTTGGCTAAATCCTGTAGTGCTCCTTTGTGGGAACTGTCTAGAAATATGTCCCTGTTTCCCACAAGAGAAAAAAATTGTACCACGTCCAAACCCTCTAACACCAGATGGTGCACTCCATTGCTGGAAACTACCTCGAGAAGGCATCGACTATGTACTCTGAGCAGGTTGCACAAAATGATCCTGTCTAACTCACTGCCAGTTTCAATTCCTTCTGCTCTGAGATCTGTCTCCCTACTATGACTGTGATTTGTTTTATTTTGGTTGTGATTGTTGCTGCTACTACGGACCACCCTTAAACTGGAGCTTTAAGGGTTCCCAAAAATTCCTAGAAGTCCCTGTAGCTTGAGGTTGTCCACCTCAAGAACCAAAACCTGAAACTAGAGCACTGCCAATCTAAACTCCTGTGTGTCCTCCTAATGCCATAGCTAGATTTTCTTCCACCAAGCGAGCCTTCTCAATAGCTACATCCATTGTCTTCGGTTCAAAGACTCTAACTCCACCACTAATACGAGAATTTAGACCCTTGACAAAATGTTGCACAAGCATTGCCTCATCATTTCTAATCCCTACATAATGTTTGAGCTCATAAAAATGACGCTCATATTGTTCCACGGTCATTTCCATCTATCTTAACTCATGGAATTCATCTGCTCTATGCTGCCTCTAGTGATAAGAAAGAAAACGGGCCTTGAACCTCTCCATAAATAATTCCCAAGCAACCATGTTGATGTCAATGTGTAATTTGTGTTCTTCTATCTACCACCAAGTGGATGTGAAGCCTCTAAGGTGCATGATAGTGCACCTAGCCCTAGTGTTACTGCCATAGGGATGCATCACAAAGCATCTATCCAAATCGATCAACCAAGTCTCTGCCTCTAGATCCCATCAGATCCATCAAATGTAGGAGGTCGTGCTCTCAACAGGTCTCTCATATGACCCGCCACTACTGCATCATGTTCAGCTGTGTTTCCCCGTGTCTAGATGATCTCTCCCTTTCCCTATCCAACCTCTTCTCCTCATCCTACCTAGGGCCTAGAATACCCAATATCTCCTCTAATAAATGTTGCAACTAACCACCTAGACCAGGTTGTTCTGGGTTCTGACCACCACCACGTATTGGATTGCTTTGGGAACTCTTTAGTTCCTCACGCTCTGAACCATGTGAGCTCAGAAGTGATGGAATTTGGTGGTTGCCCCATGGCCACCACCTCGACCTCTTCTTTTGCCACGACCTCCAACCCTAGGCATGATCCTACACAACAATTGGGGTTATGTGAGATCAAGAGTTAACGCAAGGTTGCCTAATGGACTCAAACTACCTAGAGTACCCAGTGTTTGCAAACCTGGCTCTGATACCAAGTTGTAATGCCCTATCATGCAAACCCCAAAGGAAAACTAAGTACACAATAAAAAAAATTAACATAAAGAATAAATACTATGTTTACTAATGCAACTAACATAACTACGATTACAAATTAAACACTTAAATCCCTTGGGGTACATGAAGTGACATTATGTAATCTACCCATTATCAAATTGGATTAAGCTAACTTTCATTTCTACTAACATAAGTCTTCCCTATAAACATTTATAAAAGATAAGCATTAAGACCAGAATGAACCACGTAGATGCTATACAAGATTTCATATCCCATTTAACTTGGAAATAATAATAAGAATTTATTTACTCAAATGTAATACATCATCAAGAATATTTTACATTTATGAATAAAGCTTGAATTACAAAATATGATTATACAATACATCATTCTTCAAATAAATCTCAATAAACAATTATCCAAGTTTACAACATACCTCTGCCCAATACATGGGAGAGTTACATTTCAATTTACAAGATATAACAAAAGTTCAAATATACATCTGAATGAACATAACTCTGGATCAGTCTGTCTCAACAATCTCAGCACTGAAGGTACATCTACAAAATAGGAAACCCAATGGGGTGTGAAGCACGTTCCACCTGACCACCCCCATGCTAGGAGTAGTTAAGAAAGGATTCCTAACCAAGGATGTCTAAGGTAACACATAAGACTAAACTCCAAACATGGAAAGAGAAATTACACATATAGGAAACCATAACAACAAAAGTCCACTATCTAAACATGACAACAATATACACCAAGTCATAACAATAAACCACTTCCAAAGGATTCTAGTTGAAACAACTAAAGGGGAATGCTAGAGGAGAGTATCATCACATGCCCTTACATGGATTATCCAGACATCCTATCACAAGGTTCCACCTCCATCTATGGTTATCCTGACTTCCTATCTCAAGGCGTTGCTCCATAGGGTGACTCATGCGGAATCGTGAATTTCTCGTAAAGGCGAGATCACGATTATGCAAACCATAGCCTTCTCGGCCACCTTTAGTCTTTGGAAGCCCTAACAGGTAGATGAGGAATCTATAATTATTTTATTAATATTTAGCTACCTATCCCCTAATTAATTAGTTAGGTTTTCACTTTTTACTCTAACTCTAACCTGGGTTATCTTGACAGCCCCTTTGTGCGTCGACGCCCATGTAGAGCCATTCTATCTAGAACCCCCAACACACATCACAATCAAAGGGATTTTACCCACAAGTACTCTAAACACTAAATAAACAATCGCGAGGAAAAAATGTCTTGCTATAATCATATGACACAATTCCCTAATCAAAAGATGCAACTTAAAGTAAACTCAAGATCACAACTTAAAACAAAAAGGAATCAAGCATCAAATATACAAGCCACATAACTTAATTCACCAATTTCCCAACCTCTGGAAGTTTTAACAATAGCCCTATCTCCTATAAAAGGAAGACTAACTTAAAAATCTACACATGTTTATAACCCATCACAAGGAACTTAAGAAATAGTTAATTGTTCAACATCAAGGTTCGTTTAAGAGCACATGTTTACTATACTTATCAATCACATTGCTTTGCATGAAATCCTTCCTAAGAATTAATCTATCAGTAAACTCAATGGATTTTAATAACTAAAAACACTCGAAAAGTTTTGGTAAAATATTTACTTCAATTTGTTCAATGATAAATTACAATTACAAATAACTTTCATAATATTTTCCTCTAGTTGAACCATATATATATATTATGACAATTTAAATTTTAACATCATATAAATAATACAGATAATTATTTTCCCTAAATATATATATATATATATGAATATACATACATATATATATATATATGTATATACATATATACATACATACATATATATATATATATATATATATATATATATACATATATATATATATATATAAATAATATATATACATATATACATATATATATAATATATATATATATTATGATATAAATTAAATTGAATGATTTTAAGATTTTAAATAACCAACAAAATTCAGAATTAACAAATATATATTTTTTATATAAAAAAAATAGGCATACACTTGGAGGCTGTGAACCTCCCCATAGGGGCGGTCACAGCCTCCAAGGGTTGCGTACAACAGTCCAAAGGACTGCTGCGCACAACCTTTATGGGTTGCGCAGGGGGTACGGCTGTAGTTGTCTCCCCCACACCTTTAATAAATTTGTTTTTTTTTAAACAATTCTGAAATACGGAATTCACCAGAAATTTTAAAAATAACATATAAATTTATCAATATATATATATATATATATATATATATATATTCATAGAAACATAAAATTTATCTGCATAAAATTCTTTCTGAGGATTTTATTTTTATTTTTAAATAAGTGGAATAAATTGGAAAACAAAACACCATATTTAACTATAGGTAATATTTAGAAAATTGCACAAAAGTTTTCTAATTTCCTAATTTTTACCAATTTCCTGAGTTTTACCAGGAGTTTTTATTTAAAAACCTACAGAAGTTTTATTTTCAAATTCCTCAATTTTGAACAGGGATTTTCTACAGCCTACAAAGCTACTGGTTTAAAACTTCATTTAACGAGGTTCTCTAATTTTTATTGTGCAATTTTTCTACAGGGGTAACAAAATCATAACGGCAAAATTGTGTAATTTTCCTACAAGGGTAACACAAAATTTTCCTATAGGGGTAACACAAATATAATGGATAAATTGTGTAGCCGGAAACACTGTTCTCTACAAAAAAAATTCTAAATTCTACAAGGGTATAGTCAAATCCTTTTACACAAACAAACAAACCTTTTTCAAAATATAAAAACATTTAAACCAAAAGATAGTAAGGAACCTATTTCTGAAGCCTGTAGAAGCAAGTGTTGTGCCAAGCTTTGCCATGGATACTTCTAGCTATTAAGCTCTTCCCAGAAGCTTCACCTCTAGTCAAAATACAAATCCAAAAGAAACTTTTGTAGCCTTGCACAAACTATTTCTCAAAAAGTTAAACCAGAAGAAAACCACACCAAAAACCACACACTGTCCTTCAGCCAAAAATTCCCGTCAAGAAATTTCTATTACCCCCATGCCCATATTCTCTCCGAGAATATTTTCCCCACAAGAAATTCATTAATTACCCACTAATTCCCCTAAACCTCCAATAAAAGAAATTAATCAAATTTTAATCAAATTTATTTATTTATTATTTTATTTTATTTATTTTTCTAATAAAAATAAGATAGCTTTACAAACTATTTAATTAATTTAAGAATTCAATAACAAATTTATCTTTCTAAATATCAACAAAGCAACTTTTATATTATTTAAACTATCCATTTAATCGGGAATATTACTCAATTAGCTTAACTATAATTAACTTTAATAAATCTATCAATTAAATATATTAATTGATCACACATAACTAAAATCAATTAAATCACAAACTAAAATATTAACCAACAATACTCAATTACACACAAGAAAAAATTGAAACAAAGACAACACTGGACTCATAGGTGACGAACTTGGGACGAGAATACTTTCTTAACCACTCCTTTTTTCAACATCAATCCCGTTGAGTTTATGGGACATGCTCAAACCTAACAAGCAAGTGGAGTCAATGTCTAGTACCTGCATCCTACATAGAAACAAATGTCATGTAGCATAAAAATCACCATTGCAGACAGACCGTGTAAGGTAATTGCAGGGTAGCAAGGCACTTGCAAGCAAGTGATGCCACTTCGTCCTTTCACCAAGACGCACTAGCAAACACACCAAACATCATAACAATATAAAACTCACAACATCACCATATATATATTATTAAAGAACACCACAAAATAGTCATGTAACATAATCACTATGAAATGTATCATCTAACAACATATGCAATATCCAATACAGCAAATCAACCAAACAATAAATCCATGCACAACCAAAATGGTGAATTAATCACCCACACAACCAAGCACAAAATGTAATGCCCCGCCACGCAACCCTAGAGGAAGTTGCAATTCATTACTTAAACGTACCAATTTTTTTTTTTTGTTTAAGTACAAATAACATGTAAGATGAATACATATTGCCAACAACCTCTAAGGCCACGAGACAAAGATTACTTAAAAACCCAAACAACAATAACATCAATTGAAACCAAAACATTAATCACTTACAATATTAAGATTACATACATCCCATACAAGATAAATTACAACAAGGAAAATAAATACCTCAAGATTCCAATTAACAACATTTAAACAATAAGATTACAACACTCATTCCCCAAATGAGGTAAATTCAATAAAATGATTACATAATACAAATTCCACCTCGATAACAACCAAGGGGTAATAAAATACAATAAGAACTGAGAGAACAAGGCATGAGAAGAAACTGATTCCCACGAGCTCTCCAGCTGGAAATCACGAACACACGAACATGAAGAAGAACCAATGGACTCAAGATGCACGCCACCCAACCACGTGGAACCCAAAGGCCCCACTCCCTCTGTGCTAGGAGATAGTAACAAGGATTTCCTAGACAAGACCATCTACCACTAGACACAGGCTAACACAAAAACTAAACTAAAAACAATAACATATTCCACATCACTTAACATTATGGTTACAATGCTTCCAGAGTACAAAATCGAGTATAATCACTGTACAAAATAAACCAATGGTACAACACCATACTGACTGTTGTCATAGGAGGAGTGTCATTGCAAAGGCTGCATTGGTTATCCAATGGTGTTCTTCCTAGGTCTCGGCCCCCCTCTAGGGATATCCTGGTAACCTCTCACGAACCCAGTGCCATATGTACACCAGAGCGGAATCAGTTATCTTTCGAGAAGACAAGATAACGATCTTGCCATTCCAGGCCTTCCCGACTCATCTCAAGTCTCATACAAGCCCTTGAGCCAATGAGCGAGGCTAAATTATCTTATTAATGTTCAAAGCTACTCTCTCCCTAGTAAGTTATTTAATTTTCACTTAGTTAACTGACTCTCACACGAGTTATCCTAGAACCACTTTGGGCCCAGCACTCGTTTGAAAGCCACTCCCCTATCGACAACACATAGCTCATCCACATGCCAAGGGTAGACAATGCACTAACACTTATCACAAATAATCAGTACACCTCAACAGGTAACACATCACTACGGATGTCCAAAATTGAAACCAAAGCGTGCACTACCCAAGGCTAACACAAGGTTGACTAACATAATGACAACCCACATAAAGAACTGATAACAAGACTCAACCTTAAACCATAAGGTCACACAACCCGTTCATAGAAACCAGGTTTCTTTTGAAGCATATCTCATGCACTACCCAAGAGAGACAATAACAAAACACAAGAGACATAACATCACTTCAAGATAACACAACTGGAAGGCTTACATAAACAAATAACTCCAAAAGAATAAACAACTCGATCAAGGGTTCCCTAACCTCTGGAAACCAAACTTAGTACAACCAAAGTACACTCACAAATATACAATCATACGATATTGCCCATACACCGAGAATGAATGAAAACACCACTAGAAAACATTCTAAGCAGCTAAATAAGCTAATATTAGGATTTCTTAAATCCAAGTCACGTGAGGACACATTGCATGTAATCAATTTAAATGATTACCATTCTTTGCAAATTCTCAAAAGTAAATCAAATCACATTTTTACACTAAAATAACAAATCAGAAATTTGAACAAGCGAATAGATCTGAAATGATCTCATTCAAAGAATTCATATGCATTTTCTATCATTCCCTATTATAATATGAAATATTATTCTCAAAAATCCACTTTTAAACAAAGTCCAATTTTCACAATTATCCAGGTTCCACCATTGATGAAGTATGAAAAAGCTTAAAATTTAAAATTCAAAAATAAAATAATGTAAGAATACCCTTTTGATTCAAAAGTGCCCAACAACACACTTTTAACATAAAAACACCAATTAATTTTAAACCAATTTTCACAAATATCCAGGTTCCACCATTGATGAAGTATGAAAAAGCTTAAAATTTAAAATTCAAAAATAAAATAATGTAAGAATACCCTTTTGATTCAAAAGTGCCCAACAACACACTTTTAACATAAAAACACCAATTAATTTTAAACCAATTTTCACAAATATCCAGGTTCCACCATTGATGAAGTATGAAAAAGCTTAAAATTTAAAATTCAAAAATAAAATAATGTAAGAATACCCTTTTGATTCAAAAGTGCCCAACAACACACTTTTAACATAAAAACACCAATCAATTTTAAACAAATTTTCACAAATATCTAGGTTCCACCATTGATGAAGTATGAAAAAGCTTAAAATTTAAAATTCAAAAATAAAATAATGTAAGAATACCCTTTTGATTCAAAAGTGCCCAACAACACACTTTTAACATAAAAACACCAATTAATTTTAAACCAATTTTCACAAATATCCAGGTTCCACCATTGATGAAGTATGAAAAAACTTAAAATTTAAAATTCAAAAATAAAATAATGTAAGAATACCCTTTTGATTCAAAAGTGCCCAACAACACACTTTTAACATAAAAACACCAATTAGAGCCTCTAATTAAAAATTGGGCATGGTAACCTTGTATATGGAAAAATTCTCAAAAATTTCTCAAAATAAATTCTACACTATCAACTTGATTCAAATAAAATACATGAAAAGATTCCAACATACTACCAATACAATTAGAATCATTCAAACCATTTAAGATCAAGTAAATATGAAGAAATCATAAAATACCTCCATTCACAAGCAAGAAATTCAAATGAGAGGATGTTTGCACATAAGCAACGAGAGCATGTAAGATCGCAGCCATCACTTCCTTTCCCCATTCCTATCCAAATGCAGTTGATCTTATGCAATTTCATGCCCAATTGCTCCCACAATGAACAAATCAATTTTCCTTCAAAAAGAGGGTTTTCTTTTGCCTCACATTTTCTCTCCAAAAATTATGTTTTCCAAATATAGTCAACTCCCTAAGATATCTTTTCCACCCAAAGTTATTGCATTTAGAAGATATTTTGAATTTTAAATAACTCAAAACAAAATTCCAATTTCTAAATAGAATTCAATACCTTTTAAAATTTTATTTTCAAACAAAATATTTTAAAGCTTTTAACACTTTTAATTCAAAATAATAACTTAATCAATTCCACACAATTAATTTAATTAATCAATAAAATAAATCTAATCCAAGATTAGATTATTTTATTAACTAAATTAAATTAATTAATAAAGTAACATTCCTAGCATTATAATCAAAAGCATTTAATCAACAGGTAAGCAACCTAAGCCATTTAACTTGAATTTAATTAAAGACCAGGGTGATCAGGGCAACATGAAACAACCAAACCCGACTACAACCCGACGACACACAGTGACTAGGGTAACGACTTGACACAGAAAACCTAGCTACTATCTCCCAATTAATTTCCGTTGGTCAATGGACACACTCAAACCTGGAAACCAGGTGGAGTCGATGTCATGTACCTGCCAACCTGCAACAAAGAGCATGTTGAACGTGCATATATACATAATATGATCAATCAAACCGTGAAGAGGAAATCTCATAATTGTAGGGCACTCGCAAGCGAGTGATACAATCCTGTCCCCTTCACCAATACACTATCACTAACTGACGCATCTAACATCAATAACATGATCAACAGCATAAAACATCGTTAAATAAAATATCTTCTAAGTTAATCCAAAACATGCCATAAGGGTAATATCAGGATAACATCACATCGAAATATAACATCCACATTGTATAACAATTGCAATCAAAAGCAACCTAGTACCAAAGTCAAAGCATAATCAGACACAATCATAACATGGAAGAACAATGCCAATCAAAGAGCCAAAACGGAGGGGTGTTACACAAAATACACCCATAAGAGACACAACAACATGAGGGGTATTACAATAATTGGTAGTAGCAAAAATCTAAACAAGAAACAGACTTATAGGACTGGTGCTCGATGATTGTTAGCTAGCCTCATAAGAGCTAGAGGCTAGCGACATTGTCACATCTACTCTTTTAAAAACTGAGAGTTGCAACACTGGCGACTGACTACAAGATCTATGACTTCAAAACACAACATGGGAACTCAATTTTTTTGCACAGGAATTAAGAATATGACAAGAAAGGTTTAATAAAAATAAGGGCTTCAATGATTCAAATAATACTTAACATACAATTTTTTATTCCAAGTTCACTATTTCAATTTTAAAATCCCTCCCTTTTTTCCCTAGAAACAGCAAGAATACGAAGGGAAAAAAATAATTAGGAAAAAGGCTTCAATGTTGTATATAAAAATTAATATAAAGTATATCATTTGAAGTATACCATGTCGATTTTCAGACAAATAACTATTTTGAGAAAATAATAAACATTGGGAAGAGCGTGTATGTACATTACTCACATCTACTTTGGCATACATACAAATCTACACACAACGAAATTTAATATTTGCTCATTTATGGCTTTTGTTCTGTGTAAATGGTTGCAATATATTAAAATAGTTTGTGTTGTTTTTCACAACACAGTCTAATTTTTGTTCACTAGCTTTGGCTATATTCCATCATTTCCAAAGCATAATAAAATAGTTAATATTGTACAATTTATATTTTTATCCAAAATGCATTCTTCACTATCATAGCAACTAATTTCATTTCAAATATACACAAAAATCTAAATACACAATATTAGATGCACAAAACATAACTTTAGAATAGTGTACAATAGATCTTATGATTGTAAAGATGTCCCAACAAAATAAAGTTATGGATTAGTATATATCAATGTTCTTTGCATCCACCATTAGTTACATACATTCCCACAAGTAGCTGGAACACATTGACCATGACTGTGATCAAATGTCTATACAAGTTTCAACCAACCATTGTTGAATGTTGTTTTGTGGCTTTACCTACCATTGCAAGCGTAAGCAAGGGGAGCACGCTTGTATAATTGTGCAACATTGATCATGCCATGCAAAGTTGTTGTGAAGGTAGCAACAGTTTTTTTTTTTTTTTTGCATTTTTCTACATTGGGCGATAGTTGGAAAAGCATTACAAAAGTGTTGGCAATGACAATTTATTGTGAATTTTTTGCAGATGAGAAGAAAGCAAGAAGCAAAGAGAAAGAAAGCGGGAAGAGGTACAGTTGTACCAAGGAGCAATTTTTATGAAGGTGGTTTTCAGAAACAAGTATATTTTTTGATGGGGTTGTCACTGCTAATTTTTGAGAGCATGTTGTTGACAAGGCTATATTGTTTCTATTTGCGATAAGCTTTTGTTGACAATCAATTTTCGATAAGGTCATTTATGATTTCCATGTAGAGGTGACAGATGCAAAGGAATAAAACAGTCCACAGAAACACACAAAAATAATGCAACACATACATACATATATACACACATATACATACATACATACATACATACATACATACATATATATATATATATATATATATTGATTCATTTATGGATCATGTTCTGCAATGGAGGCTTTGAATCAGTCTATATTGCAAGATTTTTTTGTTTTGTGGGTGTTCCATCTCAGTCGCTATTGCAAGTAATATTTTTGTAGTCATGGTTGCAACACAATGAAATAGTTGATGTTATATAGGTTACATTGTTTTCTGTAATGCAGTGTTGATTGTCGTTCTTTGTCTTAGGGTATATCATTTTTTTTTGGAAAGGTTCTATTGGGAAATACTATATAGTTTATTCAAACCAATATTCTTTGATCCATGGATTGGCTTTTGTAGCGCTGGTTTTGCATGGGTTTCTTACTATGTTTTCTAGTGTTATGCGGGATTTGACATATGGCTAACAGTTGATGCCAATATTGTTTCATTTATGGCTTTCATTTTTTGGCAATGGTTGCAATGCAATAAAATAGTGAATGTTATGCAACTGATATTGTTTTGGACAACACATTGTTCACTATTGTTTCCTACACTAGGCTATAGTGTGTCATTTCTGGCCTCCATTCAGTGTGGCGAGGAAAGGAAGGTGGTGGATTGTGTTTTGATTTTTAAATTAAAAGCATTTACTGCATCAATAGAGAAGGCTAGTGAAATGGCATCAACATTAATTGTTGTATGGTTTCCATGTAGTGAAAATGACTATAACTAGTAGCTACCTTTTCAAGTAGTCAAGAAGATAGTAAATGCCTGTACAATTTTTGAATGGGCATTTCCCTATGGCTATATTGGTTTGTTTCTCAAGGGATCCTACTGGGAAAAGGCTATATTGTTTCAATTTTTTATAACACATTGTTGGGTATCATTCTTTGGGTTTAGCCTATTTTTCAAGATAGCTATTAGCAATGGGGAAAGCATGCATTATATACATGTTCCTAGTTATTATTTATTCAACCTCAAAAAAAGTAGTTGTTAGAATTATAGACTGTATAGTAAGTGTCATAAGAAAGACTGATTTGACCATTGATTAGAGTGGTGAAAAATGTATGTTCTTGCTTAGGGGTTTGGTGGGATCCCATCATGCTTAATGACCCAATATGATAGGGTGGAGAGTAGGCCAAATTTTGTTTTGTCTGACTTTATATTTCCTATATGCAAGTATGTGTGTCACTGGAATTAGACGCACACAATATTTTATTATTTGAAGACCACCTAGATCAATATATTTGTATAATAAACACTTCTATATAGGTGGTTAGAGGCTATTTTGTGTTTTTGTAGGCGATGATGTTTGCAAAAGCAAAAGGAAAGTGTCACCTATGATAATTTTTTGCCAATCCTTTTTTTGGAGAACAAGCCAACAGTTTTCATGGGTTTGTCAATGTCAATTTTTTGTGGGCTTCTTTCTATGACCTCCATTTTCTAGCTATGTTTACAATGGAATAAAATTCTTAACATAATCTAGTATTCTTTTGTGGTTTGTTGCTCGCTAGCCTAGGTTATTTTTATCCATTGGTTTGCCAGTCACAATTTTTTTGTGCTTTTTGCAATCAACAATGTGTATATATGTGCATATATATATATATATGTGTGTGTGTGTGTGTAGACATATATATGTATATATATGTATATATATAGTATATATATGTATATATATATAGTATATATATGTACACATATATATAGCATATTTATATATATGTATACATATATATGTATATATGTATATATATGTATGTATATATATATAGATATACTTACATAAATGTATTCACCAACACCCTATCAAAAATTGAAACAATACAGCATCTTGAGCACCACCCTATCAAAAAGAATGTCTTTTGGATAACAGCATTAAGTCTATAATATCAACTATTTTATTATGCATTGCAAATGAAAGTATATAGTCAAAGCTAGAGAACAACAATTAGCATTGGATTATGGAAAGCATTGGTTAGAATTTTCATCAACCTTCCCGATTTTAGGTCTTTGGCACTGTGGAGAGGGTAGCAGATTGTTTTTTTTTAAATAAAATCGTTTGGTGCGATGATAGAGGAGGCCAGTGAAATGGTATCAACATTAATCATTGTATCGTTTTCGTGTAGTAGTGATGGTGCAAGTAACATCTATCTTTAAAGTCCTCAGAAAACAAAGTGAATGTCTGTGCAATTTTCAATAACACATTTTACATGTATATATATGTATACATGCATACATATAGATATACATATATAGACATATATATAGTAGCTGTGAGTGTGGAGGGAAAGCTTCTGTGAAGGTGCAAGTGTGTGTAGTGGTGATGGTTGTGGTACATACATACATACATATATATATATATATATATATATATATATATATATATATATATATATATATATATATATATATATATTAATTGAGAGAAACCGACAAAGATTCACAGTGAGGAATGAAAGTAAAAATATACTCATTTCTTAACAAAGTCTATGTGTGTGTATATGTGGATTTTTGTATGTATATGTATTTATGTAAAGCCTAAATAGTGTTAGCAATGTAATTCCTTTGCAAACATGGCTACAAAGTTGAAGGAGTAAACAGAATCCCACACCAAAAAAATTGCATTGTGAAGGCCATGTGAAGATATACTATTTTTTTCTCAACAAAACTTGATTGAAAATTGAAACAATATGGGCTTCCCAACAACATCCTTTTTTTTTTCCTATGTTGAATTCACTTGTTTTTAATGGGATTTTTCATCTGGGTTACTCTTGAAACCAATATTGTTTCATTGTGTCCATTGTTGTTGAAAAGACTATATAGTTTCATGGGTTTTGGCATGTGGGTGATTGTTGGCTATATTGTTTCATTTATGGATTCCCTTTTGTGTGAATTTTTGCAAAATAGTTAATCTGGTGTGTTTTGGTGAATCTTGAAATCAATATGTTTTGTGTTTTGTGGGTTTTGGCATGTGGGTAACTATTGGAAATATTGTTTCATTTATGGCTTCATTTATATGCACATTAGCACCTACATCAAGTATAATAAAAAGCAAGACCTATCTTTCATCTCACACTTTATAAACAATTGGATAAACAACAATTGTCATCACAAACATTGCAAGAACATGCAAACCATACAACAACTAATCTTGATACCATCCAACATTCAAGAGAGCAAACATCCACACATCACTTTCCCTCAATTGACTGGTTGAGAAGACTACAAATTCAAAGCTTTTGTTGACTATAATAATGCCTTGCTTCGGACTATGCAATATATTATAGGAAGCAAAATATTTGAATTCATAGCCTTCTCATTCAAGAAAATGAGGGAAAATTTAGTCTGGATGTTTGTTCTCTTTATAATTTTGAACAATCTAGTTGCATAGCGAGGCAAAAAAAATGGTATACACATCTATTTAGATATAGCAGTCTCTACATAAATAAATATTTACATGTGTACATATATATATATATACCTATATGTGTGTCCTCTTGATTGACCCTTAAGGTGTTTATTCTAAGGTTTGATGGGAAAATATTTCCCTCTCAACACCTTGCTATCCTAATCAAGCACCATATGAAGCATGCCTGCAACTTATTAAATAATAATAATTATATATTAAACAAGACATTATTTTAAAAGGGAGACAAATCATTCAAATTTATTGTTTTGAGAAGATAGTTATTTATTTTGAAACAAATTTGTTATTTCTTTCATTCTTGAAAAGGGATTCTTATAACAATAGGCTTTGTATTAAACATACCAAAGAACACTAGCTACCACATACATGTGTTCAACACCTTTTTGAACCTATTAAAGGGACAATTCAAATAATTTTTCTAGGGATGCACAAATGAAAACAAAACAACCTAGCCAACGCTAGACAAGGGATAGTGACAATGCTTTATGGAAAACAACATAAGCTACACAAGATTAACTATTTGGCCATGTGGCAACCATAACCACTAAATGGAAGCCACATGTAAATAAATGGCAGGTGCTATCACAACCATCACAAGGACACATAAAGCATCTAGTAATCAATGTTGATGCAATCCAATGCTTAATTTTGGTCACCTTCCCTATCAACATAGTGGGAAACACACGACCTATCCCCAAGGCAACCAACAACTGCCTCTGACACCCTTCCCACGACCACCACAAGGATTAAAACTAGGAGGCTGACAGGAATTTTGGGCAATTTTTTTTTAAAGAAAAGGCCATCCGCCACATTTTTCCTTAGTCATCGAGAAGCTCAAAAATTGAAAAGACTCGTAGGAATTCTGACCAAAGTACACATAATCAAACTAACAACTTACAATATAGAGAACAACATTCAACATAGACTGTATAACAATGACTGTTTCATTGCATTGCAACCATAATGACTAAACAAAAACCATAAATCAGACAATATTGGCTTCAAAGTTAAAAATCCATTCAAAAATACATTTTTTTAGCACCTCTTCCCACTTGCTTCAAACACACCTCTTACTAACTTTCCTGACAAAAATGGGAAAAATATTATCACAGGCGACACTTTTCTTTTGCATATCCTATAGTACCCCTCCATTTATGCTTATGCTTTCTGCTGTTATGTTTTCACACTATAGACTATGATACCTTGTTTGGATATTTTGATCACTGGTTTTGAGCGATAGTGGATTTATTTTGTGACATAATGATACATTGTTTGGTGATTATTGATTTCAGACATGCTTTGAGATAACGTAGATGTTTACTTTTAGTTGATTATTGTCATGTACATGTTTATGATGGACTAACAGCTATTTATTTCGTCAGTCTATTGTAACGTGTATTGGTGTGGAGAACGGAGTCGCATCACTCACTTGCGAGTGCCCTGTGATACCCGTGATTTTCTCCACACGGTGTGTCTATTTAATGCTTGATATATATATATGCACGTTATTGCTTGGTTGTAGGAATTGCAGGTACATGACATTGACTCCACCTAGGTACTTAGGTTTGAGCGTATCAAGACTCAATGGATATGTTGATCGGGAGAGTAGTTTGGTTCACCCTAGTTTAGTCTATAACCCGGTCATTGTACATTGTCAGTTTCAGTCTGAGTCTAGGTTGTCTTGTATTTTCTATTTGGATAAATTGTTGGAAAGGTAAATTTGGTTAATTTTAATGTTAGTTTACTGTGCTTTAATTTATTATTATTAAATTAATGTTTAAATGTTGAAGAAATTAGTGCTTTATATTTAATTAATTAATTAGCTTATTTGGTTGAAAGGTTTGATCTTAAAAGATTAAATTTATTTAATTAAATTAATTAATTAATTAAATTAAATTGTTTCAAAGATTGCGTGTGTGAATAGATTTATTATTTAAATTAAATATTTTGTGAAAAAGGTATTTTTTTTATTATTAAATAAATTATTTTGTATTTTAAAATTAGGAAATTAAATAAAATAAATGTATGTGTTTGGAACATTGGTTGAAAAATTAAATTAAATGAATTTAATTGCTTGCAAATTGAAAATTGGAAGATTGCCGAGAAGTGGTGGGAAGATATTTTTTGCAACCACTTCTCGACATGTGTGTGAGTGCAATAATTGTTTATTGATTGAGGAAAATTTGTTTACGGAGTTTATTGTGGATTGTGGATCTGGGATTGCACAGAGGATATTCAATTTCCTCACGAGAAAATTATTAGAGCTTTTGCAAAATTTCTCTCTTTATGTTTTTGGAAATACTGTATATTTGTGGAAAATCTTTTGTTATATCTTTGGATTGGGATTTGTTGTACGGGAAGAAATAGAAAGCTATAGGCAATAGAGGCAACAGAAGCTTCTCTTCACAAGTAAGCAAAGGAATACAGGTATTTTTCTCGTAAATTTCATTTTGTTGGTTTCGAAAGGGAATGCTTTGAAAGAAATCAGTTTAATGTAAATCCCTGTATTTCTCTTCTCTGTATTTTATTTTTTGTGAAGAATTAATGGGTTAAGAAAAACCTCTGTAGATTATTTTCTGTAGATAGTATTTAAATTTTGGGAAGGGAATTTATTTGTTTAAGGAAATTGAAAACCTCTGGGGAAAGAAAAATAATGGATTGGAATTAAACAAAATATTGTGCACGAATTTTGTGAAACCCTAAGGAAATATTATTATTTCCCCAATTTCCCCAGTAGAAGTTTATTATTATTTTCTTCTCTGTTAAAACAAAACTCTGTTAGAATTTTATATATATATATATATATATATGTATAATCATATATATATTTAAATATATACATATATATATATATATATATATTTTATATATAAATTGGATTGGGAATGGAGTTTATAGTTTTGTGATTATATAATTTTAAATCATCGTACAGGCGTGAGACTTTTTAAAAGACGGAATTAAATTTCCGTAAATGCGAATTGAAATTTCGCAGTTAAATTTTCGTTTAAATTTACAATAGAAAAATGCTTTTTTTTGTTATCAATGCACAGTAGGCAGTGGAGGAGGCGCAGGGGCCTCCCCACAGCCCCCCATAAGGGGAGGCAACGGCTGCGAAGGAAGCCCGGCGCTGCCCTCACAGGCAACGCACAGGCTGCCGCTGCCGCTGCGACCCATTAGGGACGACTGCGAAAGCAGCCGAAACCCTAACTTTAAACCTTTGTTTTATTTTTTTTAATTTTCTTTTAAAAAAATACGCATGGTTTAAATTCAAAATTTATACTTTTTATTGTTATATATATATATAATTTATTATAATATATATATTATATATATATAATATTTTTATTATATATTATATATATTATTTATTATTATAATGTTATATATATTATATATGTTTTAATTAAAATATTTATTTTAATATGAATATTTTAAAAGATTAATTTGTTATTATAAATTTGAAAAGTATATATATATATTAGTTTTGATTTAAAATGTGATATTTTTGTAATTAAATCAATTAGAGATTTTTGAAATTATAAATATCACAATTATTTGTGTGGATATGTTATTGAACAAAGTAGAGATTTTATTTTTAAATTAAATGGGAAAATAAATTTAATTTTAGATGAATTGTTTTGTTCATCATATTCTGATTGATTGGATTTAGTATATCTGAACTATAGACAATTACCTTTCTTGATTCGATTTTAATGTGTTCTTTTGGGCAAATTGGGAAAAATTTTAGTTGTGTAAGTCTTCCAGAATGAATTGTGTAGGAAGGGTGTATCATTGTTCGAATGAATATCTTGAGTTAACTTGGGTTGTGCATGTACTAAATATGATGTTTGATACTGTTGAGAGTTATTTGTTATTATGAGATGTACTTTGTGCACTTGGTAAACCCTAGTTTTGAAAACTTAGAAAACCATGTTATGTTTAGGGGAGTGGCTATTTGTAAGGGCCGACACACAAAGTGGTGTCAGGGTAACTTACAAATAGTTAGTAATTCAGAGACAACTAAGAACACAGTAGTTAGATTTAAAACTCTTAACAAGATGTTATGCCTTACTTATTGACTCTTGAGCTACTTCAGTCATGAGTATAAGATGAGAAGGCCTGGAATGGCAAATCGGTGTCTTGTTCCTTTAAAAGACATTCGATTCCACAATGATATGCAATAGGGGTCGGGTTTTGTAAGAGGTTACCAGGGTAACCCAAGGTTGGGGGCCAGAACCTAGGAAGAAACACTAGGGTAACCTTTGCAACGTTGTGATGACACTCCACCTAAAGTAACAGTTAACCTTGTGTTTGTGATATAATCAATTGTCAAAATCTGGAAGCAATGTAACCTTTAGATTGTTGTGTACTAGTGTCTAGGGTTAGTAGATTAGGTCTAGGCAACCTTATTACTATCTCCTAGCACGGGGGGTGGACCTACGGGTACCACATGGTTGGGTGGAACATGCACCTTACTCCGTTGGGTCCCCACTTTATGATCATGGCATCGAGAGCTTCATGGATGGAGAGCTCGCACTTGGAAACTTATGAATACTTCATCATTGTATATTGTAAATCTTGTATTGTAAATCATCCCTCAAATGTTGTGAGGTGAACACTTGTAATTGTAATCATTATTGAACTACCTCATCAGATGAATGAGTATTGTATATTATATCAAATGCAATGTATGAAACAAATTTGTACTTTATGAAAATTTCAATGTTAAGTAATGTTTATCTTTATGTTATAAATTAATATGTGCAATGCGAAATACTTAGGTCACTTATGGAAACTCAAAGTAGTGTAATGTCTAGTAACTTAATGAATGTATGCAATTTAATTAACTTAATAATTAAACTTTAAAAAAAAAATTAGTACACCATTATACACTATTGCTACATTCTTAGGTTATTAATACGGGGCATTACAGATTAGTATCAGAGCCAAGGTTACAAACACTGGATGCTCTGGGTAATCGCGAGCCCATTAGGTTGACCTAGTACGTAGTGTTGCAGCTGTTAGCCTTGGTTGAATAGTATCTATGACTCGTAATTGTTATGTGTAGGAACATGCCTAGGCGAGGAGGAAGAGGTCATGGTAGAGGTTGAGGTGGAGGCCGAGGGCCAATCCCTCAGGTTACTCCCCCTCCTAGCCCTCATCACAGTGATCAGGCAGAATAGTTGAGTCAGAGAAATGAGGGACAGAATCTCGCACAGTCAGGAGTTGAGGGTTCACAGATACGTCCATTATTAGAGGAGGTCCTAGCTCATCTTGGACCTAGACAGGTAGATGAGCAGGAGGTTGTCAGGGAGAGAGATAGATCTCCTAGGAGAGTAGAGGACACAGCACATCAGGATGCTATCACTGCAGGCCATATGAGGGATTTACTGAGGGCACGCCCTCCTACCTTTGATGGTTCAGGAGGAGGATTAGAGGCAGAGACCTGGCTACTAGATTTGGGTAGATGCTTCACCATGCACCCATACGGTAGCAATACCCGTGCCAGATGCACTATTATGCACTTGAGAGGATTCGCCTCTACTTGGTGGCGCCTAGAGGAGAAGAAGCTCCATTTGGATATTGGTTCTGTGTCTTGGGAGATGTTTCTCGAGAGGTTTAGAGCACGGTTCCTGTCGGAACATTGGAGGTAGTGTAGGGCTTACGAGTTCGATGATCTATGTTAGTTGGCTCTTTCTGTAGAGCAATATGAACATAGGTTCTATGAACTCAAGCAGTATGCTGGTATTGGCGATGATGAGCCTATGCTAGTACAACACTTTATTAGGGGTTTAAATGCCCGTATCAATGGTGGTGTCTGAGTCTTTGAGCCAAAGACTATGGAAGTCATGGTGGAGAAGGCTCGCATAGTGGAGGAGAACCTTATTATGGCATTAGGTGGGCACACAGGAGTGCAGATTGGGAGTGCTCCTGCAGCAGGTTTTAGTCCATAGGGTGGACAAGCTCAAACAGGTGGTTCTTCCAAGAACCAACAGACGCCCACAAAGGGTGGGCAGCAACAACAACAACGAACACCTCAAAAGAACAATAACCCTCAACCACAACAACAAAATAGTCCTCAAACAGGAAAGGATCGTAACTGGTGGCGCAATAAGTGCAATAAGCAGGATCAGCCTACACAGAGTGCTTAGTCTATTGTCAGTAGGGGTAGTTTTTAGCAATCTAATGCACCTTCGGGTGGCAGAGGATTCGACAGAGGTACAGGTTGTTATTCTTGTGGACAGCAGGGGCACATAGCTAGGCAGTGTATGATGAGAGGTTCTACTGGTTTTGGGCCTCAACCTATGGTTTCAGAGCCTACAGTGGGAGATGCAGGACGATCTCATACAGTATATGCTATGGTTAATGACCGCCAAGATGATCACCAGAACACAGTGGTTGAGACTTCAGGTAAGTTACATGGTATTAATGTGTCCATTCTTTTTTATTCTGGAGCCACTGACTCCTTTATTTCACCGACCATCATTGACCGTTGTGGTCTTGTGGCGGTAAAGCAAGGTGGTAAGTGGCAAGTTGAATTCATCTCTGGGGTGAAAGTAGCAGTAGAAAACTTAGTACATAACTGTGAACTAAAAATTGGTACATTAACTACTTTAGTAGATTTATATGTTACACCCTTAGGATCGTATGACATATTTTTAGGTATGGATTGGTTAGCATCTTATCATGCTATAATTGACTATCGACTTAAGATGCTTAGTTGCATTAATGATTTAGGTGTGAAAGTGGAAATCGTAGGTATTCAAAGACCTATCTCTTTGCGGATGATATCTGCTATGCAATTAAAGAGATGTCTTCATCAGGGATGTCAACTGTTTACAACAACAGTTACTGATTTGGAAGAGGGTGAGAGTTGAGAGGTATCTCTTGATGATCATCCTATTCTTAGGGAATTCACAGATGTGTTTCCTGATGACATTCCTGGAATGCCACCGAAGAGGGATATTGACTTTAGAGTTGATCTAGTTCCTGAAGCTGAGCCTATATCTAGAGCTCCTTATAGAATGATGACTCAGGAGTTAGAGGAACTTTGTATCCAATTAGAGGAACTATTAGAAAAGGGTTTCATTCGTCCAAGTGTTTCCCCTTGGGGAGCACTTGTCATCTTCGTAAAGAAGAAAGACGGATCTCTTAGGCTGTGCATTGACTATCGTCAATTGAACAAGGTTACGATTAAGAATCATTATCCTTTGCCTAGAATCGATGATCTTTTTGATCAAATTAAGGGAGATAATGTGTTCTCTAAAATCGATTTGAAATTTGGTTATCATCAATTTTGAATAGCTGAAGCAGACATTCATAAAACTGCTTTTCAAACTCGTTATGGGCACTACGAATTCACAGTAGTACCATTTGGGTTAACTAACGCACCATCAGTATTCATGAGTTTAATGAATGGTGTTTTTCGAACATATCTTGATCGCTTTGTCCTGGTATTTCTCAATGATATTTTAGTCTATTCGAGGAACATGAAGGAGCATGAAGAACACTTGAGACAGGTATTGAAATGCTTAAGGGAAAATCAATTGTATGCGAACCTAAAGAAGTGTGACTTCTTTCAACCTGAAATAAAATGCCTTGGACATGTAATATTTGGAAAATGTATTGTTGTGGATCCTTCAAAGATCCAAGCCATTGTAGATTGGCCCTACTAATGTAGGTGAAGTTCGTAGTTTTATGGGTCTAGCTGGTTATTATAGATGATTTGTAGAGGGATTTTCTAGAATCGGTCATCCTATTACTTCTCTTCAAAGGAAAGGGAAGAATTTTGTTTGGATAGAACAATGTCAGTTGGCTTTTCAGACTCTTAAAGAAAAGTTAACTAATGCGCCTATACTTATTGTTCCTGATCCTACTAAGGATTTTGTAGTCTGTACGGATGCATCTTTAGAAGGTTTTGGAGCATTTTTAATGCAAGATGGGTGTGTGGTTGCTTATGAGTCTCGCAAACTCAAGGATCACGAATTAAACTATCCTACTCATGACCTAGAACTAGCTGTGGTTGTGCATGCATTAGTTCATTGGAGGCATTTCCTATTAGGTCATCGTTTCGAACTTCATACTGATCACCGTAGTTTGCAATACATTTTTACGCAACCTAACTTGAATGCTAGGTAGAGACGCTGGATGGAGTTCTTGTGTGAGTATGATTTTGAAGTAAAATATGTTCAAGGAAAAGAGAACGTAGTGGCTGACGCTCTTAGTCGTCGTCGACATGAAGTCTCTGCTACTACTCTCGAAGTAGATTTGAGAGGGCAAATAGTAGCTGCACTTCCTACTGATAGATTATATCAGGAAGTGAGGTCGGAGATTGAATCTGGTAGACCCTTAGAAGGTCAACTTGCAGGGTATGTCCTAGAATCAGATGGTATATTATGGCATTTAGGTTGTATTTATGTACCACATGTTGAGAGTCTTCGTATATTAATTATGACTGAAGCTCATCGAGCTCCGTATTCAGCTCATCCAGGAGTCAAGAAAATGCATGCCAATCTTCAACAACTGTATTTTTGGCCTGGTATGAAACGTGATATTGCTGATTATGTATCGAGATGTCTTGAATGTCAGCGAGTCAAAGCTGAGCATCAACATCCCACTGGATTATTGCAGCCACATCTCATTCTCGAATGGAAATGGGATATTATATCCGTTGACTTTATTGTAGGGTTACCTACGTCATCACATCGACATGATGCCATTATGGTAACTGTTGACCGTTTGACTAAAGTAGCTCACTTTTCACCTGTACGATCATCTTACAATGCTTCATCCGTAGCTAGGATATTTATGGAGGACATCGTTAGATTACATGGGATTCCTCGTAGGATTATATCGGATAGAGATCCTGTATTTACTTCAGCCCTATGGACTTCATTACAACATGCTCTAGGCGCATAGTTGAACTTTAGTTCAGCGTATCATCCTCAAACTGATGGTCAAACTGAAAGAGTTAACCAAATATTAGAGGATATGCTTACGATGTACGTAATGGACCAACAGTCTCGTTGGGAGGATTATTTGTACTTAGTAGAATTCGCCTACAACAACGGATATCAGAGTTCTATAGGTATGCCACCATTTCAGGCATTATACGGTCATCCTTGTCGAACTCCTTTAAGTTGGGATCGACTTGAGGATAGAGTATTACTTGGACCTGAGATGCTTCGTGACATGGAGCAACAGGTTGACCATATTAGAGAGCATTTGATAGCAACTCAGGATAGGCAAAATAAATATGCCGATGCGCATAGGATAGACTGACAGTTTGTTGTTGGCGATAGAGTGTTTCTTCGAGTGCGACCGTGAAAGAGTCCAATCCATTATGGAAAAGGCTCTAAGCTTGTGCCTCGTTTTGTTGGGCCATTCAAGATCTTAGAGAGAATTGGTCCCGTGGCATACCGACTCACCTTACCACCCAGTTTCTCTTGTATTCATAATGTTTTTCATGTATCAGTTCTTAGACCATATCATCCCGACATATCTCATGTACTTGATTGGAATGCGTTACAGGTAGAGGACGAGCAGCTGGCTTTGGAGCCCATGGCCATTCTACAGCGCCGGACACTCGGTCTTAGGGGTCGAGACGTTGATCAGGTGAGGGTCCAATGGGATCCTAGCTATGAGGCTTCTGCTACCTGGGAGGATGCGACATGTATGAAGGAACTTTATCCCTATCTGTTCACAAGCTTTCAGGAGAAAGCCTGATCCTAGGGGGGGAGGATGTAGTACCCCTCCGTTTATGCTTATGCTTTCTGCTATTATGTTTTCACACTGTAGACTATGATACCTTGTTTGGATATTTTGATCGCTAGTTTTGAGCGATAGTGGATTTATTTTGTGACATAATGATACATTGTTTGGTGATTATTGATTTCAGACATGCTTTGAGATAACGTAGATGTTTACTTTTAGTTGATTATTGTTATGTACATGTTTATGATGGACTAACAGCTATTTATTTCGTCAGTCTGTCGTGACGTGTATTGGTGTGGAGAACGGAGTCGCATCACTCACTTGCGAGTGCCCTGTGATATCCGTGATTTTCTCCACACGGTGTGTCTGTTTAATGCTTGATATATATATATATATATGCACGTTATTGCTTGGTTGCAGGAATTGCAGGTACATGACATCGACTCCACCTGGGTACTCAGGTCTGAGCGTGTCAAGACTCAACGGATATGTTGATCGGGAGATAGTAGTTTGGTTCACCCTAGTTTAGTCTATAACCCGGTCATTGTACATTGTCAGTTTCAGTCTGAGTCTAGGTTGTCTTGTATTTTCTGTTTGGATAAATTGTTGGAAAGGTAAATTTGGTTAATTTTAATGTTAGTTTACTATGCTTTAATTTATTATTATTAAATTAATTTTTAAATGTTGAAGAAATTAGTGCTTTATATTTAATTAATTAATTAGCTTATTTGGTTGAAAGGTTTGATCTTAAAAGATTAAATTAATTTAATTAAATAAATTAATTAATTTAATTAAATTGTTTCAAAGATTGCGTGTGTGAATAGATTTATTATTTAAATTAAATATTTTGTGAAAAAGGTATTTTTTTTGTTATTAAATAAATTATTTTGTATTTTAAAATTAGGAAATTAAATAAAATAAATGTATGTGTTTGGAACATTGGTTGAAAAATTAAATTAAATGAATTTAATTGCTTGCAAATTGAAAATTGGAAGATTGCCGAGAAGTGGTGGGAAGATATTTTTTGCAACCACTTCTCGACATGTGTGTGAGTGCAATAATTGTTTATTGATTGAGGAAAATTTGTTTACGGAGTTTATTGTGGATTGTGGATATGGGATTGCACAGAGGATATTCAATTTCCTCATAGGAAAATTACCAGAGCTTTTGCAAAATTTCTCTCTTTGTGTTTTTGGAAATACTGTATATTTGTGGAAAATCTTTTGTTATATCTTTGGATTGGGATTTGTTGTACGGGAAGAAATAGGAAGCTACAGGCAACAGAGGCAACAGAAGCTTCTCTTCACCAATAAGCAAAGGAATACAGGTATTTTTCTCATAAATTTCATTTTGTTGGTTTCGAAAGGGAATGCTTTGAAAGAAATCAGTTTAATGTAAATCCCTGTATTTCTCTTCTCTATATTTTATTTTTTGTGAAGAATTAATGGGTTAAGAAAAACCTTTGTAGATTATTTTCTGTAGATAGTATTTAAATTTTGGGAAGGGAATTTATTTGTTTAAGGAAATTGAAAACCTCTGGGGAAAGAAAAATAATGGATTGCAATTAAACAAAATATTGTGCACGAATTTTGTGAAACCCTAAGGAAATATTATTATTTCCCCAATTTCCCCAGTAGAAGTTTATTATTATTTTCTTCTCTGTTAAAACAAAACTCTGTTAGAATTTATATATATATATATAATCATATATATTTATATATATATATATATATATATATATATATATTATATATAAATTGGATTGGGAATGGAGCTTAATAGTTTTGTGATTATATAATTTTAAATCGTCGTACAGGCATGAGACTTTTTAAAAGACGGAATTAAATTTCCGTAAATGCGAATTGAAATTTTGTAGAATTAAATTTTCATTTAAATTTACAATAGCAAAATGCTTTTTTAGTAGGCGATGGAGGAGGCGCAGGGGCCTCCCCACGGCCGCCCATAAGGGGAGGCAGCAGCTGCGAAGGCAGCCCGGCATTGCCCTCATAGGCAGTGCACAGGCTGCCGCGACCCATTAGGGAGGGCTGCGAAAGCAGCCAAAACCCTAACTTTAAACCTTTGTTTTATTTTTTTTATTTTCTTTTAAAAAAATATGCATGGTTTAAATTCAAAATTTATACTTTTTATTGTTATATATATATATAATTTATTATAATATATATATTATATATATATAATATTTTTATTATATATTATATATATTATATATTATTATAATGTTATATATATTATATATATTTTAATTAAAATATTTATTTTAATATGAATATTTTTAAAGATTAATTTATTATTATAAATTTGAAAAGTATATATATATATTAGTTTTGATTTAAAATGTGATATTTTTGTAATTAAATCAATTAGATATTTTTGAAATTATAAATATCACGATTATTTGCGTGGATATGTTATTGAACAAAGTAGAGATTTTATTTTTAAATTAAATGGGAAAATAAATTTAATTTTAGATGAATTGTTTTGTTCATCATATTCTGATTGATTGGATTTAGTATATCCGAACTATAGACAATTACCTTTCTTGATTCGCTTTTAATGTGTTCTTTTGGGCAAATTGGGAAAAAATTTAGTTGTGTAAGTCTTCCAGAATGAATTGTGTAAGAAGGGTGTATCATTGTTCGAATGAATATCTTGAGTTAACTTGGGTTGTGCATGTACTAAATATGATGTTTGATACTATTGAGAGTTATTTGTTATTATGAGATGTACTTTGTGCACTTGGTAAACCCTAGTTTTAAAAACTTAGAAAACCATGTTATGTTTAGGGGAATGGCTATTTGTAAGGGCCGACACACAAAGTGGTGTCAGGGTAACTTACAAATAGTTAGTAATTCAGAGACAACTAAGAACACAGTAGTTAGATTTAAAACTCTTAACAAGATGTTATGCCTCACTTATTGACTCTTGAGCTACTTCAGTCATGAGTATAAGATGAGAAGGCCTGGAATGGAAAATCGGTGTCTTGTTCCTTTAAAAGACATTCGATTCCACAATGATATGCAATAGGGGTCGGGTTTTGTAAGAGGTTACCAGGGTAACCCAAGGTTGGGGGCCAGAACCTAGGAAGAAACACTAGGGTAACCTTTGCAACGTTGTGATGACACTCCACCTAAAGTAACAGTTAACCTTGTGTTTGTGATATAATCAATTGTCAAAATCTGGAAGCAATGTAACCTTTAGATTGTTGTGTACTAGTGTCTAGGGTTAGTAGATTAGGTCTAGGTAACCTTATTACTATCTCCTAGCACGGGGGGTGGACCTACGGGTACCACATGGTTGGGTGGAACGTGCACCTTACTCCGTTGGGTCCCCACTTTATGATCATGGCATCGAGAGCTTCATGGATGGAGAGCTCGCACTTGGAAACTTATGAATACTTCATCATTGTATATTGTAAATCTTGTATTGTAAATCATCACTCAAATGTTGTGAGGTGAACACTTGTAATTGTAATCATTATTGAACTACCTCATCAGATGAATGAGTATTGTATATATTATATCAAATGCAATGTATGAAACAAATTTGTACTTTATGAAAATTTTAATGTTAAGTAATGTTTATCTTTATGTTATAAATTAATATGTGCAATGTGAAATACTTAAGTCACTTATGGAAACTCAAAGTAGTGTAACGTCTAGTAACTTAATGAATGTATGCAATTTAATTAACTTAATAATTAAACTTTAAAAAAAAAAAATTATTACACCATTATACACTATTGCTACATTCTTAGGTTATTAAGATGGGGCATTACATATCCAACCATCCACCCATGCAAAAAACACAAAATAACCTCCACCAACCTTTGTAGAAGCTACACAAAGCTTAATCCATCTTGCACCCTCATAGAAGCTTACCCTCATTGCTCACGGCTCTCATAGTAGGTATAGCAACAAAATGACACCAAACAATGCCTTGTTGAAAATTTTCCAAACATTCATTTGGTTCTCCGATGCATTAAATGACAACTGCTTTTATGACCATTGCCAATACACGCAAAGCATACAACAGTTAATGTTGATGTGAACCAATGTTTAATTTTTGTAGCCTTGTCTATCCACACGGCGTGGAGAATGCCACCCTCTTCCCAAGGCAGCCAACAACCGCCATTTCCACCTTTTTCTCATGGTCATCGAAAGGCTAAAAAATTGAGACGCTGAAGAAAATTCTGGCCAAAGTTATAACCCATCTGCCACCTTTTCCCCAACCACCTATAGTCTGTAAAATGACAAGGTTGACAAAAATGCCAACCAAAGTTCACACAAATAGCCTATCAGCTAGATATATATACTATACATATACATATATATACATTTATGTGTGTACATATATATATATACATATATATATACATAGACATATATATATACATATATACACAACAAAATAGAAAATGTTATGGACATTATATATAGATGTAAATATACATACATATGTACATACAAATATACATATACATATATATGTATACACATAAGATGTATACGAACCACCCTTTTGCGCCAAAGGTTTTACATAGGCCTATAACCATGATTTTCAACATTCTATGGCAATGTCTACAATGGAATAAAATAGTTAATGTTATGTAGTTTATGTTGTTGATGTCCACCTTAGGCTATATTGTCTCATTTGTGGCTTTCATTTACTATAATGCCCCACCACACAACCCTAGGGAAAGTTGCAATTTACTACACAAACAAACTAATTTTTTCTTTTAATAAGAACAATTAATATGCAAGTTCACAACCATTGCCAACCAATCCCCTAAGGTTACGAGACTGAGTTACTTAAACCCAAAAAAGAAACATGAATTATAACCATAACATTTAATTACTTAACAATTAAGTTCACCTACATTCCATACATAATAATTTACATCAAAGAATATGAGATACCACTTGATTCCAATAATATAATTTACAACATGATTACAACACTCATTCCCCGAATGAGATAAATCCAATAAGCATGACTACATCTTACAAATTCCACCTCGATAAAAAATGAGGGGTAATAAAATAGAAGATCAACTGAATGAATTAAGCATGAGAAGAATCTGGATCCCACGAGGTCTCCAACTAGAAATCTCATCCACACGAACAAGAAGACAACCCAACAGATTAAGGTGCACGTTCCACCCAACCATGTGATACCCGAAGGCTCACCCCTCGTGCTAGGAGATAGTAGCAAGGAATCCAACACAAGACCATCTACCTCAAGACACAAGCTAATACATAACTGAACTAAAATGAATGCAAACACATTATCACTTAACACAATGGTTACAATGCTTCTAGAGAACAAGGATCATTTACACAGTATACCAGTACTGACTTCTAGTTGACATAGAAAGAGTGTCACATGACATTTTCTATGAGTTACCCTCACTCAACTGTCTTAGGCAACCGGACCCCCACCTTGGGTTACCCTAGCTCAACTCTACCAACCGTTGGACCCTCATACCAACTGTGCTTCTCGTCTCATCTCAAACCTTAAAAGTAAATAAGTTATGAGAGAGGCATTAATTATTTTAATTAGTCTGAGAGTTTTTCATTAATTCTTTTTAAGTTATCACTTACTTAAAACCCTAAGTGAGTTACCCTGGCACCCCTCTATGTGTCAGACCCCCACATAGAGCCACTCTCCTATCAATAACACACACGATATAAAACTACAATCTAATGGGTAAACTCGATAAGACGACCTCTCCAATCCAAGGAGGCAACAAACAAAGGAAACTCACTCCAAACACTAGAGGAAACAAAAGTCAAAACCCTATCCAAACACTAGAGGCAACAAGGTCAAAACCCTCTCCAAACACTGGAGGACAAAACCCACTCCTTCCAAAGGAGGCACAAACCACATAACCCTCTCCTAATCCCAAGGAGGCACTAACCATCCCCGTTCATGAAAACTGGGTGATACAACTCTACACATTTCCCAAGGCGATTCACAAATTGAACCACCACAAAAACATCCCAACCTAGAATAAATCCTTTGGAAGACTTACTAAACAAATAACCCCATTTTCCCAACATTGAGAAAGAACGAAACATCAAATAGAAAGCATTTCAAGACAACTCCACAACTAGTGTTAGGGTTTCCTAAACCCAAGCCAAGCACTGGTATAGTACATGAAATCAATTTAAATATTTAGCATTATTCGTTCATGCTCAAAATAAATCAACTCACATTGGCAATATTAAAGAATTTAAAATATAATCAATTAATTCCTTATTCCTCAATTATACATAATTTCCAAAATAATTTTTTTAAATAAAAACATTTGATTATAACATCCACTTTTAAAATAAATCACTGATTATTAAAAATCAACTTTTAAATAAAACATTTGATTATCCAAAATCCACTATTTGTCTCTATTAACATGCCGATAATCATCTTAAAATAAACTATATTTAAATATAATCATATATTAAATGTACATATACCTAATGTATATACAAATATATATATATTAACTATATAATTATTGTAAAAAAACATATTAATATTTTTAAACAACCAATTTAAAACTCCCTATTCCAAACTATTTTAAAAATACATAATATATACACAATATATATATATTGCATATATACCCAATTATTAAAAAAAAACTCTTATTTAAATAATATTATAAAATATATATATTATATATATAATATAAATTTATTATATATAATATATATATATATATTATATTATATATATAATAAAATTAAATTAAAAGTAAAAGTAAAATAAAAATAAAATTTAAAATAAAAGAAAAAGTACAAAAGCTGTTGCGCAGCCCCCAGCCTTGGGAGCTGCTACGCAGCCCCTTCCCACATGGGGGCCGCTGCCTGTGAAGGCAACACTGGCTGCCTGTGAAGGCAGTGCTAGTTGCCTTCATAGCCAGTGCCTCCCATGGTGGGGGGCGGCTGTGGGCAGTGCCCAGCCCCAAGGCAAAACAATAAAAAAAAAAATTAAATATTAAAACTACAATTTTAAACAAAAACAAACCCTCTCCCCTATTTAGGAAAAAAAAATTCCAGAACAAACAAAAAGACACAGAAATTTCTCCAGACAAAAATTTAATTTGCAACATAAACAATATATAAGTATATATATATACTCCACATATATATATACATATTTTTTTTTTTCTATTATATAGCCAAATTGGACAAATTTTCTTGAGGAGAAAACTAAGACAAAGAATTTTAAGCATGATAACATGATATAAATTTATGGGTTTTCTCCAAATTGAATAGGGAAGTTTAAACTTTTCATTTGATTCCTTCCAAATTTCTATTGCTAGTTTTGAAACAAATTCACATGGGTTTTCACTGAAATTCCAAACAGCAGTATAAAGATTTTCAAACAGCATAACAAAGATTGAAACTTATTTCAAAATGAAAACAAAATTACAAAGAGGGAACCTAGTTTTCTTTTCTCTAAAGCTTTGTAATACCCCTCCTCTTACTGGTAGGATGTAGTATTTGTCAATGCGGTTGTTTGCTACTTGTGATGATGATGATATTGTTTGATTTGGTTAGTTAGACGTTAGATGATGCTATTGTTTCATTATGGATAGGATTATTTCGTATGACAGTATGGTTGGTTATATTAGTTGATTTTCAGAATTATTATATGATGCAGTAATTTAATTAGATATGTTTTGAGATGATTGTTAGTTAGAAATGTTGATTTATTGGTTATATTATAATTGTTAGAATAGGTGTGATGAAGGACAATGTAGCATCACTCATTCGCGAGTGCCCTGTTATGTTGCGATTCCTTCTCACAATGTAGTATTTTGATTTAATGCTTTGATGTTATATATATATGCACATGTACACAACTTCATTTGTATGCAGGATTGCAGGTACAAGTCTCGATTTCACCTGCTTCGGCAGGACAGGGCAAGCACCTATAGCCCAACGGTTAAATGTTGAAACAGAGGTGACGATGAAGTCCTCTCGTCCCATGATGTCAGATCGTCTCGCTTGTTGGTATTGTTCATTTTGTGTAATTGTCATCATTTGTGGATTGTGTGTTGTATTCTGTCGTCTTTTGATTAATGTTGGTACTTTTTATGTTGTGGTGTATTCGATTTAAATAATGGAAATAATTAATTGTTTTAATGTTAGGTTTAAATTTTATTCGAATATTTAAATGATTTAATTATTTTTTAAAATCATATATTACAATTAAATGGTAATTATATATTAAATGTGTTTTAATTATTTTAATCAATTATCTGGTGGAGGATAATTATTAAAATAATTTATTTAAATTAAATAAGTAATGTGTTGTGCAAGAAAAGTTGCAAAAATAGAAATTAAAACAATAAAACAAATAAAAGAATAAAAAGATTGGGTAAGCCAATAAGAATGGAGTTCTGAGTAAAAAGTTGGCTTTTAAAGAATGATTTTCTTTTATTTTTGATTTTTAGAGTTTTGAGAAGTGAGGGATATTATATTTTTATTTAATTATGAATTTTGGTAAGTTTACACACACAGAGATATTTGTTACAGAAGTGGTGCAAGAGATTGGTTTGGTGTTCTGAAATTTTAGAAAAGGTATTGAAATCTTCTGTTGCATTTGGAGGAGAATTTTAGAGAGAGACTGTCAATCTATTTCTGGTGAATATTCTAGAGAGTCTTCTGAACAACACAATAGGATTCAAGTTCGAAGGTGAAGCTCTATGGAGGAGATTTGGAGGCATGATCAAGGAACACTTCGAGGGCATCAGAATCAACCAGGCACCTGCATATTTTCGAATAAGCGTTGGACATCAGGTTCCTCTTATATCTTCTTTCTAGTACCTTCTTTTTTTTTATCTTTCTGCTTCAGAGAAAACAGAACAAAATCTATTAGACGTGATTTGTGTGAATAGGGAAAAACTGTTGTTGAATTGAAAATTAGGGAAAGATATTAGATTTAAACTTTTGAAAAGAGAAGAAAATATATATATAGTATTGAACTGTTTTCCATTTTGTCAAAATCAAAAGAAAACTTTATCATCAGAAATATTCAACTGAACAAAAAAATAAGTTTTAGGGAAAATGAAATCTTTGTTGGAAATAATAAATTTGGGAATTTTGGGTTCATCTTTATTTAAATTTGACTGAATCTATTTTCTGTTTTGTATTTTTCTACTACTCTATTGTTTACATTTACCTTCTGTATTTTTACTCAAAGTATTAAAATAAATAAATAAATATATATATATATATATATATAATATATGATTTATATTGTTAATATAAAATTATGCGTCGGCCGTACGTCAACAGAGAATAAACTTAATAAATGTGAATTTCTGTAAAAATCCGTCCATGTGCAAAGGATGGATCAAAATTTATTAGTGTTTTATCTTAATTTTCATGTGTTTGTTTGTTTATTTAAATTTTATTGTTTATAAAAATAAAAATACAAATAAATTCTTTAAATTGAAAATTCGAAATCCGCACCCTGTACCGTGCAAATGGAGTTTGTTTTTTTTTCGTGCTTATAAACTTAAAATATATTAAAATTTTAAAAATTGGAAAATGAAATTTCATGTTTTAATAAAGTTTTGGGAGGCGTTGGGAGGCACGGCGCTGGGCCGTACCCCCCAGCCCGCCCCCACTATGGCACGGACTACCACAGCAGTCCTTACGGACTGCTGTGCGCAGCAGTCCGTAAGGGCTGCTGCGTATAGCAGCCCGTGGCAGCCCCCACTTGCCCTTTGTGTATTTATTATTTTGAATTTGTTTTTTTTTCGGTTTATAGTTATATGAATTTATATATATAAATATATATATATGTATATTTAGGTATAAATATATATATATATTATTATTTTAGTTTGTTTTTATAATTATATTTATATTTAAATATATATACATAATTATTAAATAAAGAAATGTAATTTTCTTTAGAAATAGATTATTAATGATTTTTAATATAATAAATCTAATTTGTTATAAATAATTTTGTATATAAATGTGATTTGGCATGAATTGTTATTACATTTACTCAATGTGGCTATATATATATGTTTTAAGATTTTAATTTGTGTATATATATATTGCGTTATTATATGATAATTTATTTTACTTTATTTTAAAAGGAATATTAGGTGTATGGATTATTTGAATAAAATTAAATAATAGAGTAAAATTATTTTATTATAAAATATTTATGATAAATTTTATCGTGAAAACTGAATACAAGTAATAGATGAAAATGGATTGTTGTCTTTATGAAATGTTGAACCTTAGAATGTTTTAAAGGCAACCAAAATTACATAGTTATGAGAAAATAATTGTGCTTCTTTCATCTGTTTCGAGTAAACTTGATATGTTGTCTTGATCCGTTGTTGTGGAATTTTATCGAGGAAATTGTATTTCGTTATATTTGGTGATTGGAACTTGTTAACCTTTTTGTGAATGGTTTGAGGTCCTTTTTAATGTGTTTCAAATACTTGTTTGAAATGGTTATCGTTTAGTGTTGTCGATGTGGGGACCATTGTTTGTTTGTGAAGTCTTGTTCCTGAGGCTTGTTATTTTAAAATGTTTCTCGTCTTGGTTATACTGTTGGAATTGAAACTTAATGGTACGTTAGGAAGGGTTGAACATTTGGTTAGACTTTTGGTTAAGAGTTATTGCGAGAGGGTTAATGCCTCGCATGAGTTTGTTTGAGTATTATGTTTTATATGTTTTAGTTCAACCCTTGCTTGTTTTGAGATATGTTAAGGGTCATAGGGAGAGTGGCTCTTCGTGGGCGTCGGCGCCTCAGTTGGAGGAAGTGCCAGGGGAACCCACGTAAGAGTAGTTAAACAAGTGATAACCTAAAAATAGAATTTAGGGGGGATGGGTAGTAAAACACACAAGATAATTAAAACTGGATTCCTCGTCTATGCATTAGGGCTACCGTAGACTAGTGATAGACTGAGTAGGCCGTGGTCGGCAAAGTCGTAGTCTCGTCTTCATGAGAGATTATCGGCTTCGCATTAGCTACCCTATGGTGCCGGTGCCTCAGTAGGAGGAAGGACCAGGTGATCCATAGATGGGTGACGGCGCCTCGGTTAGGAGGAAGGGCCAGGGGATCCCATGAGAGCTATGCGACGACACTCTCCACTAGACATCCTTGTTCTTGTTTCTTGTCGCCTCTGGATATGGTTATATTTATGTTATTTTCGAGGGTTAGGGAATCCATAGATGGGTGTCGGTGCCTCAGTAGGAGGAAGTGCCAGGGGATCCCATGAAAGCTATGTGATGACCCTCTCCAATTGACACCCTTGTGCTTTGCTTGTAGTTGCTTCTGGATATTGTAATTCTTATGTTGTTTCTGATTTTAAGGCTAGGGGATCCATAGGTGGGTGTCGGCGCCTCAGTTGGAGGAAGTGCCAGGGGATCCCATGAGAGCTATGTGATGGCCCTTCCCACTTGACACATGTTTGCCTATTTTCTTGTTGCCTTTGGAATTGTGTATTGAATGGTTGTTTTAGATTTATTATGGAATCATGTTCTTTTATTGTTTCAGATTTGTTGGAAGTGTATTTTGGATGTTGTTTGGTTCTTATGGATATTGTATCTTTATGATGCTTTGATTCTTGCGAATTTGTTTCATGATTGTTATTTGGTGATGCTTCATGTTATTGTGATGAGTTCTCAGTATAACTTGTTATGTGATTGTGAACGTTAATGGTGGTTCATTGTATGCTTTGAGTTGTACTTGTTTTGTATCATGTTGTGGTTGAGTCGGTTTGACATTCATGGTCGGGTTCACTTCCTCATCACCTCTGAGCACGGGGGGTGAGTTACTTGTACTTCACATGGTTGGGTGGAACGTGCTCCGCACCCGTTGGGTTCCCCATCAGCGTCTTGTCTTCTCAGCATTCCGCAGTGGAGTTGTACCAGTGATCAGTTGTACTTCATGTTTCATTATTATTGTATCAATCCCCATGTTGGGAAATCCAATGTAATTCATATGTCAAGGAAAATTGTAATGTAATATTATATCAATGATGTAATAGTTAGGCTCATATGTAACTCTTTTAAGAGGTTTATCATGGATGTAATTATGCGATGTTTATTATGCTCGCATCATGGTTATGGGATGTATCTTTGTTTATGGTTATTGTAAAAGTATATAGTTATGTTGTAATCTCTATTTTGATTTGTGTTTAGTGTTGCGATGTAACCTCGCATGCCCCAAAGAACCTAGTGTATTAATGCTATGTGTTATGCTATGTGGTTATGGTTAATGTCATTGCGTGTTTAATTTAATTTTTTTTTAAAAAAAATTATTGCATTGTGTGTGTTCTCTGGGGTTTGCACGACGGGCGTTACAAGCTTGAAGAACTCCAAATCCAGCCACAGCCAAAAACTCTCCCCAAAAATCCAAAAAAACTCCCCATAAAGTGAAATGGAAAATGCTAAAATAGAACTTCCCCAAATTTTTGGTCAAACCCCTAAAATATCCCACCCACTAAATTTATTGATCATGAGGATATTTCCAATTTTCTTTTAAATTTAAAACAATTTTACTTTCTATTTCAAATCTCATGCATTTTCAAAATTTCTTTTAAACAAAAGAATTCCAATTTTGCAAAGAATTTACTTTTATCTATAATTCCAAAAAGTGAAATTAAAAACACATTTTCATTTTTATTTATTTATTTATTTTAATTTAACTCTAACTATCCAAAAATGATTTCTACTTTTATTTTAATTAAATTTTAATATCCGATAATGCCAAAACAATTACTTTATTTAATTTATTACCCTTTACCTAGTTAATCAATAAATTTAAAATGATTTTATTAATTAAATCAAAATAATCAACAAAATAAATAACATTTCAACATTACAACTAAATACATTTAATCATCATTTAACTACACAAGCCATTTAATACCCTTAATAATTTGAAATTAAATAAATACTCAAGGTGAAAAGGACCAAATTAAAACAACTGACCCGTCAACAACCCGATGACACTCTATGACTAGGGTGACGACTTGGCACGGAAAACCTAGCTACTATCTCCCAATCGATTACCGTTGGTCAATGGACACGCTCAAACCTGTGAACCAAGTAGAGTCGATATCATGTACCTGTCAACCTGTGAACAAAGAGTATATCGAATATGCATATATATATAATATGATCAAACACACCATGAAGAGGAAATCTCAGAATCGTAGGGCACTCGCAAGCGAGTGATACAATCCTATCCCCTTCACCAATACACAATTACTAACTCACGATTATAACATCAATGATATGATCAACAACATAAAACATCGTTAAATCAAATATCTTCTAAGTTAGTCCAAAACATGCCATAAGGATAACATATGAATGAAATAACATCACATCAAAACATAACATTCACATCGTTTAACAATTGCAATCAAAAGTAACCAAGTTCCAAAGTCACAGCATAAACAGAACAAAGCATTACAAAGAAAACATTGCCAATCCAAAGATCCAAAATGGAGGGGTGTTACATTTACCATCTATGGTTGCAATGCAAAAATATAGTAAATGTTATGGACATTATATATACATATACATATACATACATATATATACATAGATATATACATATATATATATATATAGATATGCATATATATACATACATATGCATATATATGCATATATATATATGCATACACATAAGTTGTATATGGACCACCCTTTTGTGCCAAAGGTTTTCATAGGCCTATAACCGTGATTTTTAGCATTCTATGGCAATGGCTATGATGGAATAAAATAGTTAATGTTATGTAGTTCATGTTGTTGATGTCCACCTTAGGCTATATATTGTCTCATTTGTGGCTCTCATTTATCATCTATGGTTGCAACACAACAAAATAGTCAATGTTATGGACATTATATATACATATACATATACATACATATATATACATATATACATAGATATATAGATATACATATGTGTATATATACATACAAATACATATATATATATATACATATATATACATATATATACATATATATATATACACATATATATATACACATATATATATATATAAATATATTGCATATATAAATATGTTGCAATGAAATAGTTAATGTTTTATAGGTTGCATTGTTTTAGGGTGTATTGATACCTTTTTTATAAGATTTGTTGGAAAAAAAACTATATAGTTTTTTCACACCAATATTGTTTGATTTATGGTTCAAATTTTGCAGGGATGTTTTTGTATAGGTTTGTCATTGTGATTTTTGGTGTTTTGTGGGTTTGGTCATCTAGGTGACTATTGATAACAATATTGTTTCATTTAAATATAGAGTAACAAACCAATGGAGGAATATAACCCAAGCCACCCAACAATAATCAACAAAATTTGCACCATCTTTAAAATTTTATTATGTTGCAAGCATAAGTAAAAAATGGAATCCATTAAAAGAAACCCACAAAAAATAACAATACCAGAAAAAGTTGCATAACTTTAACAATTTTATTGCGTTCCAAACATAGCCACAAAATGCAAGCCACATAAAGAAACCCACAAAGATTCATAGTAACAAAGTGAACCAAAAATATACCCATTTCTCAACAAAACCTTATGGAAAAATGAAACAATATAGCTTTCCCAACACCTTCTCTGAAATTAACAGTAGCAAACCCATCCAAAAATAGAGTCCTTGTTGAACAAAAGCATATTATAATTTGAAACAATACATATATATACATGTATATATATATATACACACATATATGTATACACATATATATATATATAGATATACATATACACACACACACATATATATACATATATATATAGATATACATATATAGACATATATAGACATATATATATAGTAGCTTTGAGTGTGGAGGGAAAGCTTCTATGAAGGTGCAAGTGCAATCATTGGCTGTAGAATTTTTGTGAAACCGGTTGCAAGCTATTTTATGTTTTTTTGCATGACTCGATGGCTGCAAAAGAAGCACGAAAGCGAAAGAGGCATAGCCAAAGGGATCGGGGAGGGGTGAGGGAAAAGGTGCATACTGAGAAAACCATTCCTCAAGTATCTCTAAAATAGTATATGTTATTTTCCAAAAGGTATTGTTGATTGTTGCAAAGCACAAAAAACTACACAATAACAAATGAAGGCAAAAAACAACCCAAGGTAGCCATCAGCAATCAACAAAAAATATTGCACCTTAACGATAATTGCAAGACTTTGATATTTCATATGCGCAGATCTGTGTGTTTTTGACATTGCATGCAAACAATATTCATATGTTTGAGGTCCACCTGTGGATATATATGGCTGTTGTCTACACATAGATTTGGATACATATATGTTTGTATAGATTTTTCTTTCTAATCCTATATATAGAATGTTTTATTCCTTTGCAACTAACTTTTGAGACATATACATTGATGTGGAATTCTTTTCCAACTCCAAATACATCTATTCCATGTGTTGAATGTATATGTACGAATTTGTTGCTTATAGATATATGCATGTGGAAAAAAGTATGCGTCTATTTTGTAGTGTTTTATTCCTCTTTTCTCCACTGTGGATATGTGTGCATGTCAAATTAGATGTAGACACCAGATCCGTATATATTTGTTGCTCTACTTATTCTTTTCGTAACAAAGGGTGGACAACAACCCTTTTCTTGTTCTTGCTCATTTCAGTCAGCCTATGTACACATATGTATGTTTGTGAAATTAGAGACGCACATTATTCATCCCTATGTGTAGACATGTATCTATCTGAAATCAGATGCAAACAATATTCATATATGTTTCTTGATATGCTTGTTCTTTTCATAGGTTAATGATGATTTCTATTTGATCTATGGTTCCTATCCAGTGGAGATGGTGCATAACATCAACAATTTTATTATGTTCCAAACATATCCACAAAACGGTAGCCATAAACAGAAACCCACAAAGATTCACGAAAACAAACCGAAGTTAAAATATACTCATTTATCAACACAACCCTATCAAAAAATTGAAACAATATAGCCTTCTCAACAACACATTATCAAAAATTAACAATGAAAAACCCATCCAAAAAATATACTCCTTTCTAAGCACAACCCTATCAAAAATGCGAACAATATAGCCTTTTCAAAACACCTTTTTAGAAATGAAACAATATAGCCTAAGACAGAGAATAATAATCAACAATACCCAGTGTAACGAAGCATAAAGTGTACAACATTAACTATTCTATTCTATTCCAACCATAACCACAAAATGGAAGCCATAAATCAAGCAACATTAGTTTCAACAACAACCCAGTTGGACAAACCCACAAAACTATAGCAAAAAAACCCAACTAGAACAATAGCCACATAACGCAACCATAAATGAAACAATATTTCTTTCAAAAAACAATATAGTCTTTTCTCAAGAGCACCTTATCGAAAATTGAAACAATATAGCCTTTTGAACAGAACCTTATCCAAAATGGCAAAATATAGTCAGAGCTAGACAATAGCAATCAGCAAAAACTACATAACGCCAACAATTTTATTATGTTGCCAACATAGCCACAAAATGTAAGCCAAAAATAGAAACCGACAGGAAATTTACATATACATAAATATATGTATATATATACATGTATATTCATGTTTATATATACATATATATACACATATATTAATATTAAAGTATACTCTTTCCTTAATGGAACCTTATCAAAAATTGAGAAAATTAGCCTTTCCAACAACACGCTATCAAAAATTGAAATAATATAGCCTCTTTAGCAAGACCCTATCAAAAATAAAACAACATAGCCTAAGCTAGAGAACAACAATTAACAATCCATAATCGAAACAAACATAAATTGTATAACATCAACCCATTGTTGATTACACAAAGCATAAAAAAATGGACAGTAACAAACAAATGCAAAAATATAACCCAAACTACCACAGTCTTTTCCCAAGAGTGCCTTAATGAGAATTTAAACACTTTTCAACAACATTGTATCAACAATGAAACAATATATCCTATGATACACAACAACAACCAACAAAAATCACATAAGGTAAATAATTTTATCTTGTTCCAAACATAGCCACAAAATGGAACCCATAAAGAGAAACCCACAAAGATTCATAGTAACTAACCCAAGTAAAAATATACTCATTTCTGAACAAAATCTTATCACAAATAGAAACAATATAGCCTTCTCAACAACATCCTCTTGAAAATTAGCAGTGACAAACCCATCAAAAAATATACTCATTTTTGAACAAAACCTTATCAAAAATTGAAACAATACAACCTTTTCAACAACACCTTATCAAAGCCAGTATTGGCATGGTGTGATGGTTTATAGGTGGCATTGTTGTTCTTGCCACCAAGGTTCAAACCCCGTTGGGGTGGTATTGTTGAATGGTTGTATCCGGTTCATAGCTCCGGTCAAAAGCATTTACCCCTTGAATTGAAAAAAAAAAACACCTTATCAAAAATAATACTAATATAGCCTAAGACAGAGAACAATAATCAACAATACTTTATGTAACCAAACATGGACTATACAACATTAACTATTTCATTATGTTCCACCCATAACCACAAAACGGAAGCCACAAATCAACCAACATTGGTTTCAACAACGACCCAGACACAGAAACCCGCAAAACCATAGCCATAAAATCCATGCAAAATGATAGCCACATAACGCAACCACAAATGAATCAATATTTCTTTTAACAAGCAATATAGTCTTTCCTCAGCAACACCCTATCGAAAATTGAAACAATATAGCCTTTTGAATAGAACCTTATTGAAAATCACACAATATAGCATGAACTATACAATAACAATTGACTAAAATTGCATAACGTCAACAATTTTATTCCATTGCAAACATACCCACAAAACAAAAACATTAAAGAGAAACCTATCGAAAATTGACAGTAACAAACCCATACAAAAAAACACTCCTTTCTCAACACAACCTCCTTGAAAATTGAAACAATACAACCTTTTAAACAACACCTTCTCCAAAATGAAACAATATAGCTTAAGCAATAGAACTATAATCAACAATGCCCAATGGAAGCTAAAACAAAGTGTATAGGATTGACTATTTTATTCCATTGCAACCATAACCACAAAACATAAGCCATAAATCAAACAATATTGGTTTGAAGACTGACCCAGATGGAGAAACCCACAAAACACAAAAAATGACAACTAGGAATCCATGCAAAACCATAGACACAAAACACAAACCTTAAACCAAACAATGCTCATTTTCACAAACAATATAGTATTTTCTCAATAGTCCCAACCCATGAAGAATGATAACCATATAACACATCCATAAATGAAACAATATTTGTTTAAACAAATAACATTGTCTTCTATGAACAAAACCTTATTGAAAATTGAAACAATAGAGCCTTTTGAACATAACCTTATCGAAAATGAAACAATATACACTGAACTAGACAATAACAATCGACAAAAAGTGCATAAGGTCAACAATTTTTTCCCACTGCCAACATATCCACTAAATGCAAGCCATAAAGAGAGACCCACAAAAAATTGAAATATATATAAATATATGTATATATGTACACATATATACATATATATACACATATATTAATATTAAAAAAGACCCAATATAGCCTAAGGCAGAGAACAATAATCAATAATACCTAATGTAACCAAATATAGAAACAACATTAATTATTTTATTATGTTCCAACCATAACTAGAAAATGAAAGCTATAAATCAAACAACATTGGTTTCAACAACAACCTAGATGGAGAAAGCCACAATATAGCTCGAGCTATACAATAACAATCGACAAAAACTGCATAATGTCAACAATTTTATTCCATTGTAAACATACCCACAAAACGTAAAAATTAAAGAGAAACATATCAAAAATTGATAGTAACAAACCCATACAAAAAAACACTCCTTTCTCAACACAACCTCCTCGAAAATTGAAACAATACAGCCTTTTCAACAACACCTTCTCCAAAATGAAACAATATAGCTTAAGCAACAGAACTATAATCAACAATGCCCAATGGAAGCTAACACAAAGTGTATAAGATTGACTATTTTATTCCATTGCAACCATAACCACAAACTGGAAGCCATAAATCAAACAATATTGGTTTGAAGACTAACCCAAATAGAGAAACCCGCAAAGCACAAAAAATGACAGCTAGGAACCCATGCAAAACCATAGACACAAACATGAACCTTAAACCAAACAATACTCGTTTTCACAAACAATATAGTCTTTTCTCAATAGCCCCTTTTCAAAATTAGAAGCAATCAATAGTACCTTATCGCAGATAAAACAATATTGCTTGCCAAAAATGGCAACCCACAAATGCAACAATATGGAAAATGGTTTTTTCGATATGCACCTTTTCCCGCTTGCTTCAAACAAACCTCTTTCTGCTAGCTTTCTCCAGGCTGCCTTGTTTCTCCAAGCCTGCAAACATAGTCAGACAACGGAAACCATAAACAGAAACTCACAAAAAATCATAGTATCAAATCGATGCAAAACCATACACACAAAACGCGAACCATAAATGAGACAAGATATTTGAAACAATCAACAATATCTTATGGAAAATCAAACAATATCACCAAGGGTTTCTTCGACATGCACCTCTTCCTACTTGCATCAAACACACCTCTTCTCGCTAACTTTCTTGCACAAAAATGGGCAAAATATTATCACAGGCGACACTTTTCTTTTTCATTTCCAACCATCCGTCCATGCAAAAACATAGAATAACCTCCACCCACCTTCGCAGAAGCTGTACAAAGCTTAATCCAGCTTGCACCCTCACATAAGCTTACCCTCATTGCTCACAGCACTCATAGCAGGTATAGCAATACAATGACACCAAACAATGCCTTATTGAAAATTTTCTGGACATTCGTTTTGTTCCTTGAGGCATTAAATGACAGTTGTTATTATGGCCGTCACCAGTACACACAAAGCATACAACAATTAATGTTGATGGAAACCAACATTTAATTTCCATAGCCTTCTCTATCCACGTGACGCCAAAAACACCACCCTATTCCCAAAGCAGCCAACAACCACCTCCACCAGCTTTTTCACGGCCATCAGAAGGCTAAAAAACTGGGAGGCTGATGAAAATTCTGACCAAAGTTATAACCCATCTGCCACCTTTTTCTCAACCATTGAAAGTCTAAAAAATGAGGAGGCTGACGAAAATTCCAACCAACGTTCACACAAATAGCCTATAGGCTAAATATAATTCTATTTTTCACTTCAATCTTATCAACTTATTTTTTTTCTTTTTTTTTTAAAAACAAAAAGCCCACTTTTAAATTGTTAAATCATTTTGAATATTTGCAGTCTATTCCAATAAAATCTTAGATGACTATATGACTACTATTGTTGGCCAAAAATTATTTGTAGTCAATATGATCTTTATTCTAGTGATTCTCTATAATTTTATATGATGATATTTTATTTTAAATATTTGGTACTAATCATTACATTCTAAAGCATTATATGGTATTTTCTTTTATTTATTGATTTTATATTATTACGTGAAAGGCATTCCTTATATGAAATAAATGATTTACTTTTTGAAATCAGTGGTTGAGAATTGAGGAGAAGGATGCAAGACGATGCAATTAATTTCAACTGTATTTTTCTTCTCATTCTCTATTTTTTAATTTTTAAAATGATTTAATAGTTTAAAAGTAGGTCTTTTGTTTAAAAGATAATTTAAAGAATTCAATAAGATTGAAATGAAACATAGAATTATATTTCATCAATATTTCAATTGATTCTAATAATGTTCTCTATTTTTATTTTTAAAATGATTTAACAATTTAAAAGTAGGATTTTTGTTTTAAAAACAAACAAAAAAAATTGATATTGAAATGAAAATTAGAATTATATTTTATTAATATTTCAATTCTAATAAATTTAAAGTTAGTTTTACTTTTTATTTAAATATTTATTAACTTAATAAATTTATTATTTATTATTAGGTTTTTTTTTTAATTATTTATTTTATTAATATTTATATTTTTAATATATTTTGACTTTACATTTAATTTAACTTATTTTAATTTTTAATTTAGACTTATGTTTTAAATTTATTTTAATTATTTATGGCTTCTTATGAAATTAGAAATAATAATTGGGTGAGAATTGGATAGTCATCATGGAATGATGCATCTACTATAACGAGTTCACTTTTTTACAACTATTATTTGAACATCGCCTTAACAACACTTTCATCTACATGAGTCCTCTATTATCTTAATAGATACATTAAATTTGTAAATAACAGTGCAAATTTATTGTTACATTCCATCAACTTGTCAAGCGGACAACTACGTCTATCTAACATAGCCTAAGTGATGCTATTATTCCCGTAATTAGTTTCACTAGTCAGGATAATAGCTAAGTATACATTGAATTCAATTAATTTTTTATGAAGTTCAACAAGTGCAAATTCATCATATTTCATTTTTAAGGGAGTAAAAAAAAATTTATCAACAACTATGAATTTGTGATGTTATAAATGGGAATCTCATCTATAATATAAACTTTCAACAAAAAAAATATAATGATGTTTCAATCTTGATGGCAAGAACAACACCAAATGTAAGCCATCACACTGTGCCGACACCAACTTTTTTTAAAAGAGTGGTAAATACTTTTGACTCGGAGCTATGAACTAGTGTCATCACAAACATGAGACCACATCACCAATATAAACAATCAACAATAACAATCCAATGGATTTTGAACCTTGATGGAAAGAAAAAAAGAATATTTAAACCATCACACTATGTCAATAATAGCATAAATCCATTGTATTTGTTTTTTATAAGGTAAGCAAGGTTTTGAAAGGGCCCAAAATATTGTACAAAGTGAAGAAATAGGACACTGTCGAAACACCAAAGTATCAAACTTTTCCAACAAAACTAAACAACAGAAATAGGTTTTGAAGGGCACCTGAAACCCTCACAAAAAGTGGTGAAATAGCAGAGATGCCACATAACACAAAAAATTGTCAGCCAACACGTGGAAACCAAAAAAGGGGCATGCCCAAAGAAGAGCCACACCAATCATGGAGGTTTGAAAGTGTGACCAAACTAAGAGCTCATAAGGGGAGCTTGATCCAAATGGGTCAATCCAAAAATCTTGGACGAATCAATCTCATTCATACTAACAAGAACAATTGCATCTCAAATTAGGTCTTCTTGTTTGTCATTTAGCATTATTTTGCACTTACATTTAAACCTTATTTTCCAAAAATTTGAAACTGAAATCATCTATTTGTATCCAAAATTTGAAAGCATAATAATCAACTCAAAAATCTGTAATTTCATTTTTTTAAACCTTGAATGTAATGCCCCATCTTGTAACCTAAAGAATGTTGCATTGACAACAAAAGGGTAATAAAAAATTTTTTAAAGTGTAAACATTAACTTCACTAATTGCAAACATTCCCTAAGAAATGCAACAACTCATTACTTGAAAATCCCATAGATGAAAAAAGTAAATAACTTAGCGTGTATTTAATTCACATAAACTTAAGAACATACATTCATTAACATTCAAATTACATCATTAAAGATATATAGTACAAATAAGATTATTTCTTACATTACATTTGAAATAACATTTACAATACTCATTTTTCAAATGAGATAGGTCATATAAAAATGTACAATTACATATTACAAATGTTCATCTCATTTACAATTGAGGAGTGATACAAATATAAATTTTCCACTGATGCAAATAAGAAAGTACATTTCTACTCATGAGCTCTCCATCCAAGAAGTACTCGTTGCCACGAACATGTACTGGGGACCCAACGGAGTAAGGTGCACATTCCACCCAACCATGTGGTACCCGTAGGACCACCCCCCGTGCTAAGAGATAGTAAAAAGGTTTCCTAGACATAACCTACAAACCCTAGACACAAGTAAAATCATAAACAAAATTATACAAGTACAAACTTAACTTAATGGTTACATTGCTTCCAAAACTGAATGATCAAATACACTAAGATTACAAGGGCACTGTTATTATAGGTGGAGTGTCATCACAATGTTGCATAGGTTACCCATGCATTTCTTCCTAGGTTTCGGCCCCCGTCTTGGGTTACCCTGGTAACCTCTTACGAAACCCGACCCCTCATGCAATCTGTTGTAGAATTGAATATCTTTCATAGTGACTAGATATCAATTTTGCCATTCCAGGCCTTCTCGACTCATTCCCAAGTTTGAACTAGCCCTTGAGTCTATGTGTGAGGCTTATTAATCTAGTTAAGGGTTTTAGACTACCTAAAGTGTTGATTTACTTTTCACTGATTAACTAACTCTACATGAGTTACCCTAACACCACCTTGTGTGTTGGCCCTCATTAAGAGCCAATCCCCTAATAATAGCATAAGGATTCTAAGTCTACGAACTAAGGTAGACAAAGTGCACATAAATCAACATCAAATACCAAACATAACACAACGAACATCACAACCTATTCATAGAACTAGGTGTCTAAAAACCAAACAAAACCATGTGCACTACCCTAGTTTGTTCAAAATATGAAACCATCATAGAAATTAACTCCCTTTCAAGAAATTACATCTGGAAGACTTGAAATCTCATATAACCCCAATTTTCCCAACAAGAATATAAAACAACTTAAAGTAATTCAGGCATAATAAAAATCTAAATTTTAGGATTTACTAAATCCAATCAAGTCAGTTAGAAACAACATGAAAATAAATCAACTTGATTATAGTTCTTTTCTCAAACAATAAAAGAAATTGTAACAATTAATCTAATTCTGATTTTCTCAATTTCACATAAAAATAAATACCAAATTTTCTCTTTCAATCTTACTATTTTAAAAATAGTTGATCTCATACTTTACATGCATTTTAATTAAAAGAAAATCTTATTTTAATACTAAAATTATTTTCCTAAAATTATATAAGTATATACAAATATAGATATATATATATATACAAACTAATATATACATATATTTATATATATATGATATATATATACATTTATAATCTAAACCTATAATCCGAATTTCATTTAATAAAAGAATATCAAAATTTTAAAAAGAAAATACACGGTGAAGAAAGTTTGTAGGATTGTGTAAATACAGCCATGGGTTGCCTTCACAGCCTACCCATACAGGGTAATGGCTGTGTTAGCAGTTGTGCGCTGCCTGTGAGGGCATCGCCGACTGCCTCCACAGTCGTCGCCCCTTATGGGGCGGCTGTGGGGGTAACCCGTGCGGCCCAATACTCATCATAATTTTTTTTAAATTTCCTGATAACATTCGCCCGTACGGCGATTTTGAAATATATTTTTTTTTACAAATTTTCACAAATAAAATTCCGGCGATATCACAAATACGCATACAAAAAAATTTAAAATTTTAGAGAGATTAAAATTTCTCAGAATTGATACAAATATAAGAAATTTAACACATATATTTTACATGTATATGTATGTGTATCATTTGTATACATATATATATATATATATATATATATAATTTAATCAATAAAAGTATTAAAATTAGACAAATAATCTTAGAGAGTTTTCTACAAGAAATTGGTAAATCTACCAATTTAACAATTTTATCATAAATAAATAATTTTCATAACAGAGGGTTTTATTTCAAACCCCAAATTCTCAAAATCTTTTCTACAGGTAATGTTTATCAAAGTTCTTCCCAGAGGTTTCTTTTTCCCTAAATTTAATAGAAAACTTCATTTATAAATCTACGGAGAATTTATGTTTTCTTTTGAAACTTTTCTATTGTTTAACAATAACCTTCAGCGTTGCTCTCTAATTTCACTATAAAATCTTGTTTTGAAATTTAACACAGGGAGGTAACAAGTTTTCTACAGAATATTTTACTGAGAAGAACAGAAGTTTCAATCAAATATTATTTCCTCAGGCAATCTTTTAATTTCACAAATTAACAAAACTTCTACATAAATGAATCTTAATACAAGCAATCTTTTCAAATCACAATACAACTAATTAAACAGTAAAGAACTTGTTTTCCTGTAGCTTGATAAATTGACTGTTGAGGAAAAGCTTTGCCTGTTACATGCAACTTCCGAAGCCCTTTTAAATGTCCACTTTTAGAAGAATGCAAATCACTGAACCAGAAATTAACCCAAATCTTCTTCCAAAAATTTTAAATCAAAACCCAAAAGAAATCACAAAAAAAAATTTACTATTTCTTCAACATAACTCTCTTTTCTTTCTTTTCCCATGAAGTGCTTTCTTGTTTCTCCTAGATCTGGCAATATTCTTTCTAAGAAAATCCCCAACAAGAATTTTTGCATTAAATTTAACTAACACACATGACATTCAAGAAAATATCTACTAACCACTCACGGATATTTTCTTCTCACAATTATCAAGAATTTATTCCATTAAACAAAATTAAAGAATTCAAAAAATCAATTTCTTTTCTTTATTTTTATACATATTTAAAATTCCATTTCCCACAAAAACATTTAAATAATACTTAATCCATTCTCTCAATAAAAGTAAATTTAATTTATTTATTTAATAAAATAACTTTAATCACAATGATTAAATTATTTTACCAATAAACTAATTTAATTAATTAATAAAATATAAAGCTTTTATCTACAATAATTAAAATTAATTAAATAAGCATTAAATTGAGGAGAAAATCACGAAAATCACACTGCACTTGCAAGCGAGTGATGCAACTTCGTTCTCCTCACCAATACAATATTACATCAAGCTGACAAAATAAATAACAATTAGTCTACCATAAGCATATAAATAGCAATAACATCTAAAGGAAACATCTATGTTAACATAAAGCATGTCAGAAATAATGACCACCAATCAGTGTTTCATCACATCATAAAATAAATGCACCATCGCTCTACAATTAGCGATCAAATACATCAAAACAAGGTATCAAGGTCTATCAAAGTGAAAACATGTTAACAGAAAACATAAGCAAAATGGAGGGGTACTACATTGAAGCAAGACCCATTCACTCATGGGAAAATGAGTCCCTGATCAAGTATTTTTTTCATTTCTAAGCATCAAAACACTATTTTTGCACTCTTTATTCCTGCATTTAGTTTTTTGTTTCAGTTTCCATAATTTATGTTTTCTAAAATTGTTCATATTAAGGATAATTTGACAAAATCGATGCATTATTTCAATTTAAAATTACATTTAAAAACATCATTTTCAAATTTTTGCATAGTATAATCAAAAAATTATCTTGCTTCAAATTTTAAATTATGTTATCTCTTCCCATTTCAATTCATTCTTGCATAATAGACATGTGTATTGGTAATATATGGAAATATTTAATCTCTTTGGTTGATGCCTCAAGTTGTGTTTTTGGCAATGATCCTAATGCAATAGAACCTAATCATGATCAATCAACCCCTAATGAATGTCCTCATGAAGTTGACATCATAGGAGAAGATGATGATAACATTCATGAATTCATTAAAAAAATTCTTAACAATCTTGAAAATAATGCATCCTTTTACCCTTCCATGCAACAACCAACACCTCTTATTATTCCACCACTTGAGATTTTTGGTCTTTTACATCCTAAGATTGAACCAAAAACCAAGCTTGTACCTCCAAACATGAGTGAACCTAATCTCTCTAATCAAGTGCATACTCATCTATCTTATGTTAATAAAGTGACCAACACACCCATCAACCTAGAAGAGACTTATGGCCGAGGCTTTAAGATCTTAGCTAAGCAAGGATGTGACATAAATAATGAATCTCAACATCCTGAGATTGAACCACAAACCAAACCTGTACCTCCAAACATGAGTGAACCTAATCTCTCTAATCAAGTGCATACTCATCTATCTTATGTTAATAAAGTGACCAACACACCCATCAACCTAGAAGAGACTTATGGCCAAGGCTTTAAGATCTTAGCTAAGCAAGGATGTGACATAACTAATGAACATGAGATTCACTAGTTGTTAGACAAAATACCAATTGAAGATACTAAAGGGATAGGATATGTTGTGTAAAAATTATGTAATCATCTTTTCAATAGATTACACAACTAGGACTTCAGTCATAGTTATGTGAGATAAAATCTCTCCTCTTAGAAAGGGGAGGCACCCTTCTTACTACTAACAAAAGCTATGGTAAAATTGATAAAGTATTTATATAATGTACACTATACTTACAAAATGGGGGGGTGTGTCACATTCATGCTTCTCTCTTTTTTTCAGAGAAGATGTTTACAATGCTTCACTGTTGGAAGTTCTTAATTCACAATAACTCTAAGTGATCAACAAACAGTAATGCCAATACCTCTATCTTGTCAAAGCAAAGCATAGAGGTACCAGAGGTGATTAACAATAAACAAGTAAAAGAAAAGGGAAATCTCACGAAGGCACAAAGTCATTTTGTAGCTTTTTCAATGATGGATCTGTGAGAGACGTGTCATTTGTTGCATTAGAAGTACAAAGTCTTCTTAGACGCAGTAATTCCTCAAACAACACGAACGATTACAAGCGCAAAGTATTGTAGATCATTCAACCAAAGTATCCAAACAATAAACTCAAATCCAAATAATAAATGCAACACAAATTTTACATAAATTACTTGAAGTCCTTCAAATATCATTCACTAATCACCACCAAATACTATCAACTCATAAGATATTGAATCCAACACAAAGTCTGGCTTGCAATTGTCTTCTTTATTGATCAATTTCATTCACAAAGCATGAACACAAAGTTTCACAATTTTGCTTCAAAAAGGGCAGTACTTCATTGCAAAATACTAAAGGTAAGCATTACAATAGAAATCCCTCATATTTATAAAGGAGAGGGATGAGAAAAATTAGGAAATTAGTTGAGAAAAGTTAGGAAAGTTAGGTGAGTCAATTAAGGAAAATATCACCTAACTTTGACTAAAGTCAAAGTGTAATTTGTCTTCAAGAAATTACATCTTATATTTTCGGTGTAATTACATTTTGAGAAAAGACATTTAAGATGTCATAAACTATTTACAAGATGCGTAAAGGAAAGCATCAGAAATTTCAACACTGGAGATCAAGAATCTTCATGGTTCCTTGCTTGGGCACGAAAGTCTTCATACTTCTTCCTAGTCTCTTGCATGAACGCATAATCTGGGCTGACTGTGTAATCCACAAGGGTGTGAACTCTTGTGATCAACCTTCTGGCAGATGAATGGATTTTCTTGCACCTACGAAGATGCATCTTGAGATTATCAAGTGTTAGCTGTGTGTCACAAATGATAGGCATTGAGGCTTTTGAAAAGCTGGCATCCTCAACTTGTTACATGATGGCTTCTTTGTAGATCTAGGATAGTTCACTAGATCAAAAGATGTCACCTTTAGGATCACTTGATGACATCTAAAAAGGAACTGCAAAGATGGTGAATCAATATGCCTTAGTAGAAAAAGTAGCATTGGGAAGCGTGAAGCAAGCAATGATTTTGAGAAATTGCAAAATGAGCGACGAGGCATGAAAAATGATGCAAGAGTGGAGAAACAGGGTTCAGAGCGAAGAAAGAATGATTTGGAAACGTTTTAAGGAAAAACTGGGAAAAGTGTAAGGGCGTTGAAAATCAACGCCCTTTCACTTTGGGAAAAATGCCTTCAGGTGCAATGGCACTAAAAATCAGCACCCTTGCACTTTTGGGCATAGGTTTGGAAAGAATGTGTCAAGGCGCTGAAAATAATGCCTTGACACTTAGTCTCAAAGATTTTATGGCAAGTGCAATAATGGGTTTGTAGTGGCGTAAGAGTTTCCAACTCGATAAAGAATGAGAGAGAGGTGACAAGAATGAAAAAGAAATAACCTAAAATCACTTTTAAGTGATTTGTAAGTGAAATAGAACAAAAAGTCACACATTTAATTAAGGAATGAAAAGTGGAGAAAACTGGAAAAAGTGCAAAACATTGAAAAATCACCACCCAACTCAAAAAATGGCTATGGGAAAAAGTGCATGAATGCTAAAATCAAAGCTTGTGCACCAAGTTGACTTTTCACTTAAGTACAGAGGCACTAAAAAACCCGCCCTTGCACTTTCAACACTTGAATTTTTTTTTGAAAAAGTTAGTGCATTTTTGTCTAGAGCTTTTGCACTTTTCACAATTTCACTAAGTATAAACAAAAAGTGCACATGCACAAAAAATCAGAGCTTGTGCACAAAAGACTGAATTTGACAAAAATGCACAAGCAGTGAAAAACAAAGCTTCTACATGTGCTAAAAAATGACTAAGTATAAACAAACAATGCACAAGTGCTAAAAATCAGAGCTTGTGCACAAAAGAATGAAATTGAAAAAAATGCACAAGCGGTGAAAAAAAAAGCTTCTACATGTGCCAAAAAATGACTAAGTATAAACAAATAGTGCACGAGTGCTAAAAATCAGAGCTTGTGCACCAAAAACTGACTTTTGACATAAGTGCAGAAGCGCTGATTTTTAGCGCTTTTGCACTTTTGGGACTTAGAAAAATTTACAACATCATGCAGGAGCATTATTTTTTGGAGCTTCTACACTTTTCACAATTTTGACTAAGTCTCAACATTGAGAGTTTGTGAAGATATTTGTTTCGAAGGTCTTCGAGAGACGAATGCAAAGGAACTTTCTATTGGATTGAAGTTATGTTCATGGCTTGTACATGGTTTGTCCTTGATGACAAAACCATTTTCTTGGTTCTCTTGGTCTGATGGTTCATATTGGATCTTTATGCTTTATCATGATGCATATTTGATGACTTATTGTTGATAAACATGGCACATCTCTTTCATTCAATGCTTCTTTATATTGCTCCATCTCAGGAAGATTGATTATTGTTTTAATTGCTCCATAATTCTAAATCCAACTTGTTCTCACATTTTATTAGATGGCATTTATTGGCACTCATGGAAAAAAAAAATATTTTGGGCATTATCTGGTGAACATACCTTGGTAATTGACTTTGATTAAAGTCATATTTGATTCGTGCTTAATGATTATTAGCCTTACTTAAAAGTCATTTGAAAATGAGATGGATTCAACTTTGTGGAAAAATCTTCAAGTCAGAAATAATTTGGTCGGCATCTACTTAACCCTATTGGTTTCTCTTAGCAATGTTTAATGGCATTTTATTTGGCTCAACTTGAATAATATTCATCATGTGTTGATAGCATGATTGAGAGGTAATTATATTGTCGGCACTTTGAGAATCATTGACTAATTATGGGTTACTTGGTGAGTCAACTCTTAGCACATGCTATACATGATGGTTATAAAGTGGTCGACCTTTCCTTTAAACAACGAATTTAATCATTTTTGAAATTGATCATTATTATTTTTCTTGACTTAGTGTGGAGACTCCAAATCACATTATAATTTAGCAAAGTCATTGAATGGGTGTGAAAGAAAGTTAGGGAAAAGTGTGTTTTCCTTTGTGCTATCATTTTGGCTGGGTATGGAACCCTAGGCATGCCACCATGGAGGAATATAATAGTTATCTTTCCTTAATTTGCTGGTTGTAACGGCTGTAACAGGAAACACAATCAATATGGATGCTAAGTTTGATTCTTTTTGTGCATGAAAAGATGTTGTCAACTATATATTTCAAGGGAAATCGTGGGAGGTCGAACCTGGACAACTATGGTTGATGGCATTAAATCTCTATGGTATTTATTCAATTTTCTTGTTGCATGATCAGGTAACTCATTTTATCATTCAATGATTTCTTTCAGCAAAATGACATCTTATTGGTCTTCTCCTATTCGAATCAGCAAGGTTTTAGCATCTTTTTTGCTAGGCTTGATTCAATGTATCTCAGTTATAGCTGAAATAGATTATGGGCTGATAAAATAATAAAGAAATAAGTGGGCATCTCTGACAGTCATTGCATTATATGATTTCAGTCATTTTTCCAGCTATAATATTCATTTGAATATTTGGGTATTTGGGAATCTTGTTGTCAACTCATTTGCATTACCTTAAAACCATTACTGATGACTCTTAAAAGCATAACATTCATTTTACAGTGAGGTTTTATCAAATTCAAACAATGGGTAGACATGCTTTTTGAAAAATTTGTCAGTTTCATTGGAAATCTCTTCATTCATTGCAGAAATTATTGTTTTCAGCTTATGGGTATTCTGAAATAAAAGTTTGAGAATATGAGTTATCTAAAAATAGCTTTAGAATGGTGTCTATCTTGAGATTAATTGCATTTGATTAGGTGTTTTGTAAAAGCAATTGCAGATTTGAAAAAGATCCTTGATTTATTCTTGTCAAAGCATTGATATAACTCTGTCAAAGTTTTTACAGCCTATGGCAGAGGCGTTACTTTTTTAGTCATTCATGCACTGGCATCTTTTTCCTAAAAATAGAAAGGAGGTTTCAAATTCTCTTTTGAACTCGAATTCTTTGAAGACTCTTTTGATAGAAAAACTTGAAAATATATATAAAAACAGTGTTGTGAACACTGCGATACTTTTGGTTATCATTCTGAGAGATAAATTTTTTTCTTTATCAAGAAATGTATTGGAAAAACTCTGTAATACAAAATCTAAAAAATATGATGCAGAATAGTATTGTAATTCTTCTCTATGTAATATTTTAAGGATTCAATATTTGGATTCTTAGGGTATTAGGTAGATGGGAAAACTGATTTATATGAGCTTAATTGAAAACAGGGAGATCCTCTGAGATATTATTATTGTTCAGAAATATAATTTGAGGGGTTGGCACTCCTTGAGATTGATATCTCTAAACGAGGGGTTGGTGCTCCTTGAGTGGGTGCTCAAAAATTACCCTATAAGGCATTGTGAACAATGGATTGAATTGATTAATCCTGCAAGGCATTTCAAGAGTGGTTTTTATACCCCAGGAGGGTTTTCCACTCGGAAAAATCCTTTGTCTCTTTGTTCTTTTATGGTCTTACTGCTTTACTGAGTGGTTACTGCTTTGTTCACCATTTGGGTATTGCATTTCTCAATTCTGTTTATGAATGATTACATTCAATTTATGAATGCATTAATCATGTCAATATTGAGATAAAATTTGAGCTATGGTTTAATTTTATGAAAGTTGTTTAAATCTGTTTAGACACTGATTCGCCCCCCCCCCCTCTCAGTGTCATTTTCACTCCAACAATTGGTATCAGAGCGTAGGGTCCTCTAATAGGTCTAAACCTCCTAGGATTGATCCTGGTCTTGGAGTTTGTTTTTAATGGCACAATCTCAAGAAGGAGCTTATGTAACTAGAGCTCCATTATTTGATGGAATGGATTATGTATTCTAGAAAATAAGAATAGAAACATTTCTTATTTCTTATGATGTTGATGTTTGGAGCATTGTGTTAAATGGGTACAATGTTCTAGCCACAATACCCACAGATCCTGCTGAGAAAAAGAGGTATGAAATTAATGCCAGAGCTAAGCATGCCATCTTGTGTGGTTTAACTAAAGATGTGTTTATTAAATTCATGCATTGCAAGGCTGCTAAATAAATCTGGGATAAACTTGAAACCATATACCAAGGGAATGAAAATTCAAACTGTCAAAAATAATTACTCTCAAACATCAGTTTGAGGAAATGAGAATGAAGGATGATGGAAAAGTGGCTGAATATTTTCTAAGAATTGATGATGTTGTCAATGCTATGATAGGATTAGGACAAGAGGTTAAAGAGTTTGATGTGGTTACAAAGGTCATTAGAACCTTACTAACTAAATTTGAATATAAGGTTTCAACACTTGAAGAAAAGAAACATTTTGATCAGCTCACCCTAGATAGTCTGCAGGGAATTCTTACTGCCTATGAAATGAGAACTAGCAAAAACAACTCAACAAGAAAATAAATTGCCTTTAACACTGAAAAGAAAGAAAAAGATGAAGTTAGTGAGTCAGAGTTGTCTGATTCTAAAAAATCCCATTTTTTTAGAAAACTTAAAAAGGGATCAGGAAAATATAAGGGAAAACTTCCCTTTAAATGCTTTAACTGTGGTAAAATAGGTCACTTTGCTGCAAAGTGCCCCTATGATGATCAAATCAGTGACAATGAGAAATTTGGAAAATAGCCTAAGAAGAAGGCCTTTAAACCTAAACAAAATTTCAATTTCAAAAATAAGAAGATTTTGTTTCATAAAGATGAAACTAACATTGAGTTTGAAGATTCATCAGTAGAAGAAGATGAAACCTTGTTCATGGCTGAAATTACTCAACAAGAAGATTCAAACACCATTGATATTGAAGAAGGTGAAGTAGATCTTGAAAGTGAACTAAAATGTGCTTTAAAAGAGGTCAGAAAACTCAAAAAACAAGTTCTTGCTGAAGAACATAAACCTGATCAAGAAATAGTCTCTCTGAAAACTCAACTTGAAGAAGCTAAAAGAGTTGAGGACTATCTTTGAGTGACTGTAAGCTATGAAGATCAAGAAATTCAAAAACTGGAACAAGAAGTAGTTTGTCTTAGAAAGGAAATTGAAAAATATGAAAGCACTTTAAAACTTAATGAGATGTTCAGCAAGAAAAAGTTGTATAAAGATAAAACCGGTGTTGGTTTTGAAAAGGGTGAATGCTCAATTGATAATGCAAAACAAAAACCCTCTTCTAAAATCAAGGGTTTAGGACCAAATCACTTTGAATCTGGTAAGAATCATGTTCAATCCATAAAGGTAATAGAACATCATATAGAGTCAATCCCTTCTTCTATGGTTACTGCTTTTTTTGCAACAAATTTGGCCATAAAGTGAGCTCTTGCAGGCTTATGAATCCTAGAATACCTAGGTTTGGTCTTAGGCAATACTATGGTTTTGTTAAACAGCTCAAATGTTTTAAATGCAATGCTTTGGGGCACTCTAGATCAAATAGTGCAAATCTGATCTACAATCTAAACAACAGAAAATCAAAAGGGTCTGGAAGCCTAAGAATGTTAACAACATCAAGCAAACTATGTTAGTCCAAACTGCCTTTCATTCCAAGAAAAAGGACTTATGGGTCTTGGACAGTGGATGTTCTAACCACATGACTAGCGACAAAGATAAGTTCATAAATCTTGAAGATTATGTAGGTGGATATGTTAAGTTTGGTGATAATTCTGGTATACAAATTAAAGGTAGAGGTTCACTTCTTCTGAATGAAGACACCCCTATCTATAATGTGTATTATGTGGAAGGTCTTAAGCACAATCTTCTAAGTGTTAATCAAATCTGACAGTGGTTATCATGTCTTGTTCACTTCATAGGGATGTGAAATTAAAAAAAAAGATTGGAAAGTTTGTTGCAGCTGGAAGGAGGACTAAGGAAATGTTTACAATCTTCTTGACACATCAAGCAATGACAATAATCAAGGTATGTGTCTAATGGGCCAAATTGAAGAAAGTTGGTTATGGCATAAAAGACTAGGACACATAAATTTTGAAAATCTGGTTAGAATCGGTAAAAATCGGAATGTTAGAGGTTTACTAGTCCTTAACAAGCCAAAAAAAATTGTGTGTAAAGAATGTTTAAGCGGAAAACAAACTAAAATCAACGTCAAAACAAAAGAAAACTCTTCATCAAAACCTTTACAGCTCGTGCATACAGATTTGTGTGGACCAACTAGAACAAGGTCTATTAATGGTGAAAAATACTTTATGCTATTTGTGGATGATTATACTAGAATGGTTTGGGTCACATTTCTTAAGCACAAATCAGAAGCTTTTGAAAGGTTCAAAATATTTTGTAAAATGGTTGAAAAGGAATTAGATCTGACACTCAAATGTCTTCAATCTGACAAAGGAGGTGAGTTCACCTCTCAAGATTTTATTGATTACTGTGAATAGCATGGTATTAAAAGACAGTATGCTGCATCTAAAACACCTCAACAAAATGGGGTAGTTGAGAGTAAAAACAAAACCATAAAAAGAAATGGCTAGAACAATGCTAGATGAAGCTAAGTTGCCCGATATGTACTGGAAAGAAGCTATTCATACAGTTGTATACATTTTGAATAGAGTGCAGCTTAGGATGAAATATAAACACACTCCTTATGAACTATGGTATGGAAAAATAGCTTCTGTGAAGTATTTTAAAAATTTTGGAAGCAAGTGTTTTATCAGGAAAGATGATGATAACCTTGGAAACTTTCAATCAAAGAGTGATGAAGGTATCTTTTTTGGATACTCAACTCATAGTAAAGCTTGTAAATGTCTTAAAAAAGGCTTAACAACATTGTTGAAGTTGTTAATGTAAAATTTCATGAAAAACCACACTTAGATGTTGAATCTTTATAGGATAATGAGGAAGAAGAACATGAACTTGAAATAAGTTCAGAAGGAGCTGAAACAATAAAGCCTATTGCTGAATCAACAAGCCCTAAAATTGAAGAAGAAAGTCCTAAAAAAGGTGTATCAAAAACTCCTTTGAAAACTCTAGCTAAATATCACCCCAAAGATCAAATTATTGGGGATAAAAATGCAGGAGTTCAAACTAGAAGAAAGGTTGCAAAATCTGATGAAAAGGCTCAAATAGCTTTATGTTTAGTTACTCAGTTTGAGCCTAAAATTTTTAATGAAGCTCTCACATATTTATGTTGGGTTAATGCTATGTAGGAAGAAATTGATCAGATTGAGAAAAAACAGACTTGGGAGTTAGTCCCAAGACCAAATGACAAGAATGTCATTGGAGGAAAATGGATATACAAAAATAAGCTTGATGAAAATGGCAATGTTGTTCGCAACAAAGCAAGATTTTTCTGCAAAGGCTATGCTCAACACGAAGGTATTGATTTTGGTGAAACCTTTGCACCTGTTGCTAGACTAGAATCTATTAGAATATTCTTGGCTTATTTTTTTTATAAAAACTTTACTGTTTATCAAATGGATGTCAAAACTGCCTTTTTAAATGGCTACTTAGATGAAGAGGTCTATGTTGAACAACCTAAAGGATTTATTTGCAAAGATAAGCCTAATCATGTTTACAGGTTGAAAAAGTCCCTCTATGGCTTAAAACAAGCACCTAGAGCTTGGTACTCTAGGATGGATAGTCATTTGATTTCTAATGGCTTTGTTAGAGGAGGTGTTGACATCAATCTTTATGTTAAAACTGAAGGTGTTGATATTTTGGTTGTTGAAATTTATGTTGATGACACTATCTTTAGCTGCAATAATGTTACTTTGAGTAAAAAATCCTCTCAGATTATGGAATCTGAGTTTGAAATGTCAATGTTGGGAGAATTAAATTTCTTCTTGGGTCTTCAAATCTCTCAACTTGAAAATGGCATATTTCTCTCTCAAACCAAGTATGCTAGAGAGATGCTTAAGAAATTTTAGATGGATGAATGTCATCCAGTTAGCACTCCAATGGTTAGTGGATGCAAACTTACTAAGGTTGATGAATCTCCTGATACAAATCAAGCTGAATATAGATCAATGATTGGGATTTTGTTATATTTAACTGCTTCTAGACCTGACATAATGTAGGCAGTTTGCACAATTGCACGGTTTCAGGCATCACCTAAAGAATCTCATGTCATTGTTGTTAAAAGTATCTTTAAATATATTCAAGGCACACTTGATTATGGTCTTTGGTATCCTAGAAGCAATTATTTTTCATTGATTGCATATACTGATGCTGACTGGGCTGGTTGTTTGGATGATAGGAAAATCACCAATGGTGCTACATTCTTTCTTGGTGATTGTTTAGTGGCATGGCACAACAAGAAACAAGAATTTATTTCTCTTTCCACTGCTGAAGCAAAATACATTGTTGCCACTTCATGTTGTACTCAAGTACTTTTGATGAGTCAAACTCTATCTGATATGGGTATTGAAGTTCCTAAACATGTTTCTATTCTTTGTGATCACATAAGTGTGATTAATATCTCCAAAAATCCTATCATGCATTCTCACACTAAGCATATTGCTATCAAGTTTCATTTTCTTAGAGAAAAGGTACTAGCTAATGAAGTCTGTTTACAATTTGTTGGCTCACAAGATCAAGTGGCTAACATTTTTACTATGCCCTTAGCTAAAGAGTTATTTGAAAGGCTGAGACTTCGATTGAGAGTTATCTCTCAATCTTTACTTCTCTAATTTACCAAGCATCTGCTTAGGGGGAGCATTTAACAAGGTTTTACTCTCTTACTACTCTCTTGCAAACATGGTTGTTGCATTGTTACTCTATTTGCAATTGTTTTTCATGGTATTTAGTTGGCTTCTCAGTTGTGTTTCATGGCAATACACATTCTTCTCTTTTATCCTTTGTCATTGAGGAAAAAAGGGGGAGAGTCATTTGTGCTTGTTCATGGTTTTTCCTTGATGAAAAAACCACTTTCTTGGTTCTCTTGGTCTGACGGCTCATATTGGATCTTTATGCTTTATCATGATGCATATTTGATGACTTATTGTTGATAAACATGGCACATCTCTTTCGTTCAGTGCTTCTTTATATTGCTCCATCTCAGGAAGATTGATTATTGTTTTAATTTCTCCATGATTCTAAAGCCAACTTGTTCTCACATTTTATTAGATGGCATTTATTGGCACTCATGGAAAAAATAATTTATTTTGGGCATTATTTAATGAGCATACCTTGGTAATTGACTTTGATTAAAGTCATATTTGAATTGTGCTTAATGATTATTAGCCTTACTTAAAATTCATTTGAAAATGAGATGGCTTCAACTTTGTGGAAAAATCTTCAAGTCAGAAATAATTTGGTCGGCATCTACTTAACCCTATTGGTTTCTCTTATCAATGTTCAATGGCATTTTATTTAGCTCAGCTTGAATAATATTCATCATGTGTTGATAGCATGATTGAGAGGTAATTATATTGTCGGCATTTTGAGAATCATTGACTAATTATGGGTTACTTGGTGAGCCAACTCTTAGCATGCTATACATGATGGTTATAAAGTGGTCGACATTTCCTTTGGACAAGGAATTTAATCATCTTTGAAATTGATCATTATTATTTTTCTTGACTTAGTGTGGACTCCAAATCACATTATAATTCAATAAAGTCATCAAATGGGTGTGAAAGCAAGTTAAGGAAAAGTGTGTTTTTCTTTGTGCTATCATTTTGGCTGGGTATGGAACCTTAGCCATGCCGCCATGAAGGAATATAATAGTTATCTTTCCTTAATTTGTTGGCTGTAACAATTGTAACAGGAAACACAATTAGTATGGATGCTAAGTTTGGTTCTTTCTGTGCATGAAAAGATGTTGTCAGCTGTATCTTTCAAGGGAAATCATGGGAGGTCAAACCTGGACAGCTATGGTTGATGGCATTAAATCTCTATGGTATTGATTCAATTTTCTTGTTGCATGATCAAGTAACTCGTTTTATCATTCAATGATTTATTTCAGCAAAATGACATGTTATTGGTCTTCTCCTATTCGAATCAGCAAGGTTTTAGCATATTTTTTTCTTGGCTTGAGTCAATGTATTTTAGTTATAGCTGAAATAGATTATGGGTTGATAAAATAATAAAGAAATAAGTGGGAATCTCTAACAGTCGTTGCATTATATGATTTCAGTCATTTGAATAGTTGGGTATTTGGGAATCCTTTTGTCAACTCATTTGCATTACCTTAAAACCATTACTGATGACTCTTAAAAGTAGAACATTCATTTTACACTGAGGGTTTATCAAATTCAGACAATGGGTAGACGTGCTTTTTGAAAAAATTGCCAATTTCATTGGAAATCTCTTCATTCATTGTAGAAATTATTGTTTTCAACTTATGGGTATTCTGAAATAAAAGTTTGAGAATATGAGTTATCTAAAAATAGCTTTAGAATGGTGTCTATCTTGAGATTAATTGCATTTGATTAGGTTTTTTGTAAAATCAATTGCAGATTTGAAAAAGATCCTTGATTTATTCTTGTCAAAGCATTGATATAAATCTGTCAAAGTTTTTACAGCCTATGGAATAGGCGTTACTCTTGCAATCATTCATGCACTGACATCTTTTTCCTAAAAATAGAAAGGAGGTTTCAGATTCTCTTTTGAACTTGAATTCTTTGAAGACTCTTTTGATAGACAAACTTGAAAATACATATAAAAATAGTGTTGTGAACACTATGATACTTTTGGTTATCATTCTAAGAGATAGATTTTTGGCTGTATCAAGAAATGTATTGGAAAAACTCTGTAATACAAAATCTAAAAAATATGAAGCAGAACAGTATTGTAATTCTTCTCTATGTAATATTTTAAGGATTCAATATTTGGATTCTTAGGGTATTAGGTAGACAAGAAAACTGAGTTATATGAGCTTAACTGAAAAAAAAGAGATCCTCTGAGATATTATTATTGTTCAGAAATATAATTTGAGGGGTTGGTACTCCTTGAGTGGGTGTTCAAAAATTAGCCTATAAGGCATTGTGAACAGTGGATTAAATTGATTAAGCCTGCAAGGCATTTCAGGAGTGGTTTTTATACCCCAAGAGGGTTTTCCACTCAGAAAAATCTTGTGTCTCTTTGTTCTTTTATGGTCTTACTGCTTTACTGAGTTGTTACTGCTTTGTTCACCATTTGGGTATTGCATTTCTCAATTTTGTTTATGAATGATTTCATTCAATTTATGAATGCATTAATCATGTCAATATTGAGATAAAATCTGAGCTATGGTTTAATTTTATGAAAGTTGTTTAAATCTGTTTAGACACTGATTCACCCCCCCTCTTAGTGTCATTTTCCCTCCAACACTTTCAAACGAATTGTTTGAGACATAGGAATGCACTTCAAGGTGGATTGAAATTCACCTCATTTTGCATGCTTGAACATCACAAACCTACAAAATGGACAAGTTTTGTAGGGGGGTTATCCATAAATCGAGCACTACTAGATTCCATGATAACAGAATATCAAAATCCTCCTCCCTCCACATCTTCTAAAGAAACAAATGTCTTCCTTCATAATGATGAAGTAATATCTCACAAGGATGATAGGATCATCTTTGGTCCTCCTCAAAGTCTCCCTCAACAAGTTGCTCAAACAAGTAAGAAATCCAAACCTTATAAATTCAAAGAATTGTCATTCTTGCATACTAAAACATAAATTGAACGAAAAATGGAACAACTCCTCCATCAAGGATGGATTAAAGTGCCACATCCTATTAGAAGCAACAAAGATAAGAGTACAAACGTGAATTATTGTGCATATCATAGAATTTTTGAGCATCTTACTAATGAGTGGCATGCTTTAAAGAGGATTCTTGATGAATTTGAATTCATAGAGATAATCCCTTATAGTATTCATGCACTTTTCTCCTTTCCATGTAATAGTTGTAGGATCATAGCATAGTCACTATTGCATGTTTTACATTCATTGCAAATCATTCCTATATTGCAAGGATTTCATTCTCATCACTTACCTCATCTCATCCTTGTCTTGCATTTAGTGGGGGCAAGGAGTTAGATAGCCTTGTCCTATTATCACACTTGTTGTCCCTTTGGCTATTTATTTGTCTTTTGCATATACTAAACAATATTGGGATGAAAATGACCTATTATAGGTTGACTCACCTGTGCCTTACGAGTCTTTTCTTTTGATTTTTTATGTTCTTTGTGTAATTGCATCTGCATAATGTGATCCCCCGTACTATTCTGTTTGTTTGTCTTTATGTTCATTCCTCTATTTGTACCTGTAGTCTTCTATATGTCGTAAAAAATTATATTTTCTCTTGTCTTGTGTTTTTTCCTTTTAGGGATGATGCAAGGCATCGAGACATTTAGGTCTCTTCCATGTTGATCCAAGAGATTTTATTTGTTTTTGCAATCTATGTATCATTCTTCCTTGATCCATGAGTTATTTGGGGAATAATGACATTTTTGATCTCTATAATATCATTGTACCAAAGACATATGCTAACCCTAAATCTATGGATCCCTTATGTGTTTTGGGATTTCATGTTGGAGGCAACCCCTCTTCTTCATGGTGTAGCTTCATTTGGAAACATATGCTTGACATATGGCTTTCCAAATAATCTCTTGTGTCTTCTCTATTGTTAGCATTTATCATTTGCTACTTTAAAGTAATTTCTCACAACATGGCACTATTTAGCAATTTTTTTAAAGTGGGGGCATAAATTAGTATTATAATTTTCAAAAAAATTACTATATCCTATGTTTCTTAGTGCAGTTTTCTTATTTCACATGATGTGTCCTCTTCTTGGTGGTGTCATTGGGTTTGATGTCCTTCAAGAGTTTGACCTTTCTTGGCATATGGCATTCCTCTTAGTGGTGATGCTACACATTGCATTCCCTAAGTTGTGAATCTTTTATCCTTTGACTTGTCCTCTCTTGGAGACATTAGGCACAATGTTCCCTAAGTAGAGACCTTACATGAACTAAGAAAAACCCCTTTGAACATGTCTATTTGCACATTATTCATGTGTTTAGCATAATGCAGCTTGCTTTCTTATGAAGCTCAAACCCCTTTGTTCATAAGTGTTTAGCAATAATGTAGCTTGCTATCCTTATAAAGCTTGAACCCTTTTATTCATAAGTGTTTAGCATAATGCATCGTGTTAACCTTATGAAGCTCAAACCCCTTTTTTTCATAAGTGTTTAGCATAACAAAACTTGCTAAGCCTTATGAAGCTTGAAGTTCATGTTGTCTGGTACATTTTCAAAGTTGTTAGAGGTATAACTTTGGTATGGTTATGGGAGCCTAATATGATTCTCTCTTTGACTTATTTTTGGGGGCTCTCCTAGTGGACAATGGATTCCACTATCCTGTGTGAGTGTGCATTATTGTTTGCATAGTGAACAAAGTGTTTCACTTTCAAACAATGATGCAGGAGCATCCAGTGTGTAAGGGCAATCTTGCATCACCCAAAAATAGTTAAATTTTAAGTTTCTCAGTTTTTAGATGTTTTATATTTTTGGATACCTTTTTTTTCATAATGAAATTCCCAATTTACGGTTTTTCATTTCGGTTCCTGGGTTGAAAGATATTGCAGTTTTAGTTTCCCAGATTTGCACCTAAAAATCTTCCGAGTTAGATTTGAGGCACTTAGAGCTCTCGGATCAGCCCCAAAACTTTCTAAAATCAGCGTAGAAAATTTTGAGTGCGTTCTTGACTTCGAGACCTTTCCAACGGTTCGAATGGTTCACGAATCAGAGTCATGGATCAAAAGTTATGGCATCGCGAAGTTGGCGCACTTTCTAAAAGATACAGTTACAAATGCTCTTTTGAAATTTGAACTTCATGTTGTAAATTTTTGGCGCCAAACCGCCTAAACTCAAATTGAATGTTGTTTTGGCTCCAAACTAATGAGGGGCTCTATTTATGGGTGGGTTTCTAATTTTTGGGTAACTTTTTGGGGGACAGCTCACACATTGCAAAGGGGTTATTCTATAGCTTTCTGTAACTTGCATGTGTTGTAGAACTTGGGGATTTGAGATCCTCTGCATGTAAGAAGCTCCATTTTCTGAATAATAAAATGTATCCTCTTGTTTGTGGTTATTTTCTAAGTCTCGGGTTGAGCCTTCATCAAGTGGTATTAGAGTGAGGTTTTCTTGAGCATGTGGACAGATCGCCGATCATGAGGCAGTTCACACCAGGACCATAGTTGTGGGTCGAGGTCAACAAAGATGCCTCCAAGAGTGGTGCCTGGTAGGCATGGTGGTGCCAGAGGTGGTCGAGGTGGCAGAAATGCTGGTGGAAGAGATGCACTGGCAGCCCTCTAGAGACAGATTGATGCGTTACAAGAGTAGTTGAGAAGAGGGTTAAACCCGAGGGAGGAAAGTGAGGATGAAAGAGAGGAAGAAGGTTCAGATGTAGAAGAGGAAGAAGAAGCAATTGATCAAGACCAAATCTGACTAATAAGGGCCATTTCAAAGATTAGGAAAAGACCTAGAGCAGAATTCCCCAGTTATTCCGGAAGTCTGAACCCAGACGAGTTGATCGACTGGATCAACGAGCTAGAAGAATATTTCGAGTATGAGGAAATAGAGGACCCAGATCGAGTTAAGTTTCGCGAAAATGAAGGCTGAAAGGAGCCATGCCGGTATTGGCGGAAAAGAGTCAGTTGGAAAGAAATCGAAGAGGAAAAGGAAATATCACCAGATGGGATCACATAGTAGAGAAACTGAAGAAGCAGTTCATACTAGTGGACTACGAGTTAGATCTGTTGAAGAAATTGCAAGGGTTGAAGCACGGAAGCAGGTCTGTGAAAGAATATACTGAATATTTTCACAAGATAATCATTAGAATGGGTCACACATAGGCAAATAAGGAGAAGGTAGCCCGATATTTTAATGGGTTACGACCGAGCATTCAGGAGGGATTAAGCCTAGTGGAATATTGAAGCCACCGGTAGTTTATAGGACACCTGCAAGGGTGACTTCAACAAGATTTTGATGGCAAAGACGGGAGATTAAGCCCGGAAGGGAACGTAATGGCGGGGCCTTCAAGAAGCGAAATGATGAGTAAGAGAAAAGAAAAGTGAAGATCATGGGTTACCGGCCCGGCCGAAAAGAGATGACCTTCTACTTCCTCAAGTCAAGCGGTGGTGATCAAAGGGGTAGAGGACGAGGAAGATCTGGGCCAGGACCCGGAAGAGGTGGTTTTAGAGGAACTTGTTTCCATTGTGGTGAAGAAGGGCATCGAGCCTATGAATGTCCACAACACCAAGGAAGGACATACAAAAGGCTAGAAGGTCGTGGAAGGGTTGCGCATGCAGATGAGGAGGCCCAGTTTGAACATTTAGATGATGCTGAAAGGGGAGAAGCCCTAGTGATTAGGGAGAGCCCTAGTAGTGAGGAAAAGGAACGAGAACAAAGGAAGAATCTGTTTCACACAAGGTGCAAGTGTGAGGAAAATGTTGTGATGTCATTGGCAGCGGTGCAGAACCTTGCTGTGTCTGTCATAGGAGATGAATTCACAAAGTTAGGCTGAAGAGGGAAAGACACCGGCGTCAAGTATCAAATTTCACAGTTCTTGAGAGAAAGACCACAAAGTTTTTGTCAATGAGCAGTGCCTAGTAAAGTTCAAGATCAGGAGCTACCATGATGAGGTACTCTGTGATATCATCCCCATGGATGCTTGTCACATGTTGTTGGGGAGGTCGTGGCAGTTCGATAGGTGAGCTATACATGATGGCCATGCAAACACTTATTCCGTGACAAAGGATGGGGTTTGTCACAAGTTGAAACCCCTGAAGGAGACCGAAGAAAAGGTATGCAGTAGTGCTAGAATTTGTTATGTAGATGGAAGAAAAAATTTAGAAGGTATGAAGCATGAGCGTGTGTGTTATGCATTGATTCTTAGAGTGAGTAAGGAGGATAGTGAGAAGGTTCCAGAAGAAGTTTCTGGGATGTTGGATGAGTTTCAGGATATTGTTTCTGATAATGTACCTGAGGGTTTACCACCAATAAGGAAGATCAGTCATCAGATTGACTTGATTCTTGGAGCTAGTTTGCCAAATAAGGCAGCTCATAGAATGACTCCAGCAGAAAATGAGGAGTTGAACATACAAGTTCAAGAGTTGTTGAGAAAGGGTTTGATACGGGAGAGTTTGAGTCCATGTGCAGTACCTGCAGTACTAGCACCAAAGAAGGATGGGGAGTGGAGGATGTGTATAGATTCCTGAGCCATAAACAAGATAACACAATCAAGTACAAATTTCTCACATAAGGATGGATGACTGATGGTATTTGAGAATTTGGGGCTGCAGTACTTCACAAAGATTGATTTGAAGAGTGGATATCACGGATCTACGAATCGAGAGATGAATGAAGACTACCTTCAAGACCAAAGAGGGGCTGTCACGGTGGTTAGTCATGCCTTTTTAGGGCTAACCAATGCAGAGCACATTCATGCGGCTCATGAACAAAGGTCTTAAAAAGAATTTTGGGAAGTTTGTTATTGTGTATTTAGATGATATTTTTGTTTTGATGAACATTGGATGAGCATCGATGCATATTGGAGAGTCTTTGAAGTTAAGAAGAAATTGTTGATTAATGTAAAAGTAGAGAGTTTGAAGAGTTCGTGTACTTAGGGTTTTGTTGTCTTAGCGAAAGGTCTCAAGATGGACCCAGAGAAGGTGAAGGCTATTAAGATGGCCTACCCCAGAAGCTGCTACGAGGTGAGATCTTTCCATGGTTTGGCTGGATTTTTATAGAAATTTTATTAGAAACTTCAGTAGTATTTGTAGTTTGTTGGAAACAATGGGGGATAGAAAAATTCAAGTGGAGCACTTTCGGCCCGAAAAAAGTTTTAGTATTGAGCGAGAAAGTGTGAACGCTGCTACACCAGTTTCAACAAGGTGTTTAAATTGGATTGTGATGCCAATGGTTGAATTCCATTGGAGGCGATTGAGCCAGAGTAAGCCCGCTATTTGATTGAAAAGTTAAATGATGCCAAGAAAGTATTTTTGTATATGATCAAAGAATTTTATGCAATAGTTCAAGTATTAAAGAAATGGAGACATTATTTGTTGCCAAAGGAATTTGTTCTATATACTGATCATCAAGCCTTGCAGTATATAAATAGTGAGGGAAAATTAAATCAGAGGCATATGAAATGGGTAGAGTTTTTGCAGAGTTATACCTTTGTTTTGAAACATAGGAGTGGGAAGTCAAATAGGGTTGGAGATGCCTTAAGTAGAAGGCATACATTGATGACAAAGATCTTGATTAAGAGTGGTTGGGTTCAATGAACTCAAGATCTTGTATAGAAGATCACGATTTCACGAGAGGCTTGGAAACACGAGGAACTGTTCTGATGGGCGAGGACAGGTGGCTGGAATTTCATAATCAAGATGGCATGTTATTTAAGGAAGTCAATTATGTATCCCAGAGGAGTTCCATGAGAGAAAACGATAAAAGAGGAGAAGCATAGTGGAGGAATGGCAAGACATTTTTGAATTGAGGGATAAGACCATTGCCGTATAGCCAACCTCGATTATCACAAGATGTGAAAAATTTGTGTAGAGTTCTGAGGGGTATGTCGGATGGCTTCTAAAGGAATTGTGAGCGAGCCACAAAACATGTCGATAACTACCTATACGAGAGAGGCCTTGGGAGGATAAGTATGGACTTTGTTGCTTGGTTTTCCAAGGATGCAAAGAAGGGAATGATTGATATTTATTGGTAATTGTGAGTTTGAAGATGGCACATTTCATTCCATATCAAAAAGACCCATGATCTTGATCCACATTAGCGACTTGTTCTTCAAAAGAGGTGAGTGAGGCTACATGAGTACACTTAAAGTATTGTTTGGTGTGACACACCAAATTTGTAGGGTACTTTGGAGGACCTTGTGGAAGAAGTTGAAGACAAAGTTGAAGTTCAATTTTGCACACCATCCATAGACTGATGGGTAGACTGAGGTTGTGAACATAAGTCTAGGTAACCTACTAAGATGTTTGGCAGGAGATAAAACCAAGGGATGGGACTTGATCTTACGAGCAGAATTTTCTTACAACAATTTTCAATAGAAACGGTAGATCGCCATTCCGGTGTGTATAGGAGAGTAGCCCCGAGCGACTCTAGAATTGAGGGAAGATGGACCGAGGAGAAGAAATAAGTGTTGAAGCCAAAGATTTTGTAGAACACATCAAAAGGATATACATATGAGAAGGTGAAGAACATATTAACAAGATGAATATGCAGTATAAGGCTAAGGCAGATCAGAAGAGGAGGTATAAGGAGTTTCAGATTGGTGATGAAGTGATGGTCCACTTGAGGAAAAGGTTCAGTGGGAACATATATATAATTGAAGATGAAGAAGTTCGGTCCACTGTAAGATTTTGAAGAAGCATGATTCAGGGGAATGCATATGAGGTAGAGTTGCCGATGGACTCAACATTTCCCCTATGTTCAACATTTCAGATTTGACAGAGTATCATGAAGGTGGCATGAGAGGAAGTACCAATGATGGAACAATTGTAGGATTCTAGCACCTACTTCAGAAAAGGAGGAGATTGAAGCAATCTTGGATAGTCGTGTGGTAAGGAGTACCAGAAACAGGCAGTATGAAGAATATCTGGTGAAATGGAGAGGAAGGCCTGTTGAAGATTCATCCTGGCTACCTAAGGTAGTGGTTGACTGGTTGGGTTTTCCTCAACCATTTAAGATGTGACGGGGTCACTTCTCAAACTACCTTGGGTGTCTGATGCAGGAGCATCCAGTGGTGTAAGGGCAATCTTGCATCACCCAAAAATAGTTAAATTTCAAGTTTCTTAGTTTTTAGATGTTTTTATATTTTTGGATACCCTTTTCATCATAATGAAATTCCCAATTTACGGTTTTTCATTTTGGTTCCTGGGTTGAAAGATATTGCAGTTTTAGTTTCCCATATTTGCACCTAAAAATCTTTTGAGTTAGATTTGAGGCACTTAGAGCTCCCAGATCAGCCCCAAAACTTGCCAAAATTGGCGTAGCAAATTTTGAGCACGTTCTTGACTTCAAGACCTTTCCAACTATTCGAACGGTTCATGAATTGGAGTCCTGGATCAAAAGTTATGGCCCCGCAAAGTTGGCGCACTTTCTAGAAGATACAATTATAAATGCTCTTTTGAAATTTGAACTTCATGTTGTAAATTTTCGGCGCTAAACAGCCTAAACTCAAATTGAATGTTGTTTTGGCTCCAAACTAATGAGGGGCTCTATTTATGGGCGGGTTTCTAATTTTTGGGTAACTTTTTGGGGGACAACTCGCACATTGCGAAAGGGGTTATTCTATAGCTTTTTGTAACTTGCATGTGTTGTAGAACTTGGGGATTTGAGATCCTCTGCATGTAAGAAGCTCCATTTTCTGAATAATAAAATTTATCCTCCTATTTGTGGTTATTTTCTAAGTCTCGGGTTGCGCCTTCATCAAACAATTTTGGACAAATAGTTGAGGCTTGATCCACATTGAGTTGGAAAAATAGTCAAGGCTTGATCCACCCTTTTTCTTTTCTCTTCTTTAATTCTTTGGAATTGTATGATTGAGTATCTTTTCATTGCTACATATACATATTTAACATAGGCATGTTTCTCCTTCTGCCTTTGTTGATTTTTCCATGATATCTTAGATCTTGGGGGCTTGATTATCCTACTTAATCTTTGTCATCTTATCCTTCCAAAAATTGTACAATTATACCTCTCTTGATTGCCTACTTTAGTGTGAGTTTGACGCAAGGTCATTCTCTCACTAAAGTGGGGGCTAACTGTAGTGTTGAAATTTTTTATCCCTTTACATTTTCACACTTTGTTTGGGCCCTCCTAATTAAATTGAGCTTAATTAGGCCTTAATAATCCCTATTTTATATTTACAAGCCTAATAAATTACATTTTCCAAAGGGGAAACCTGACAAGAATTAATGCCTAAACATAACACTTTACCTTGAGCAATGTGTGTTCTAGGAATAGGGATCTAGGACCCATTCACCCATGGGAGAATGCGTCCTCAACTAGGATTTTGAACCTAAACTTAAAATATGTTTTAGGTGGTATTTTAATGTCCCTAAATTCATATTTTGATGTCAACTTGCAATATTTGAATTTCAGGAAATTAAGGATACATACCTATAAATACAAGGTTATTTTCTAAGTTTCACCTAGAAAATTCAAGAAATTTAAAAGAGAAATTTCACAAGAGCTAAGTTGATGATCAAGAGAATTCAAGAGTAGATATATCAGAGATTTATTGCAGCAATGAAGATCCATCCATCATATCAAAGTCTTTTTGCATCATGCACAAGTTTTTGGAGCTAACATTGTGATGTAGGTTTCAAGATTAAGTCAAGCATTCAAAGCATCATTTCAATCATATTTCAAGTATCAGGATCCACATCCATTCAAGCCATTTCATGTAAGTTTCAGACCTCCATTCAAAGGTTTATCTAAATATTTGTTGAGTGGTAACATAGCTTTGTTCATTCATCATTCCTTCCTTTCATGCTCTATTGTAATTCAATGTTTAATTACCAAAATGGGGTTTGACCAAAGCAAACCCCCATTCACCAAAAATAAACTTTTCTCTCTTGTGTTTGTATTGCAAATTTAGGTTGAAGAAGGATTGAAGACCTCTTGAAGAGAAAATTTGGAGAAGTTGTCAAAGTTGTCAAATCACGAAATCTCACCTACAAAAATTATTTTTGACATTCTGACACTAAAACCTACACAAATCATAAGCTACAGATCAACATCAAAGGATCTTGAAAGGTTTTTGAAATCCTGGACAAGAGACCCATTTTCCCATGGGAAAATGAGTCCTAGACAACTTTTAGAAAGTGACTTTCAGTGGCAGGTACACATCTCGCTTCCCTTCTCATATCTACAGATAGTTTGTGGTTTCTGTTAGTTTTGACCTTCATATTGATGTTTCAAATTTGAATTGACATAATAAGATAGATTTTTTATTTTTAGTTTATCTTGTTAAAGTGTTTTTTATTTTTAGTTTATCTTGTTAAAGTGTTGTTCAAGATAAAATCCCCATCCTCAATCATAAGGAAATATGAAGATTCTCACCTTGAGTTAACTCACCTAAGGGTTGTTAGTCAATTCTTTGTGTGGATCTCATTTCCTAATGAAGGAAAGAAGATAGGTTCATTTTCTATATTGGTGAACCCACATTTTAATCATTCCCCCTCATTAAACATATTTTCTTTTGGTTCAATATGATGTTCCAAATTTTGGACCAATCTAACAAAGTGAATGATGGAATAATTTTGACTCCCTGATGGATTAATTTTTTGGCTCAGTTGTGATTGACTCCCTTATTAAATTATTAATTATTCAATAATTTTCTATAGCTTGTATTGGAGTGTCTATAGCCACTTTCAACACTCACTTTATGTTTTCTATATATTCTATTAAAAATGAATAGCTGGCATAACCTTCTTTCTCACTAGAGGATACACACAATTTCATGATTTGACGAAAGAGGATATTTTGGCCTTGTTGGAGATAATCTTGATTTGTTACCTAATTTTTTTGTTGTAGTGTTTTCAAGTTTGCAGGAGACTATTGGAACTCTTTCCCATAGTTTTTCAAAGCTTTATTTTTTTTTAAATACTAGGGTTTATCATCTAAGTAATGGGAAAGAATGGGATGTGCACATTGACTATGATAAAAAGGACTCAGAATATATCTTTCTAGTGGTTCTCATAGTTTGAAGTCCCCTAAAATTTGTATTTTAGTTCATCGCATAAATTTGTCTAAATATCTTTGTGGAAATGTTTATATAGGATTTTCTTTTGCAGCTATAAGATCAAATGAACCCACAAAATCCTTTCGTGGATCTTAAAGAATAGCTTGTATTCGAAAAACTCTTCAATTCCTTTCAACATGAATGTAATTTTTTTAGAGATGAGCTTGGAGGAAAAAGGAAAAAAACAAGTAAGCACTTTTACAAAATTATTTATGGATGTTGGATCTCACATTGTAGCTTTTATCACAAGTGCATTGTAGGGATAATTTTCCTTTCTCAGAAGTAAGAGAGTTGCATCCATCATAGGACAAAAGTTAATAGACATGGATCTTGACAAGCTTCTACATCACATTCCCCAAAGTTTAAATTGGATGATCTGATAGCTGGAACTAACAATTTTAGAGAAGCTCAAAAGCTTGGGAAAGGAGGATTTAGAGGAGTCTACAAATGCAATCTTGTTGAAACAAATTGGATTGTGGTTGTTTAAGGCATCTCAGAAGGTTCAAGACAAGGGAAATTTAAGGAATTCATTTCACTTTGGTTTAGGGCAAGGAGATTTGTGTAAAATTATTGAGTCTTAAACTTCTATTTCGGGAAATATTTTGAAGTTTCAACAATCTTAAAAATACCTATTCTTAAATATCTCCCAGTTCAATGGTCAAAGCTAAGGTTTGGTTTGTAAATGTAATACAACTATTTAGCATAATTTTGGCAGGGATGGGTTGTAAAATTTTCTATTAAGTTTTTTACCATTGAAACATGTTCAATACTTAAGTAGAGTGCTCATAAATATATTTCCAATTGGTCAATTTAAAGAAATAGGGAAGCATGACCAATCTAATTGGTTCTCATCCAAGTGAAAAATAATTTTGTATTCTTTGTTCATTCAAGTTCCATATATTTCCTATCATGAATTTGTGCCCTTAAACCTCATATCAAGATGTTGGATAGTTGGACAAATAAAAATAGTTGAAAAGAAAGAGACTGAAGAGATTGAAAGACGTGAAATATGTGAGAAAGGACGATCAACCTATTCATGCAACACAATGATATGTGTGGCCATTTTGGTGGGGTCATGGTTATACTTGTGGTGACTAATATTGCTACAATTTATCATCATCATAATAGTAGCGAGGATGAGGATTAAGAGATGAAAATTGTAGTAGCATCATCTATTGCACTTGTTGTAGAACCCTTCACATAGAAGACAATGTGTATATAAGAAAACAGACCTATAAGATGGTAGCCAAAATACTAGAGGAGATCAAAATTGTGACAATAAATGAATGGATTATGGTTGCAACAATTCTTGTTGTATTCTCATTATTGGTTTCTAGGTATGAATTATTATCTTGCACTTGCACAATCATACCTTTGAAAATGCATGAAATGTATATGCTAGATCTTATTATTTAGAATTTCCAATTAAGTGCAAACTTAGTTCCTTGAACACTAACATATTTGAGCAATTCTTGGAAAAGGGACTGAATAATCCTCCTTGTAGCCTTTGTTATAATTAATGTGATTTTCATTAGTCATATTTTTTTAGGTTCATCCATTTGGATATTATGATCTATAGTTCTTGTAAAGTGTAACTATTATTCATTGATCAATATTTACTTTGTAGCTTATCATTGATGTTTTGTAGTCTTATCAAAACTTACTAACATAAAATTTGAATGAAATATCTAAAAGCTAAATACCTCAGAGTGAAAATCAATTAAATCAAATATCTTTCAAGGTAAATTGTCACAACTATAAGTACATGCTCAACTCCTAAATATTCTCCCCTAATTCACTTCTAAGATGGGGGTATCAAATGTTACTTTTAACAACACTTTTGAAAGATTTTATTCCAATAGTGAACCTTCTAGTTGCATTATCAAGGTCATCTTCACTTGAGGGATATTTTCATATGGGTTCCTTCCAATTATAGTGATAGGAGAAAATGTGTGGAGCATCTTCAATAAAATGAAGCGTTGGATTCCAATAGAGTCTCTAGTTCTAGGAGTTCTTTCTCTTCAATTTGTCAAACACCTTAAAATCTCGTTTGAATTTTTTATGACAAATATTATGTCACCCTGGGATTCTCAAAAATATGCCAATTATATATTTTTGATGATGATGTGATCCACATTCTAAGTGGGTGTAGTGTCCCTCCGTCTATGACATCATCATATTGTTTTCAATTGTGGGAGGTAGGGTATCATTTGATTTTAATTTGTTTTATTGTTATTTCTTTGATTAAATAAATATTATTAATAATTTATTTAGTTTAAATAAATTAAGGTGAAAATATTTATTAAAATAAATATATTTTATTATAACCAAAAGAAAGATTAAATTATTAAATATTTATTAAATATTTAATAGTTGATCTACTTGGTTCATATATTAAAGAATCAATTATAAAATAAAATGATAATGGGAGTAATAAAGGATAATAAATAAATTATTTTGCAGCGTTGTAATTAATAATAAAAGTTGAGTCATGAATTTGATTAGTAAATTGGGGTATGCCTTAAAAAAAAAAAATTGCATGTGGACGGTTATAAGTAATAAATAGCAAAATTTGTGGGAAAAGAAGTAGTCAGGTCTATTCAGTTGCAAATTCTAAAATTAGAAGAGGCGTTAGATTTTCATTATGGAAATTAGTTACTTCTAAATAGAGGAATGATGGGTGGTTCCTCTTCTTGGGGAATAGCTGGAGAGGCCGTGGGGAAAAACCTCATGCTAGCAGATGCTCAACAGGCATCAAGAACTCGAAAATGAGAGAGCGTGTCGAACCCCTGGAATTCCCTTCATCTCTGGAGGTTGGAATGGAAATGAGGAGAGAAATCACTGTGGCCTGACTTCATATACCTAGTCTGCTTATTTTGTTGGAATAGGCAATGTATGCTTGCAAATTCGATCCTTAGTGCTATTGCTTGGGTAGTGCATCTTGTGCCACCAGATGGAATAAGGACGCGGCTAAGGTAAGGGATGAAGCGTTGTTATTCTTTCTTAATACTGTTTTGACATCTCCTACATGGAAGTTGGCAAAGGTTTAGGAACAGAGTTTTCCGTCTTGTCTTCAAATACTTTATGCATGTTCTGAAATCATCCAAGACATAATACGAAGTTTAAAGGTTTAGATAATCTCTTTGATTTTATTGTCAACTAGTCTCAGCCGCAACACTTGAACATAATAGGAAAGTCTAAAGTTTTAAATAACCTGCTTGATTCTTCTAACAATCTATCACAGTTGCAGCACTTGAAAATAAATATTGTCAATATACTAACATAATAGAGAGCTTACCTTTGATCATGGTGAAGTTTATCTTCCAAACTTCAAATTTGAGCGTGTCTCTGGAAACTCGCCACTAAACAGAAATGTGCCAAGTTCAAATAAAAGAAAAGAAAAGTTGTACTTTATTTCCTTTACTCTTAAGTCACGTATTTGCACCTCACATGTCTTCTTCCTTTCAGTCTTGTGGATAACAATTGGGATTAGATAATAATGCGAGTAGATGGCGATAATTCCAAATTCTAAAATTCTTTTTTTTTTTTTCTTGGCAACCTGTCACAGTTACAACGTTTAGAGTTGAGGTATTGTACAGAATTAAATAGTCTCCCTGAAACCTTTGGTAACTTATCACAACTGCAACTAGTAAATTAAATAATCTCTCTGGTTTCATGGATAACCTGTCACAGTGGCGCACTTGAACATGGTAGGGTGTATAGATTTAAATTAACTCCCTGATTCTTTTTGCAACCTGTTTCAGCCATCGCACCTGGACATGATAGGAAGTGTAAAAGCTTAAATAATCTCTCTTATTTCATTGTCAATCTGTCTCAGCCACGGCGCTTTGCCATAACAAGAAATTTTTAAAGGTTTAGGTAATCCCTCTGATTTCTTTGTCAATCTAACGTAGTTGTAGCACTTAGAGCCAATAGAACGATAAAAGATATATGACAAATAGAGTAGTGAAGGGAAATATGAAAAAGAGAGTATTTTAGAAGTTTACATTAGTTTGCATAACGTTAAGTAAGACAACTTTACAAGTAGAAATTATTATGTGTGGAATATTGGTTAATTAATATTAACAACATTATGAATTGTTGTGGAGTCCCATTAATAATGGTAAATATTTTGATGGTAGATTATTTCTTTATAATGGAGTTAGTGGAAATGATGATCATTTTTTTTTATAAAGGTGCTAGTAAAGAATGGTTCCCCTCCTAGCTATAATTATATAGAGAATAGTTACTTGCGTATGTCAAATGTTAGAAAGGAATGTCCTCTTGATTGTAAAATTAAATGATTATACTATATAATGAAAATTGGTAACACATTAGAATATTGGGGAAAAGAGTTATGCCTTTTTATAAATGAATAAGTTCTTACTTACATAGTGAAATTAGATGGTCATATAGTTTTTAGTTAAGAAGAAAACTGGCATTGTAATGTAGTATTGGTGAAATTAGTTATCCTTTTAAATATAATTAGAGTATTAATTGGCTAATTATGTTTATATATATGTATATAGTTATAGGAATGATTATAAATCCTAAATGGGAATAAAAGAAATTGGTTGGAATGCTTTTATAACTTCTTTTATTTAATTCAACTTTATGATGAGCATAGTGAGATGTTAGTAAGATATGTGAATATAGTCTCTAATGAGTTAAAACAATTTCTTATGAAGTGAAGAGTGAAATCGTAGATGATAGTTCAATTGTTTTTTTTTTAAGTTTATTGCTTTTGATTTGTTGGGTTAGTATTCTGAGAATGATAAAATATGCCTTGAGATAATTATGATATGTGATTATAGAGTTCCTTTATTTATTTTAAACTAATTCTTATTGAACGAATGGATAAATTGTATTTGAATGGTCATTGTTCATTTAAGGGTAATTTGGTGTACCCTATTTGTGGTGTCCTCTTTGGAATTGCTTGGCTTCGGAAGTGATTTCATTCCGTTGGGTTCGTGTTGATTTATGTGTGATTTGAAAAATCCTTTCATTGTGACTTTTCTTGAGTTGACGTGAGTTGGGGATCTTCTTTAAGTTAAATTGTGTTGCTATTCGTTTAACCTTGCATGGTGAATTCTTGGTTGTTTTGAGTTGTGGGGGTCTTATTAATTGATTTTGTGGTGGAGTATTTTGGATACTAATGCGATGCTTGGTTGTGATAAGTTTATGCTTCTTATTGAATGAAGTCTTCCCACTTTTATTATTTTGGTGAAACATTAAATTATATTGTTGTCATGTTTGTTGATTTTTGTCAAAGGTCATTTGTTTACCAACTGTATGGGTATCTTGTGAGGAGGAAATTGAGGTCTCCCTTGGATGCCTGGTTACATGCTTGTACCTTTGTTGTTGAAGGATTGTTTCTGGATGGTTTTGTGTTGGTGGGAATGCCTTTGGAGACTAATTTTGATTCAAGGAATCCTTTGACATTTAATTTGTGTTGCAATGTAATTGGGAACTCGTGTTTTGTTTATGAGTTGTGGATAGTTGATCTTCTTGAATTTCTGATTTATTTTTGTATCGAAGTTGATTATGTAGTCTGGATGGAGTTGTTGATCTTATTTTGGTATATTCACTCATTATATCTGAATTGAAAATAGTTCTTGTGGCCTTGCAATTATTGTTGTCAGTTCTTTGATGGGGAAACCCTAGTGTAAACCTTATGAGAGTCTTCCAGAGGCTTGTTTTTTTTGTTGTTGTTGGTCAATGTCTCTCCTTTTATGTTCCCTTGATGTGGCAAGTGTTTTGGTATCAGGATTTTGAAAGGGTTGTACGAGAATTGTTCAGACTTTGATTATGTGTTTATAGCGGGATGGGTAATGCCTCGCATGCTTTTTTGTTGTGATCTAATGTTCTTGTTATGTTGTACAACCCTTGGTTTTTTTGGTTTGATGTTGTTGGGTCTCTAGGGAGAGTGGCTCCTCGTGGGGGTCGGTGCCCCGTTTAAGGGGAAGGGCACAAGATAACCCACGAGTGAGTTAGTAATCAAGTGAAAACCTAATAATTAACTTAGGAGGGTTGGGTAGTAATATCATTATAAGATTTAAAAATGGATGCCTCGTCTTCATTAGTGCTTCCGCAGATTAATGGAAGGCTGAGAAGGCCGTGGTCGGCAAGGTCGTGACCTCGTCTTCACGAGAGGTTTACGGCTCCACATGAGTCACCCTATGGACCGGCGCTTCCAGTTGGGAGGAAGGGCACAGGATAGCCATAGATGGGACCAGCGCCTCTATTTGAGAGGAAGAGCATAGGATAGCCCATGTAGGACTATGCGATGACACTCTCCCCTAGTTGCCCAAGTGTTTTACTTTATTGTGTTCCTCTAGAAGTATGTTATGGGAGTTGGTTTAGATTGTGGTTGAATGGACTTATATTGATTAATGGAGTATTGCTTTGATACATCTTTGGTGTACTTTGTGGTCTTGTATGATCTCATTGATATTTGACTTATGACCTTGTACTCTTATGGTGTTGTGATATGATGTTATTGTATTGTTTAATTGCAATTTGGAATTGTATTATGTTTATTAATTCAGTTTGATATGGAAGTGCTTCATGATCATCCTTTGGTTACTTGTTTACTGGTCATTGCTTTGATTTATGTGATGAGATTTATGACTTTAAGTTATTATGTTGACTCTTGGATGTTGTTGATTATGTCATTGTAATCCTTGAGTTTTATGATACTTTTGTATGATGTTGAGTGTTGTGGTTCCCTATTTAGATGTTCTTGGTTGAGGTATCTTTCTTGTCAGCTCCTTAGCACAGGGGGTGGGTCTTCGGACCCACGTGGTTGGGTGGAATGTGCTAAGCACCCCATTGGGTCCCCAGTCGAGGATCGAGAGGTGCGGATTGGTGTTGTTGTGGCGACCCCAGAGTTGTATCCATCTTGGAGCCAGTTATGATACTGTGTATTCATCTATTCATTTGTATCATGATTCTTGTTGTTTGGTTTCCGTTCATGTTTGGAAACACTGTTGTATCATTGTACCTCTAGAACATTGTACTGTAATGTAATGTTAAACTCGGTGTGGATATTGGCCATGGCAATTGTTATTCAATGTGTTAAGTTAATCATGCATATGTTGTATTTATGTACACAGATGGTTTTTTATCAATGAATTTTCATGTATGTGTTACATTTGTTAATGTTTACTTTGTTATGGATTATATCTTTGGATTTTACTCTTTATTGTCATTGTGTGGATCTAAGTCACGTAATGACTCCTTGTGTACCCCAAGGGATGTATGTGTTAGTGAATCTACTTAAATGAAATTCATGTCATGACTTAATGTGTATTACATGTATGTTATGTTAACTTTAAAAAAAAAAATTGTGCAGTAATTATTGTTTAATTGTCCTTTGGGGTTCACACGGCGGGGCGTTACAGTGGGAGAGTAAGCGTTAGTTTTTTAATGGGGTATTTGTTATCAAGAGTCACATGCCCTCTTTCCACATCTCTATCATCTGAAATGGACACACTTATCATAATATCTATTGCAAGTATTAATGAGTTTGGTGGTGTTGTCATTAATGTTGTCATTGATGTAAACATAGTATAGGTTGTTGTAGAGAAAGGAAACAAGTGATTGCAAGTTTTGCATGTATAGTTGAGATACTCTTAAGATGGTGTGAGTACATAGAGCTATCTTTATGGTGTTAAAAGTGTGCTAATATGATGAGTTACCAAGTCCTTTTGAGAAAATTAATAAAGAGTGAAGATAGAGTTGTGTGTGTTTTTAGAATGTGCTTTGGTTTGTGCTCCACATTTCTTTTGTTTTGATCATATGCTTGTGCAGATCTGAAGTGTTTTTTATGGGCATCCTTGGATGATATATCCTAGATTATAGCTTCTAGTTTGATGAAGAGAAAAAGTTGTGTTCACCAGTTTGTGAACTGATCTGGCAGAGTTTTTTGTCTATGGACTAGGAGAAATGTCTATGCTTTGTAGTCCTCTGTTAGTTTCTTTCAGGTCTTGTAGATCTGGAACAAGGCTTATAATGGTGTTATTTATGTTCTGTCATAGGTGTTCATGGTTTGGTGATCTGGAAGACTAGTTTCAAAGTTACTGTGCATGTTTGTACAATACGAATGGACTAAAGGGAAGGGTTATGTGTATGAAGGTTGTTGCATTAGCTGCGGATGAATTTGAAGGCATCCAAGATGTGTTCCAGTTTATGATGAAGTGTGTTATGTCATTTGCATGTTATCTTCTTGTTGCAGAAGCGTGTACTTCAAAGTTCATTTGTGTTTTCATTAGGTTTGGCCGACCTAGTGTCTACACATCATGCAAATGATAATTATCAATTGAGGAAGCGTGTGATTGATCTGAGATGTTGTTTTTGGTTTTGGTTAAGCGTTGGTTTGGTCCACTCTCATTCTCTTCCACTGCAAAAATTTTGAGTTGCTGACCTAATTTGAATTTGTAAAATCAAGTGTGTGTAGCCGACCTTGGAGAAATTTTCTAAGGTTGAAGATGGTATAAATACAAGGCAAGATTTTAATCATTGGAAGCCACAAGTGTGAGAAGAAAGAGTGTGAAAAAGTGAACTGAGGTAGTAGTACTTTAATATGTTTGACTCCTGAAAGAATTGAGTTTCAAGATGGTGTCTGCAATTCTCTAATCAAGGTTGTGGATGTGTGAAATTTGTTGTGTTGGATCTTTTGTTGCATTGAGATAGTAATCTCTATGTAAAATTATTCTTTCTATCATTTTGTATCTGTAGGTAGTGATCCTCCCTATTGGACAGTGAGTCCTCTCTGGATAGTCAGTCCTATCTTGGGCAGTGAGCCATTTGGCAGTGATCATCCTTGTAATCGGTTTTGTAATTACTCTTATATTGTGAGTTAATCCTCACCGTAGTTTTTCCCTTATTAGTTTTTCCACGTAAATCTAGTGTTTCTTGTGTTGATATAGATTTTTGTTATTTGCACTTCATGCTCATACTTAATAACAGATTAAAGTGGATGTGGAGTTAATAATTGTTTGAGATTTTTGAATGTGATTGGTGACAACTAAATCACCCTCCCTCTCAATTGTCTTGTGCATTTCAACAATTGGTATAAGAGCTTTGGTTCCTCGGAGAAGATCTTAACCACTTGAGGTAGATCAAATGGCTCACAAATTGAAAATCCTTGTATTTGATGGATTTGATTATAGTTTCTGGAAAGTGCAGATTAGATGTTACCTGATCTCTCTTGGTTACAAGACTTGGAAAGTTGTTGAGACAAAATATGTTGAGCCAGCAAGTGGTCCTTCTTCTATAGATGAGATTTTTTCCTATGAAGAAAATGAAAAATTAAGGTATTCAATCTATAGTGCTTTATCTAAGACCGATTTGACAAAATTTATTTCATTGGGCACTACTTATGTTCAATTTGGGAAAAGTTGAAAGATATCTATGAAGGAATTGATTTAAATTATCAAAGAAGCTAACAACTAAGCACAAATATGAGAACTTGAAAATGGACGAAGGTGAAGATATTGTAAGCTATTTTTATAGGTTTGATATTGTAGTAAATGAAGTCAAAAATCAAGGTTGTACTTTGATAGATGAAAATGTAATGGAGAATATTTTAATGACACTACTGGAGAGTTATAGTAATAAGGTCTCAGCTATTGAGGAAGTCTATGATCCTAATAAATTCACTAAAGAATGGCTATCTGGCACCTTGAATACATTTGAAATGAGAAAATTTGGAAAAGAAAATGATAAAATAGAATCATCCTTCAAAGCTACAAAGACATAAGATGATTTAGATGGTGATAGTTCAAAGGAGTTAGAAGCAAATTTTACAAGTTGAAGAAAGGTATCGGTAAGTACAAAAGTATGTTACCTTTTAAATGTTTCAACTATGGAAATATTGGTCATTATGCTTCAAGATGTCCAAATAGAGCCATACACAAGAAGAGCAGAGACAATAAAGACAAAAAGGATAAATAGTTCAAGAAATTGTACTATGTTAGAGAAGATGCTAGAATTTTTTATGATGAATTTGATTTTGAAGGTGATAATGATGGATGCTTTTTTTAGCCTTAGAAAACAAATCAGTGTCTACTAACCATTAAAGATGCGTAAAATAATGTGGTCCAAAAAACAAGAAGGAAGAGATGAAAGGTACTCTAGTTACTGCCTTTCATGCTAGAGAAGATGAAGAATATTGGGTGATTGACAGTGGCTGCTAAAATCACATGATCGGAGACAAAAGTAAGTTTACTAAACTTGAAAAGTTTGATGGAGGATTAGTCATGTTTGGAGATGATTCTGGTGCAAAGATTGTTGGAAAAGGAACAATTATTTTTGATGAAAAACATAGTACTGATGATGTCTATTATGTTAAGGGCTTAAGGAATAATCTCTTGAGTGTTGGAAAAATGTGTAGCACATGATTTAAGCTTGTGTTTCAAGATAATAACAGTGAGATTAGAAAAGGATACAAAATTGTGGCAGCTACAAGAAGAACATATGAAAACATTTATCAACTTAAGGGTGTTGATGGTCAATGTTTTGTGTCTCAAGTTAATGAAAGTTAGCTATGGCACCGGAGGATGGGACATTCAAACTTTTACAACATGATCAAGATTAGTTCAAGAGAAGTTGTCAAGGATTTGCCTAAGATCCCAAAGCCTATCATTATAGTTTGTAGAAGTTGTCAGTTGGGAAAACAAACAAGATGTAGTAAGGAAAAGAACAATCAACTACTGAAATGCTAGAATTGATTCATACAAACCTTTGTGGTCCCACAAGAACATGAAATCTTAATAGTGACAGGAATTTTATGTCGTTGATTGATTATTATTCTAGAATGACATGGGTTACTTTTCTTAGGGAGAAAGCTCTGGCTCTAGATAGATCCAAAGTGTTCAAGGCTATGGTAGAGAATGAATTGAACCTGAAAATGAAATTTTTAAGGTTTGAAAGAGGTGGATAATTCACCTCCAATGAGTTTAATATGTTTTGTGAAGAGCATGGTATAAACAGACATTTTTTTGCTCCTAGAACTCCTCAACAGAATGGAGTTGTTGAGAGGAAGAACCAAACAGTTCAAGAAGCTACAAGGACTATGATGAAAGAGAAAAATATAGTTGATGTATACTGGAGAGAAACAATTCATATTGTTGTCTATATTCTTAACAGAGTTCAAATCAAAGGTAACAACACAAAGACCCCTTATGAACTGTGGACTATTAAAATTCCTACTATTAAGTACTTTAAGGTGTTTGGAAGAAAATGTTACATTAAAAGAGATGATGAGAACCTAGGAAATTTTGATGCTAGATGTGATGAAGGTATTTTCCTTGGATACTCAACTAATAGAAAAGCTTATATATGTTTCAATAAAAGATTGAGAAAGATTGTTGAAAGTGCAAATGTAAAAGTTGACTAAGATATGCACAGATCAGTTGAAATAAGTGAAGTTGAACAAGATGAACCTATCTATAGAAAAGTACAAGAAGAGAATAAGGAAGAAGAAGAAGCTCTGGAACCTGATCCTAAGACCCCAAAATATGTATAGAAAAATCATTGTGAAGAATGGATAATTGGAGACAAAAGTGAAGGTGTAAAGACAAGAAGCAAAGTGGTAGCACCTGAGGTAAATCTATGTTTACTTTCTGAGATAGAATCTAAAACAGTGTGTGAAGCATGCAAAGATTAAAATTGGGTTATAGAAATGAAAGAAGATTTATAGCAGATAGAGAAAATTAGACATGGGAATTGGGTCCTAGACCTGTAAACAAGAACATAATTGGTACAAAGTGGGTGTTCAAGAATAAGCTGAAATAGAATTGTGAAGTAGTAAGAAACAAAGTAAGGCTTGTATGCAAATGTTATTCATAGGTTGAAGTAATAGACTTTGATAAGACATTTTCCCCGGTGGCAAGAATGGAGGCTATTCAGATGTTTTTGGCATTTTCTGCTCACAACAATTTCAAAGTATACCATATGGATGTTAAGTCTACATCCTGAATGGAGAATTGGAAGAAGAGGTTTACATGGAACAACCAGAGGGATTTCAATTATCAAATCAACCAGAGACATGGTCTTTAAGTTGAAAAAGGCACTGTATGGACTTAAATAGGCTCCCAAAGCATGGTATGCAAGGTTGGACAGGTATTTGACATAGCAAAGGTTTAGCAAAGGCTCTACAGATAGTAATCCATATTTCAAGGTTGAAGGAAAAAAATATTGTTAGTGGTTGTGTATGTTGATGATATTATCTTTGGAGGAAATGAGGCTATGTGGCATAAGAAATTTTTAAAGGAGATGCAGAAAGATTTTCAAATGTCTATGATTGGTGAGTTGAATTTCTTTCTTGGACTTCAAGTGAAACAAACTGATAAGGGCTTATTCATTTCACAATCAAAGTATGTTAAAGAGTTGTTGAAGAGGCTTCAAATGGATGACTCCAAATTAGTTTGTACCCCTATGGTGACTAGATGCAAATTGAGTAAGGATGGTGATTCTCTGAAAGTTGATCAGAGCATGTAGAAATCTATGATTGGTGGACTGTTATATCTTACTGCTACTAGACCGAATATCATGCATGTAATATGTTTGGTTGCTATATTTCAAGCAGAACCCAAAGAAAGACATGTTCAGCTATGAAGAGGATATTCAGATATCTAAAAGGCACTCTAGATAATGGCTTGTGGTATCCTAAAGATATTGATTTCACTTTGAGTGCTTACACTAATGCAAATTGGGTTGGTTGTGTAGATGACCAGAAGAGTACAAGTGGTGGTGCATTCTTTCTTGGAGGAATATTGGTTTCACAGATAAGAAAGAAACAGGATTCAATTTCTTTATCCACTACGGAAGTTGAGTACATTGCAGCAACATCTTGTCACACACATGTATTATGGATGAAGAAAACATTGAAAGATATAGGAGTGATGTGTGATGAACCTATTCCTATCTTTTGTGATAATACAAGTGCAATAAATATTTCAATGAATCTAGTAATTCATTCAAGGAAAAAGCATATATCTATCAGGTATCATTTCTTGAGAGAAAAGGTATTGGAGAATGAAGTCAGGCTGGAATATGTGCCTACAAAGGATCAAATTGTTGATATGTTTACTAAGGCTCTTATGAAGGATACTTTTGAGTATCTCAAGGAGAAGTTGGGGGTCATTTCCCCTCCTTCAAACTAGGTGCACATGAAGGTGCATCAGTCCAGTGGATCTACAGATTCTTCATTTGTTTGGACTGATGACTGGGGTCTACTCCTTAGGGGGAGTAGGAAGTATCATTGTTGCAATATGAGATGTGGGTGCACTCCTAAGGGGGAGTGATTAGAAATTTTGTTATTTCCCATTAATGTCAAAGGGGAAGAGAGTGTTGTGTGTTTCCATAAATGACAAAGGGGGATATTGTTGCAAATATGAATGAGTTTGATGGTGTTGTCATTAATGTTGTCATTAATGTCAACATAGTATAGGTTGTTGTAGAGAAAGGAAAAAATTGATTGCAGGTTGTGCATGTATAATTGAGATACTATCAAGATGTTGTAAGTACATGGAGCTATCTTTATGGTGTTGCAGATGTGTTGATATGATGAGTTACCAAGTACTTTTGAGAAAATTAATAAATAGTGAAGATGAGTTGTGTGTGTGTTTAGAATGTGCTCTAGTTTGTGCTCCACATTTATTTTGTGTTGATCCTATGCTTGTGCGGATTTGAAGTGTTGTTTATGGGCACCCTTGGGTGATATATCTTAGATTATAGCTTCTGGTTTGATGAAGAGTAAAAGTTGTGTTCACCAGTTTGTGAACTGGTCTAGTAGAGTTATTTGTCTATGGAGTGGGAGAATTATATCTGCTCCACTGGTTTGTTTCAGCTCTTGCGGATCTAGAACAAGGCTTGTAATGGTGTTCTCTATTTTCTGTCAAAGGTGTTCATGGTTTGGTTCTTCAGAATACTAGTTCCAAAGTTATTGTGTGTGTTTGTATAGTTCAAATGGACTCACGGAAAGTGTTATGTGTATGAAGGTTGTTGCATTAGCTGTGGATGAATCTGAAGGCATCCAAGATGTGTTCCATTGTATGATGAAGCGTGTTATGTGGTCTGCATGTTATCTTCTTGTTGCAGAAGCACGTACTTCAAATTTCATTTGTGTTTTCATTAGGTTTGGCTGACTTGGTGTTTACACGTCATGTGAAGGATAAGTATCAATTGAGGAAGTGTGTGATTGATCTAAGATGTTTTATTGGATCCTGGTTAAGTGTTTGTTTGGTCCACTCTCATTCTCTTCCACTGCGGGAATGTTGAGTTTCCAACCTAATTTTAATTTCTAAAATGAAGTGTGTAACTGACCTTGGAAAAAGTTTCTAAGGTTGAAGATGGTATAAATATAAGGAAAGATATTAAGCATTGGAATCCACAAGTGTGAGAAGCAAGAATGTACGAAAGTGAATTGAGGAAGTAGTACTTTAATGTGTTTGACTCCTAAAATCAGTGAGTTGATGATTTCTGCATTTCTCTGATCAAGTCTACATATGTGTGAAAGTTGTGGTGAATCTTCTGTTGCATTGAGATAGTATTCTCTGTGTAACATTCTTCTTTCTATATTTTGTATCTGTTGGCAGTGAGCCTCCCTGTTGGATAGTGAGTCCTATCTTGGGCAATGAGCCCTTTGGAAGTGAGCCTCCTTGTAGTTCATTTTTGCAATTACTCTTATATTGTGAGTTAATCCTCACCGTGGTTTTTCCCTTATTTGTTTTTCCACATAAATCTGGTGTTCCTTGTGTTGATATTGCTTTCTAATTTTTATATGGTAAGCAACATTTATAGGGTGTTGTACCCTTTACACGAAGAGCCACTAGGGCCAAAAAAGATCACGTCCAAAAAAAAATAAAGACCAAACCAAAAAACATACACAACATACCAACAACAGACAAACATACAACACAATAACAACAGACTAACTGGCATTTTCCCAGTTCTTAGAAAGGAGATTAACAACATCATCCCCAACCCATTCCTAGCCTTCTTCACCATTCTTCTTGTCCATTTCATCCTTCATCATAGCAGAAAGGTTGTTGGTAACATAGTGGACTAGATTGACAGTGAATCGGGTCAAGCCACTGAAATTCTTGTCCATCTTTTTCATTCTTTCCTGCAGCACATGGAGCTCCCCCCCATAATCCGTAGACTTCACGGTATCAGCCCACTCCACATCCAGAGGGTCTGAAGATTGGGATGTCAATTTCTCCTTATGCACTTTGCTAATATCAAGAATGGTGTGGGGGCCTACAACATAGTCCTCTTATTCCCCAGAATCACATCCCTACAATCTTTGTTGTCAGACCGCTCCTCTTCCGTATCCAAGTCATGAACCTACACTTTCTTGTTATTCTTAGCCAGCCTACTAGACCTCGTGATGATGGTATCGCCACTAGTCACCATCCTGTCCCCCTTAGAGTCCCTACCCACAAAATTTTTACCTTTGTTGTCCCTTGTCAAAGGCTCCACCAAACCCTTCACATCATCCTTAATTTTCTTCTTTGGGGTAGGTTTGCTAATAGTCTTGGTAGGGATCAACTTGAGTTTATAGAGACTAGCCACATAACTAGTTTGGGAAATTCCCACATTCCCCTTAAGCATCTTAGCAGGAGATTTAGGCTTATGAGTTTTAGCAAAAATCAGATGGGTTTTCTTGATGGGACCTTTGGACTCAGACGGGGATATATTGGCCACAACATGAGGTTCAATTTCCTCAACACGGATGACGAAAAATGGGTTTGGGTGGGTATAGCACAAGATGGAAGTGGTAGAGCCTCATAATTAGGCCTTGGTGGAGCAGTACGGGAGGAGTATCCTCAGGGTTTAGGCTAGCAACCTTAATGCATTTTTCCACAAAGCTATATAAATCCTTAAGGAAAAAATGAAAGCTTAACAGAATTCTATGCCAGAGGTGATTTAAAAGAGGGAAGTGATAGAAATAGTAGGTTTTGTATCTACCTTCTAGGATCATGTACTTCATTAGGGAAAGGCAAGCTTGGTCCCAAGGTTGTAGAAGATTCTCTCTCTCAAACCCCAACTGGTTATGAACCGACTTCCCATTCCCCACAAAGAAAGCATTCAGACTTTCATTAACTTGGGCCTTAGTATGCTTCGGGTACTTCTTACTAGTACTCAACAGCCCCGTCACCTACGCAATCACTTCCTCATTCACTTCAAAGAAAATACCACCCATGGTCACTCTTCTATCTTTCCAAGAGTTAGCAAACTACGTAGATAAATTAGGGTCATGACCCACCAGACTCTCCATCAAGGGGTCCAAACCGCTTTCAACACATATGTGCCACACCAACTAATCCTTGCAAAAATTTCCATAGTTGTTGGGCTTTGTTCACACCCTATCACCACCCATAATGCCTCTCTACACATAGAATAACTAGAAAACCTAAGAGAGCAAAAGGTTAGAGAAATTGGTTAAGTGAAAGGTCACCCACACATGTAAGATTTTAAGCCAAACAATGCGGCCTTGGGAAATCAAAGCAATGTACAGGTCACACGCTTGAGGAGATAAATCCCTAAAGGCAATCTTGGTAGACTCATAAATGAAAATCTTCAAACACTTGCAGCTAGGTAAGTAGGACATGATGGGAATGGAAGGTTTTCCTTCCATGTTGTTATTACACAAAAACCAAGGCAAGATGGTCGCAGGGCCAAATTTAGAAACACCTATGATCTCGGCCTTTAGAGGAGGAGACAAAATAGTGGAAAATATAGAACCAATTAGGATATTTATCTCATAATTATTATTCACATTAAAATTAATAATAAAAAACTTCATGGATAAACAATAGCTTTGTGCAATCTCCTAAAGGAGATTACGTAAGGTATGGCCCAGCTTGGCCTTAATCACAAAGTACGTGCCATAATTCCTCATGATGGCCTTTTTAAAAACGGACTCCACCCCATTATTCAAATTCTACAACTTGTAGGACACCTCATCATTTACACCCATCCAGAGTCCATAAGACAAGAATGTGGAACCCCCATAAAGCCCATAAAAATACATGATTAGTTATTATTATGGATCAAGTAAGGGCTTTGCTCCTTCGAGATTAAACCTTGAATACTTGGTGATAGGTTCCCCAAATTACGCCATCACTTAGAGATTTTCTAATGTGTGTCAAAGTTGGCTAAAGCATCAGCCACTTTATTTCCCTCCCGGTAAGTGTGGGTAGCAATCTTCAAATTCAACTTAGACACGAAGAGCCTTATGTCTAGTAAAATGTCTTTCGTACTCCACCCTAGTAATCTGCCAATGTTAACAACATCAATAATAGGCTTAGAATCACCTTCGATATGAAGGTTCTCAATACCCATACTAATTTCTAATTGAATGCCCTTTAGCAATGCTCTAGCTTTCGTAATCATAGAAGATTGGATGCCAATCCCCCAAAATATCTAGCCTCAAAATTTCCCTTCCAATCTCTAATAACACTTCCTATGCTACCTCTACCTAGGTTGCCTTTTGTCGCCCCATCAAAATTAAGTTTATACCAACCATTGTCTAAAGGCTTCCAAATAGTTTCTCTTCTAGCCAGGGATCTAGAGTTGTCATAGGAGTTGGCATCTAGGTTTTGATGCCAAGCTTTGGCCATAATAATTTCACTCTCAGTCAAACCTTTATCCAAGGTTTTCCCTTTGAAAAGCGAAATTTTTTTCACAATGAGCCAAGAACCAATACCAAAAACCTCCTTCAGACTCATCTCAATGTTCCTAAAAATCCTATTATTTCTCTCTTTCCATAAGCACCAATAGATAATGGGGGGGATCTAGTTCCAAATTTCACAAGGTAAGGGGTGGATGAAGGGTCCAATCCAGCTCAAGATAAATGATTTAATATCCTTACAAAAATTCCATTGAATATCCAAATTCTTTAAAGCCAGCTCCCACACACCAGCATCAAATGGGAAGTGTAACAACAACTGTTCCACCGATTCTTCATTACACTTTCATAAAAAATATCTGTTGGGGATCTGGAATCCCCTTTTCCTAAAATTGTCCTAAGTAAGAATCTTGTTATGGCAGGAAGTCCACCAAAAGAAGTTTACTTTCATGATCATGTGTTGATTCCAAACCCTCTTCCAAAGGTTAAGGACAACACCCTAGTCCGTCAACAAATTGTAAGCCGATTTAACTGAAAGATCACCCTAGTTGTCATGAGTCCAGAAGAATTCATCCCCCATGTTGGTTAATGGAAGTATAGTAAGGGAGAGTAACTCCTGTAGGTACTTGTAAAGGAGGCTCAGTTTAGGGGATAAAGGGTAGCAAACGGCCAAAACATTCCACTTTCTAGCACCATGTGGGCCAAGGAGGTAATAACTAATATAAACACCAAAGAGTTGTTGTGCTAGCCTCATAAGATTCCTAAATTTAGAGTTATCAAGTAACCAGGGGTCCTCCCAGAATCTTATTTTATTACCATTACCAATCTTCCATTTCATCCTAGTCCTAAGTAAACCCTCCAGACTATAAATGCTCCTCTAGGCCAAGGAACCCGAAGGGTGAACCCTTGAAAGACAGTCAATTAGAAGTTTGTTTCAAAGATACTTAGCATTCATAATCTTGCACCAATCCTTTCTATTCCTTAGTTGGTCCTAGCCCACTTTGGCCATCAAAGCCTTATCGGTATTAGAGACAATCTTTATCCCAATCCCACCACAAATTTTAGGTTGAAATACTTTGTCCCATTTAACCAGAGCAAATTTCTTCCTTTCCTCGGTCCTCAGCCAGAGGAAATTCCTTTGAATTTTCTCAAATTTCTCTGCAATATATCTAGGGATTTTGAATATGGAGAGGAAGCAGACAGGGATACCTTGAAGAGCAGTAGATAGGAGATATAGTTTACTAGCATGGCTAAGGATGGAGCCTTTTGACCCATCCAACTTCCTTTGGATCCTTTCAAGGACCGAATTCTGAAAGTCATGAGTGACTTCCTTGACAGTAAGGGGTAAAACAAGATAAACCGAAGGAAGAGAACCATTCATACATCCCAGGACAGCAGTCACCCAAGCTTGCAAGTTAGGAGTGTTGTTGATCATACTTTTATTATAGTTAATACACTGCCCTGAACAAGCAGTGTAGCTTTTGAGACAATTTTTCCATTTCCTAGCTTCAATCACAGAGGTTTTCCCAAAAAGGAAAGTATCATCCACAAATTGTTGGATCACAATTGGATCTAAAGAAGAGGCAGTCTTGATTCCCTTAATAGACCCTTCTGATAGTAGATTAGAAAATTTCTTGCTCAAGACATTTGCAAGCATGATAAACAAATAGGGTGAAAGGGGATCACCCTATCTAATACCTCTCCCAGGATTAAAGAACCCAAAAGAAGTCTCATTAACCAAAACATAGTACTTTACCATAGTTATGCATTCCATTATGAGTTTGACCATAGATTGGTCAAACCCAAACTTAGCTAAGACTTTAGGGATAAAGTCTCAAAACACCTTATCATAACCTTTTGAAATATCTAATTTAAGGGTCATACTAGCATTTTTGCATCTATCCATGGAATGAAGTAATTCATGAGTGGTTATGGTAGCATCGAGGATATGACAACCAAACACAAACCCTTTTTGAGTGGGGCTGATTAATTTGTCAAGGAGAGGTTTGATGCGGTTCAATAGAATTTTAGAGTGGATTTTCTAAAAGGTATTGCAAAGGCTGATGGGTCAAAAATCAGTCATAGACTAGGGATCAACAATCTTGGGAATTAAGGCTATAAAGGTGTGGTTTCGTCGTTTGATAATCTTACCAGATTTGAAAAAATCACGAGCAGCTAATACGAGGTCCCCACCAAAAATCTCCCAAAATATTTGAAAGAAGGCCAGTGGAAAACCATCAGAGCTTGGCGCTTTGTAAGACCCCATACTAAAATTAGCCAACCTTAGGATCCCAAGGTTATCATTCTAGGAAATGATGGTCGAGAGAGGGTCCAATAGTAGATTGTCCAGAGCTAGATTAGGAGCCTCAATAGGGGCCAAATAAGCCTTCTGAAAATAGTCCATAGCTAAGAGACCGATCTGGGTGGGTGTATTGATCGCATCCCCCTGCTCATTATGTAATTTAGTTATCTGATTCATTTTCTTATGTTTAATGGAAGAAATGTGAAAAAAAGAGGTATTGTTGTCACCTTCTTTCAGCCATTGGACCCTAGATTTTTGTTTCCAAAAAATTTCCTCTTTCCTTAAAATTTTCTCCCACTCCCTTCGGCTCTCTTTTTCCTGGTTGCAAATAGGTAGACTGACATCCCCCTCCATTTTCTTTTGGATAATTTTCAATTTATCCCCAACAACTCTTTTTTTCTAGAAAACATCCCCAAAAACTCTTTTTTTCCCAACTTTCACCATACATTTGATATGTTTGAGTTTAAAAAAGATCCTAAACACAGGGGAACCATGAACAGGAATAATCCACCATTCAACAATTTTTTTCTTGAAGTCAGGATGGGAATTCCACATTATCTCAAACCAAAAAAGGAATGGTCCAACAACAGAATGGTCATTCAAGATCAACAGCAGAGGATTGTGATCTGACACTGTCCTAGGTAGAGCCCAAAGATTGGCATTGAGTAGGCTGGTCCAGTTACTAGAGCAAAGGAATCTATCTAATTTGACTTGAATTATGTCCTCCCCAAGACGCCTGTTGGTCCAAGTAAAAACTTGGTCCAATAAGTCAATGTCAATTAGGCCAGTAGAACTTAGAAAGTTTTCTAGATTAGCCATGCTATCAAAATAATCCACCAAACCACCACTTTTCTCTTAAGGATATAAGGGGGATTTGAAGTCCCCAACCACCAACCAACAAGATACGCTATTATTTTTAACCCAAATTGAAAGATATTTCCATAAGGAATTCCTGGCATTTCTCTAGTTGGGAGCATAGACATTGATAAGTGACCAAGAGCCACCCAAGTAAGAAAAGAAAACTCTCACACTACTCCGACAGTAGAATAGTTCAAAGCCATTAAACCTAGAGGGGTTCCATAGCACAACAAGACCACCCAACACCCCTTCAACATCACTATAGGAGTAAGTGGTACCTGACCATAAATACTTATCAATATTGTCAAAATTAGCTTTCTTCATCTATGTTTCTTGTAAAAGTAATACATCAATATTATATTCTAATACATAGTTCTTCAGAGCAAGCTGCTTATGAGATTTGTTCAACCCTTGCACATTCCATGACATGACCTTCATTTTTGACCCTTCTTGGAGGACACTTCCAATGTCGTTTGTTTACCAATGGCTATCTCATTTACAGTCTCTCTCAACCTAGCTTGTCTATGGCTGGGTCTTCTAGGTTTGGATTCACCTGCCACATCCACCTTCTTATTTCTCCCTCTTTTCTTTGGGGTTACCCAATTATCCTCTTCTACAAATTTCTCATAATTCAATCCCTCATAACTAAAAATTATCTCTCATATAACTCCAATACCCACATCCTCCCAAATTTTTCCCTCTTCACCCATAGTCTCACTAGTCCCAGCAGATCCCACCTCCAACAGGGAGCCACCTAATAACTCATCCCCCTAAGAGTCAGGTCAGAGGATAGAGCATCCACATCTAAAATCTTATCAACTGCCACCTTCTCAATCAGAGTAGGAATAGCAAGGTTCGAAGCCGAGGCCACACTAGATATCTCCATCCCAATAAGAGGATCCCCAGATATTGGGGGTTCAACCGAAACTGGCGAGGCAGACTTGGCTAGAGAGTCACCATCCTTCAGAATGTCATTTTCCAAAGGAGGGTGAGCATTTGCAGTAGAGTCCGCAGGCTCCTGATTAAAGGAATATTTATAGTCAGCGATAAGGTGGCCAAGTTTAGCACACTTCTGACAGTAAATGACAACATTTTCATAGCAAACTGGTTGAACCCAGGTAGCAAACTTAGAGCACAGCTTCACACAGTTAGGAAGTGTCTTATTCACACAAAAGCGGGCAAACACTAACCTGGATTTGGATTTGGTGATGGAGTGTGAAGTAATGAACTGGCCCAAGGAATCCCCAATTCTTTTGAAGATGGATTTTTCCTAGTATTCCAAGGGAAACCTAGGTAGACGAACCCAGACCGATGTCGATTTATCTAGATCAACAATAGGGTCAAAACCTAACTTCTAGCAACATAATGCCAAACTATGTTTTTCATACATCCAAGGCCCAGAAGAGAGGACCACAACCAAGTCTTTTGAAGCCGTGAATTTGAAAAGGAAGAGACCACCTGACATTGCACAGATTTCCACACTTCCTTTGAGGTTTCATTTAGCAATAGCCCATCTTCAGACCATATCCATAGAGGGACGGAAGAGAGAAAATGACCCACAACTGCGTTCTCCATGTAGGAGAGAATCCTATCACTGACTGTATCAAAGATAGAAAAAATCATTCTCGAAGCTTTGACTTCCTCTTCATAAAGAGGTGAAGGGTTTGAGCTTTGTTTACCATTGGTCAACACATCCTTCCAACCTTTAGTTTCTGGAATAATCTCACCCATCAGCACTTCCACACTAAACAAGACCAGAATCACAGGTGACTTCGATTGACCCGCAATCAAAGGATTGAACCCTCCAAGAGTGGCTCCCGAGGGACATGAGTCTACATGTGACAGGGAAAAACTCAGGTAAGGAGTGGAAAAAGGGGGACCGTGGAGCACCCCAGGGCATAATTCACCATACATGTGGGTTGTTCAAATGGAGCAGGAAAATTCTAGAAAAAATTGTATTCCATGATACTGCTTTCTGTTAGTTGCACTTCATGCTCATACTTAATAATAGATTAAAGTGGATGTGGAGTTAATAATTGTTTGAGATTTGTGAATGTGATTGGTGACAACTAATTCACCCCCCCCCCTCTCAGTTGTCTTGTGCATTTCAACAATATCTTCAATATTTTAATTCCAAATTTCTTACAAAGCACACATGTTGCACTCAATATTTCACTTACACCATTGCAGACTAGGTATACCCTAGTTTTATTTGATGCAATTGGAGAACACCATAATAATAGTGTCAATTATATTTCTTGTTCTTAATTTGGGTTCTATTGCTCTATGTTCTTTCACTGTTCCTCAAATTACCTCTTCTAAAATACTTACATTTTTTTCTCCTCTAAACTTCCATAAACAATTTGGATGAAAATTCATGTGGAAAAAATGCATAGGTATTTAATAAGAGATAATAGTGACAGAAGCTAGAGTAGAAAAACCTAAAATAAGAACTAGCATTATAATTGACACTATTATTGTGGAGTTTTTCAATTACATAAAATAAAACTAAAGATATACCTAGTGAGCAATGGTATAAGTTAAATATCGACTGCAGCATGTGTGCTTCGTAAGAAATCTAGAATAGAAATATTGAAGAGCTTATGATAAGTGCAACTATATCTGAACACAAAGATGTGGAAGGAGGTTGTGCAACTCGTGATAAAACACACCCCATTAACACAAAAATGCTTACTCTAGCACTTAAAATTTGGATCACATCACCTTCAAATATATATAATAGTTGACATATTTTTGATAATCCTGGGGCAACATAATATTTATCATTAGAAAAGTTGAAAGAGATTTGAAGCAGTTTGACAAATTGAAGAGCAAGCACACCTAGAACTAGAGACTGGTGGAATCTGATGCTTCCTTTTCTTGAATGTGATTCAAACATCTACTCCTTTTACTATAATTGGAAGGCACCATTATTCAAGTACCCCTAAAACAAATATTACATGGATAATACAGTCAAAAGGTTCAGCACTAGAACAAACTCTTCAAAAGCACTATTAAAAGTAGCATCTGATATTCCTATCTTAGAAGTGAATTATGGGAGAACACTCAAGAGTTGAGCATATACTTATAGTTGTTACAATTTACCTTGAAAGACATTTGATTTAATTGATTTTCACTATATATTTAGCTTTCGAATATTTCATTCAAATTTTATGTTGGTGAGTTTCAATAAGATCAAAAAGCACCAATGATAAGGATGTGATATTAGTATTAATGACGATTTTGTCCCACAAGAGCCCTTCAACCGTAAATATATTTCTGATTCTTTTAACTTGGAAAAAATAATTTGAATAAGCTAATAGAGAGGGACCCACCACTATCGTAAATTTTATTCAATATTCCATTTTTTGGACTGTAGAGATGTTTTTGATGCTTTTGGACTTCGACAAAAGAACTACTAGACTAGGACTCGCCATCATTATAAATTTTATAGGATATTCCCTTTTTTGGACCAGTCTAACAAAGTGAATGATGGAATCATTTTGACTCGCTGATGGAATATCTTTTTGGCTCAGTTGTGATGGGCTCCCTTGTTATTAAATTATTAATTATTTTACAATTGTTTATAACTTGTATTGGAGTGTCTATAACCAATTTCAGCACTCACTTTATGTTTTCTATGTATTAAGCTAAAAATGAATTTGGTGATGATGGCATAGCCTTCTTTCTCTCTGGGGGATACACTTACATCATTTCATGATTCGACATAGGAGGATATTTTGGCCTTGTTGGAGATAATCTTCATTTGTTACCTTTTTTTTGGTGTAGTGTTTTCAGGTCCACAGGAGACTATTGGAACACTTTCCCATAGTTTTTCAAAGCTTCATGATTTAAAAAATACTATTGCTTATGATCTAAACAACATGATAGAATAGGGTGTGTGGATTGACTACAATAAAAAAGGACTCAGAATATATCTTTCTAGTGATTCTCATAGTTTGAAGTCCCCTAGGGTGTGGATTGACTACAATAAAAAATGACTCAAAATATATCTTTCTAGTGGTTATCATAGTTTGAAGTCCCCTAAAATTTGTATTTTAGTTCATCGCATATTTTTTTGTAAATAAATTAGTGGAAATGCTTATCACTAGAAAGATATATTCTAGTGATAAACATTTCTAGTGATTCTCATAGTTTGAAGTCCCCTAGGGTGTGGATTGACTACAATAAAAAATGACTCAAAATATATCTTTCTAGTGGTTATCATAGTTTGAAGTCCCCTAAAATTTGTATTTTAGTTCATCGCATATTTTTTTCTAAATAAATTAGTGGAAATGTTTATATAGGCTTTTCATTTGCAACTATAAGATCAAATGAACCCACAAAATCCTTTCATGGATCTTCAAAAATAGCTTGTATTTGAAAAAATCTTCAATGGTTTTCAACATGAGTGTAAATGGCTTAGAGATGAGCTCAGAAGAAAAGGTCCAAAAACAAATGAGCACTTTTACAGAATTATTTACGGATGTTGGATTTGGCATTGTGGATTTTATCGTATGTGCATTGTAGGGCTACTTTTCCTTTCTCAAAAGTAAGAGAGTTGCACCCATCATAGGAAAAAAGTTAATAGACATGGATCTTGACAAGCTTCTACATCACATTAACTTTTTGAAACCAATGCAATCTTGTTGAAACCAATGAAATTGTGATTGTAAAGGGAATCTCAAAAGGTTCAAGACAAGGGATTAAAGAATTCATTTCACGTTGGTTTAGGGCAGGGAGATTTGTATAAAAGTATTGGGTCTTAAACTTATATTTTAGGAACTCTTTCGAAGGTTCAATAATCTAAAAGATATGTATTATTCAATATCTCCTAGTTTAATGGTCAAAGCTAAGGTTTGGTTTGTAAAAGTAATACAACTATTTAGTATCTTTTTTCGTAGGGGTGAGTTGTATAAGTTTCTATTAAGTGTTTGACAATTCAAACACTCAATATGAAGTGAAGTCACCGGCATGTTCAGGGCTTGACCTATTCGGTCAAGGCTCGACTGGGGACAACTTGTGTTGTGCTAACCAGTTTCTCCAATCCCACTAGTTTAATGGTCATTGTCATTTATGCGCTCACTTGATAGCACTCGACTGGGGCATTCCATAGATAGGGCACATCAATAATCGATAGGGAGTATATATCTATGCCCAGCCGCCCTACCTGATGAGTCCCTCAATTGAGAATAGAAAATCCCTCTTCTCAGTTCTCCCCCATATAGATAGATAGATAGATAGGCTTAGATCGAACTCGAACTATATCTCTGGCGGTCTCTATCGGATATGTAGTTCACAAGATAGACGTTTGAAGCGCACGGTTCGGAGGGAGCTCAACTCAAGTGGCAGTTGATGTATAGGCCACCCCAGATTACTTTTCTAGATTCAATTTAGCTGGAAGATGAGGAGGAACTATTGTCTTTTTATATAGCCTAGCCACCCGACTATCGACTATCTACCCCGCCCTACCCCATCTATATAAGCAGACCAACGGGAGAGCCCTATATATCTACATGGGACCGCCTCTACTTCGGGATTAGGGTTGGTATATAATACAGTATCCAGTTGGCGGGCTCCCACGACTTTCTTCATGCATGCTCTATTGGCCTATCTATATAGGGCCCTCCTTCCCCAGTAGTATGTGAAGTTTAAGTAGAGTTCTCAAAAATATATTTTCAATTGGTCAACTTAGAGCAATAGGGAAGCATGGCCAATCTAGTTGGTTCTCATCCAAGTGAAGAAAAACTATGCATGCTTTGAATTTAAGTTTTGTATATTTCCTGACATGAATTTGTGCCCTTAAACCTCATGCCAAGATGTAAAGAAAGAGAGTGAAGGGGTTGAAAGACATGAAAGATGTGAGAAAAGAGGAGCAACCTAGTCATGTGTAAGAGAGGGGGACCACCGCATGCAATACTCCAGGTCATGGAGGGTCAAGATGTGAGAGGCTTTGTTAACTTACCTTAGCTAAGTGCAATGATTAGGGTATGAGGATGAGAATGATGAGGCCTATAAAGTCCTGCAATCACTCTGCAATATCAAGTTTGAAAGTGGGGCTAGGCGAGCCAATTTTTAGGTTCAACTTTGCGCCTCAGGGAGCTCTCTGCCCAAAGACGGAAGTGCAATCTTTGGATGACAATGCGGTGGCCTAGCATCTCTAAAGTGCTTTGGCATCCATATGGCCAGACAATAGTAGAGACAAGGTCAAACCTACTAAAATGACTAACAGCCCAACTAACTAACTAAAGGGCTAGAATGACACAAATAAATGAATGAAGTACTCTCTAAGATTGTAAAGTAGATAAGAAAGAGTAAAGAAAGCGAGGAGGATCTCACCAAGGAATTTGTTCGCTAGTTGATTCTCCAAGAAGCACGCACACCTACACACATTAAAAAAGGTAAAATGTTGGGTGGCTATATAGGGGCCTACCTCAGTCAGACCCTCGTTTAGGTGTTTCCACCTCCATGGACAGCCAAGGAAATGAGATAAAGAAACAGTATAATAAAGAGAATACAAAAACTACAAAGCAGTATTTTGCTACGCAACCAAGTGATAGAGGAGAGGAGAGGGAATCCTACCACCTCCACCAAGAGCACTCAAGGCTGCTTGGGGGAGAAATGAGAGGAACTTAAGCCTTTGCTGCAATGGTGTGGTCCCAAACGTGCTCTACCAAAGTGACATGGTGAGACTTTGCTGCAATGGAATGCCTGGATGCTTGAAGTGAGTGAGAAAGTGAGCTTGTGGAGTGCAAGAATGAAAGCTTGAAGTGATGAAGGGTGTAACTGAATGCTTAGAAAGTTGTGTAGAAGATGAAAATCTTGTTCAAGAGATGAATTTGAATAAGGAATGAAGAAAAATGGCCATATTCGGGTCAGTTGGTCAAAGGAGGCGTTACAACTTCATTTCCAATGGGAAGAGTAATGCCTCTACAGGTTCAGTCGTAGGAATCTGCCAGGGATGTAAGCGTGCCACATAGACTTCCATGCATTGTGTGGGCGTCCCCTACAAAAATGCATCCACTAATGCTCAAAATAGGCACCAAGTGGAATTCCAACAATGGCCTTAGGTCCAATTAAGCCTTTGAACTTGGTTTTCTCAGGTGGGTAAAAGAAAAAAGGGGATTTGTAAAGGAGATGCAAATTCACTCTTATACATTTTTCCCCCACTTTAGCGAGCACGAATACTAATGAGTGCTCGGTAAAGTAGATCAAGAAGAGAGTAAGGTTAGAAATGTATACCTGAATCATTGAGGAAGTAGTACTCGGTCTGATGTACCTGAAGGTGCAGGAAAAGCAAAGGACTCCATAGCTGCTTGGAACTACAAAGTTGGAAGAACAAAGCGTCTTACAAGCCCACAGACCTACAAGGAGGAAACCCCCAAGATCTCTCACATGAAGGAATCCCCGAGGAATCACCCCACAGGCTCTCAGTCCCATAGGGAAGGTATTCTCCATGTACTCAAGCATGAAGAATACCCAAAGAAGGTCCCTATAGGTTCTTAGTCCTATAAGGAACATATTCTCCATGAACTCAAGCATGGAGAAAACCCAAAGAAGCACCGTATAGGCTCTTAGTCCTGCAAGGGACCCACCTTCAAGATCTCTCGCATGGAAGAATCTCAAAGGAAAGCACCCTACAATTTCTTTGTCTTGCAGGCAGGTATCCCCCAAGATCTCTTGAATGGAGGAGCCCAAGAAAGTAGACTCCGTAAAGTCAAGAAGCAGCAACACATCTACATATAGATAAAACATGTCAAAAGCGGTCATGTAGGAAAATAAGCAGACAGTCACATAGACCGTCAAAAACTTTCAAAGGGGTCCCTCGGGAACCCTTCAAAAGGAGAGGGGTCCACTCAAGGGACGTGTTGTTTGAAAGGTAAGGTCTAGTCAGGTTTCCCCTAAGCTAGACACAAAAGGGCGAATGGAATGAGTCTAGTTGGGTTGCCCCCAAGCTAGACGTGAAAGAATTCCATTCAGAATAGAGACTTTGAAAGAAGGGTCATCCCTTGGGAACCTTCCGTGAGGAAGAAGGGGGGTCCACTCAAGGGACACACAATTAGAAAGTAGTTATTCTTCTTAGAGTGATTCGTCATTAAGGAACCCTTTCAAAAAATGTTCACTTCATCAAGGAATCCTTTCAAAAGATGTTCACTTCATCAAGGAATCATTTTGAAAGATGTTCACTTCATCAAGGAATTTGAAAGGAAGGATATGCACCCATGCGAGGGGAAATAAAAGTTGTTCCCACTTTAGAGGAAGGTCTTAAAGTCCTTTATTTATGAACTCATGATGAAGGAAACATGTTTCGTTAGGGTTCCAAGTTGAGAATGCGATTCTAACAAAAAAATTTGTGAAGACTTTCAAGAAAAGATTCATTTTCAATAAATTCATTTTCTAAAAATCAAAATGTTGAAGAAGAGTGTCATCACACATAAAAGGGACAACTCAACCAAAGAAGAGAGAAAGATAAAGGGAAAGCAAAAGAGAAAATAAAAATATAAACAAAGGACACAGGGGGATCTGGTTAGCGGGGTCAGATCTGTCTGAGCTCATATAATAATAGGTAACCACAATGCAAGGTGAAAGATCATCAATCCCCAACCAGATCAGGAAGAATGTATGGAAAACAAAGTAAAAATAAAAATTTGGATTAACATGGAAGGGGAGCCTAAATTCCCCCAACACTTTGCATTGTCCCCAATTTAACAAAAATCAAGCACAAGCATGGAAGAATGATGATAAAAATAGAAGGTTTATGACACAAAAACCATGCATGTATCCAAGCACCAACAGGGGTGAAAAGGGTCATCCAGGAACACATAACACAAGCACGGGGGAAAACATCACAAAACACACACACACAAAAGATCAAGAAAGGGCCTCCTCCTAACATTGATTGGCCAAGAGGTCGTCTGCTTCCCAATCTAAATCCTCATAAGGGCAAGGAGGATGAGCCTGCAATGGTGGGATGTTAAGAGGAGGAGCATCCAGCCCTCCTACAACAAGGGCCAAGGAAGAGGGCCCCTCAAGGTCCTCTTCATTGAGCTCTTGTGGAGTCAAAGTTAGCGATTTCACAAAGATCATCGACAGGGCCAGAACCTCATCCATGGAGTTAAACATGCACCCGATAGGAGTGCCATGTCTTACTTCAGTGGACACAATAGGTTGTGCCTGAGGTTCACTACTAAACTCGTCGAATGAATCAGGAGCAGTGATGAACTCAGGGGAAGCCGAGACTAATTCTGTCACAAGGACAAAAAAAGTCAGCACGGGACTACCTTGTGAAGGAGGTGAGCTCCTCTTACATCATTTGTCGCTAGAAGGACCACCATCTGTCTCTTTCTGCGCTGGAGGAGATGAGCTCCTCACAAACAAACCTAGGGGTGCAGAGGAAGAGGAAGAAAGAACCATAGTGGATACAACTGAAGTATTAACCATATCCATGGGCTTCGAGAAGGGTTGAATATCTAAAACAAACATCAGAAAAGGTGGCTCCACTGAAGGAGCAGTGAACACCTGCACCCATTTAGGGTTAGGTGCATTTGTGCTCACAATGGAATTCGGGAGTGGACCAGAATGGAGAGAAGAAAAAGGAAGGGAGGAAGAAGAAGTAGGGGTTCTGAAGCAGCAGTAGTTGTTCTTTCCTCCTTCTATTGTGAGGCAACCTGCTCGGCTAGGAGAGCCTTTCGCTAGCACTTGCATTCACGTGCAAGGCAGTTTCTATGGCTCTTGGAGTTAGAGGTTGAAGTTTGCAAAAGGGCAGCAGGTTCCTACTCAACCATAGGAATGTCCACTACGACCGTTTCAGGTGAAGGAACAAGTTCCTACATGGGAATAGGAGGAACAAGTTGAGGAGCGACAGGAGGAGTCAACTCGAGAGCCTCGACAGTGGGCCTCTTTCCGCTCACTACCTTAGGAGTAGGAAAAGTAGGAGACCACAAATTGAATTCTCTATGAGAACCTTTCTTTCTGCCATATAAGTAAAACCACGATCCAAGATATTCATTAGGGAGGTTCGCAATCCTGATCTTGGGCCTATGCCAAGGAGGGATCAAAAGACTCAATGGGTAGCCACTAGGCTTTCTCATCTAGTACACTTTCCAAGAAAGAGGAGAGGACGAGGCAGTCCAGAGAAAAGTCACATTTTATTTACCTTTGTGAGAAGGAGAGGAAGCCAGTATGGGCTTCTCTTCTTTCTTTGGAGAAGAGGGAGCGGTCAATGTAACCTTCTCCTTGCCTTTATGAGAAGGAGAGGGAGTCGGCATGGACTTCTCCTTCTCTTCTTGGGAAGAGGAAGCAATTGATTGTTTTGTCACAAGAAGGGTCAGCTTTGGCTCCCCTTTGCCCCCAATTTTATAATTCACATAGTTCTTGTAAAGTAGGTTCATTCTCGAAGAAAGCGGATCAACCGAGGAGGGCTAGAAGTGATCCAATGAATATCCACCACGAGACACCAAGGGATGATATCCGGTGTCATGCACTACATGCACAATACCCTCGTGGGAAAAATTTAAACATTTGTGGAAAACGGAGGTGATGCAATTCATGGAAGCTAACCAAGGAATGCCCAACTTCACTCTGAATAGATCTGACTCTGGGATAACATCAAAGATTGTTTCGACAGCCCTAGGTCCAACTAGGACAGACAAAGTGATCGATCCATAAGGTTTAAGATTCATACAATCATGTGTACGAATGGTAGATTTCATTTCTTCATATTTTTCCTTTTGCAGTGAATTTAATACCAATGTTTCTTCAATAATAACATTCACATGGCTCATGGGGTCAATCAAGACTCATGTCACAATGTTACCATTGATATGAGTGGGAATGTAGAAAGGTGAAGGTTTTTTGTTTAAGAGTAAATCTTGTGATGTAAATGTAACATCCGATGAACCAAGTGTGGGTGGAACATTGGAAGTTATCGTGACCATATTAACATAGGCCTTGGGTTGGGTAACAGAATCAATGGGATCAATCATCATGCTAGCATAGTGTAACGGAAACGGGTTTGTGGATATCTACAATTCACTATTAGCCTTCACCACTGATTTGTTAGTATTTTTTTATTCCCATCGAGACGAATGGTACTGTCCTCGATGCGGTCTTGTATCTCATGATGCAATCGCATGCAACGTTTGGTATCATGTCCATTAACATGATGGTACTGACAATAAGTTCTCCCATCATACCAATTAGGGTAGGGTTCTTTAACAGGCTTAAGGGTTAGTAAAGTTACGATCTTATCCTTCAATAGCTTTTATAAGATGGAAGTATAAGATTATGTCAACTTTGTGAACTTTCGATTGTGCTTCAGGCTGGTCTCATCAACAACGGCTACTACATTCACAACGGCTTTACCTTTCCCAGAGATTGATACTATGGACTTCCCCTTAGAACAGGAATGCAAAGAGGATCCCCCAAACTGAGCAACTGTTTGTTGGTACTCTCGTAAAGCTGCACATAAATGTGTGAAAGAAGGATACATCATAAGGGAAAACATCTCTTGCCAAGGCCTTTGTAAGTTGCCTATGAACACCTTCTGCACGTCAGAATCAGGAAGCTGATACAAGATTTCTAAAAGGAGCGCTTGATAACACACTATGAAATCAATAATATTTTCATTATCTCCTTGTTTACATCGGGCAAGATCCAAAAAGGTCATCTTCGGTCCGATGTTCACTTGGAATTTTCTAAGGAACTGATTTACAAGTTGGTCGAATGAGAAAATAAAATTGTTAGGAAAGGAAAAATACCATTCAAATGTTGTGTCCTTGAGAGATCAAGGGAATATTTTAGCCATCAACACATCATGATGGAAGAATTCATTGCAAAGGGCGTTAAAGGCAAACACATGTGTCTGCGGATCTCCCTTGCCACCGAACTTCTCAAATTTAGGCATCTCCATTCCTTGAGGGAAAGGAGTGTTCAAGATGGCAACCAAAAATGGGTTATGTCAAAAGAAAGGCTGGAAGATAGGCTCGGTAGAGGCTTGGGAAAGGTTCGCTAATTAGCTCGCATCTTACCCATATTTTGAAGCAAAGTGTTCATAATAGGGTCGTTAGAAGATAAACCTCCTCCAGAGCCACCGCCAAGTCCACTTCTAGAACTACCACCGGTATGACTTCCACTAGAGCCACTGCCACCAATAGGGCCTCTTCCAAAACCACCGCCATGATCTCCACCAAAGCTGCCTCCACCAGCACCACCTCCTCTACCAAATCCACTTCCACTACCAAAGCCTCCACCACTCAGTCCCCCAATACCTCCACCCCCAGAGGTGACACAAGGGGTAAAGTGAAAGCCCAAAGGGACCTTATTCACTTTGATAATTTCAATTTGCTCAAGTACGGAAGGGATACTAATAGAAGGGACCACATCGGCCATGTAAACAGAAGTGGGAGGCATTGATACCCCTAATTGTCCCTCACGCTCTTCGAAGGTGACTCCTTGTGCAAAGTTAGGGTTGCTCAAAGGAGTGCATGCTTCAACAAGACTGAGGAGACTACTTAGAAGCTCGATGCCTATTCAATCTTTACCCATCATATGTCTTAATTCACTAACAACCCAAGTGGCTCTAGCCATCTCCGAATTTCTTTCGAAATGTTTTTCTAGGTCGTCTAGTCCTTTAGCAAGGGTGGACACATATTCTCCAGGGATCTGAATGGCCTCATGCTCATCCACCGATGATGGCGTAGGAGACATAGGAGGAGTGGGAATGTGATCAGTTTCATCAGCGAATCCCATCTCATTCCTAGACAACTACTCCTACGCAGCCAAACTAACGGCAAGACCAAAGAAAAGGCATGTAGAGAGACCAAGCAAGACCCTCATCCTATCCATTGGGAGGTGTCATACACTTCTCCTCACAATATACCCAAAAGTTGTGGATTGGGTTGTGATGCTCATAAACTTTCACAACACTCAAGAACACAACAATCATGAAGTACCCGAGGGAAGCCTCAACACCAATAGATGAACAGATGTTGGTTTACATTGAGTTCACAAAAAATGTAAGAGAGGAGGACCACCGCGTGCAAGACCCTCGTTCACGGAGGGTCAATATGCGAGAGACTTCTCTAACTTACCTCAGCTAAGTGCAATGTTTAGGGTATGAAGATGAGAATGATGAGGACTATAAAGTCTTGTAATCACTCTGCAATCCTGAGTTTGAAAGTGGGGCTAGGTGAGTCATTTTTTAGGTTCAACTCTGCGCCTTAGGGAGCTCTCTACCTGAAGATGGAAGCGTATTCTTTGGACGAAAGCGCGATGTGCTAGCGTCTCTAAAGCGCATTGGCGTCTATACAGCCAAACAATAGCAGAGACAAGGTAAAACTTACTAAAATGACTAACAGCCCAGCTAACTAAGTAAAGGGCTAGAATGACACAAATAAATGAATGAAGTACTCTCTAAGATTGTAAAGTAGGTAAGCAAGAGTAAAGAAAGTGAGGAGGATCTCACTAAGGAATTCGTTTGCCAATTGATTCTCCAAGAAGCACGCACACCTACAAAAAAAAAAAGGAAAAATGTTGGGTGGATGTATAGGGTTCTGCCTCAGTCAGACCCCTGTTTAGGTGTTTCCACCTCCACATACAGCCAAGGAAACGAGATAAAGAAACAATATAATAAAGAGAATACAAACACTACAAAGCAGTATTTTTCTACTCAACCAAGTGATAGAGGAGAGGAGAGGGAAGCTTACCACCTCCACCAAGAGCACTCAAAGCTTCTTGGAGCAGAAATGAGAGGAACTCAAGCCTTTGCAAAAATGGTGTGGTACCAAATGTGCTCTACCAAAGTGACACAATGAGGCTTTGATACAATGGAATGCTTGGATTCCTGAAGTGAGTGAGAAAGTGAGCTTGTGGAGTGCAAGAATGAAAGCTTGAAGTGATGAAGAGTGCAACTGAATGCTTAGAAAGTTGTGTAGTAGATGAAAAGCTTGTTCAAGAGATGAATTTGAAGAAGGAATGAAGAAAAATGGCCACATTCGGGTTGAACGGCCATATTTGGGTTGGTCGGACGAAGGAGGCATTACAACTTCACTGCCAATGGGAAGAGTAATGCCTCTGCAGGTTCAGCCACAGGAATCTTCTAGGGATGTAAGTGTGTCGCACGGATGTATGCATGCCATGCAGGCATCCCCTATAGAAACGCCTCCACTAATGCTCAAAATAGGCACCAAGTGGGATGCCAATAGTGGGCTTAGGTCAAATTAAGCCTCTGAACTTGGTTTTCTAAGGTGGGTAAAGGAAAAAAGGCGATTTGTATAGGAGATGCAAATTCACTCTTATACATCATGCAATAAAATGATACGTGTGGTCATTTTGGTGGGGTCATGGTTATACTTTTGATGACTACTACTGCTACAAGTTATCATGGTCATAATAGTAGTGAGGATGAGGATCTAGAGAGGAAAATTTTAGTAGCATTATCTATTCCATTTGTTGTAGATCCCTTCATATAGATGACAAGGTGTATGGAAGAAAACACACCTATAAGATGGTAGCCAAAATACTAGAGGAGACAAAATTGTCATAATAAATGAATGGATTATGATTGCAAAAATTCTTGTAGTCCCATTATTGGTTTCTAGGTATGAATTATTATCTTACACTTGCACAATCACAACTTTGAAAATGCATGAAATGTATATGCTAATTATTTATAATCTTCTAATTATTATTTATTTGTATATTTACATTTTGGAGTCTTAGTTTTCTAATAATTATTTTTAAGAATCTATTGGCTTAATTTTTATTCTTTGTTTTTTATCTCATTGGTCCTTTTCTTTTTACTAAGGAATATTATGTTTTTCATGTTATTAGTGTTTTTTTGGTCAATTTTTAGTGTGGTACCTCTAGTCCTCTCAACCCCCTCACCTATTTATTCCCTCCTATTTATGATATCTCATTCTATTATTTTGCTCTCTTGTTGCATGCATATTATCTTGATGATGGATCATGGAGTTTGATCTGAAACATTGATTCAAAAAATGCACAGTTTCAATCCAGAAAATTAACAATTCATTATCATGGACTATGGAAACTTAATGTTGTTAATGTGCTATCTTATTATTTGGAATTTTCAATTGAGTGCAAAATTAGTTCCTTGAACACAGACATATTTGAGAAGTTATAGGAAAAGAGGCTAAATAGTAGCATAGAAGGTAGAAACAAATACTAAGTATTTAGAACTTAGCTTAGAGAGAATACTTAGAATCAGTTGTTCATCTTTCTTATGAATTCCACATTGCTTTAGTTGTAGCCTTAGTTATTTCACTTTGATGAAGAAATCCTTAACTATAATGAAGTTTCCTAGACTTAAACTAATTAGTTCATTTTCCAACATATGACCCCTCATAGAATCTTGAGTACCAAATAGAGATTCTATATTTTTCCATATTTTATTTGGATTGTTTAAGGATTCAATATGAAAGAGAAAATCACGAGATACAGACAAACACAATGCTACATATATTTCATCACATCTATCAAACCACTTAGGCTTTTCTTCATCTTTAGAAGGTTTAGTTTCTAATCACATTGTTATTCTATGTAAACCAAGACTTATTAAGTGAAATTTTATTTTAGACTTCTACTCAAAATAGTTGTATGCAGTTAGAATATAAACTATTGTTGTTGAACACCCAGAATACTGAGAGAGGGGGTGAATCAGTATTCTATTAAACCACTTGATCACAATCCATCCAATTAGCAAAGCATATTTAACTACAACTATGAATGAAAGCATAAAAAATCACAAAGATCACATGAAACATGAACACCAGTATTTTTACATGGAAAACCCAAGAGGGAAAAACCACAGTGAGGATTAGCACACAATATATTATAATTGGTTATAAGATATTACAAAGGCTCACTGCTAGGACACAATGTCCAATAAGCCATCTTTAATCAATCACCAACAACCCATATGATTATATAATCACTCACCATCTAGAATATGTAGTGTATTGACATCTGTAAGCAATCTCCCAAAATTGTAAAGACTGAATCCAATCACCGAAAGAATGCAGACTAGATTACACAAACTCATTTACACTATATCAAGCAAAAATTGAATGTCGAACAACTGTGTCTTGTAACTTTCAAACTATGAATCCAAAATCATTGAAAACTTGAAAATAGATGCACTTGGTAGTTAAGAATAACATATTAAAACCTCATGATTCAATCTTATGACATGATAAATTATGGATCAGAATACCAAATTAAGGTATCTTCATTTTTTTCACCGGATTAGAGAAACTATCAACAATCAATGTTGGCATCAATGACAACACATTAAATGGTTCCTTCTTCATTCTTTCAATAGTTGTTTGTGTCATGATGAAGAGATACAAAAGGAAGTGTGGAAAGAAAGTGAACACATGAATGCCAAAACACCTCCACCTTTTTCACTAGTATCAAAAAATCATTCTTTTCCCAAATATTATAAGGTTGACACTTTAGAGTTGAGTACATTTACAATTTTTTTCCAAGATACAATGCTCAATAGGCTCACAATATACAAAATTATAAATTTTGATGTAAAATTAACTTGACACAATCTTTGGATAAGTTAGCCTTATAGTCGTGTAGTGATCTTCACCACCATTCTAGTGCCTATTTATTTTCAAAAATTGGAGCATCAAGGTGAAATTTATGACCTATTGAAGAAATTAGCAACAAACAACTTCAACATGAAATATCTTGCAAAAAATTGTAACATCTATTTTCAATGTACCTTTGTGGATGGAAAGTGCTTGTCTCTAGCTTTCTGACAATATCTTGTTTCTGAAAAAATGGACCCATGGTGAAACGTTATGAAATTTTGAAAAAGACCCAATTTGGCCTATTGGAGAGATTTCACAACCCCGGGGTTGTGCCACCGACAATGGTGGCCACTAAGTGGCAACTAAGTTATTGGAGGGTGGAGAATTGGTGAAGAGCTGGGGGTTTATGCAGTTGACCATTAGTGATTTGGAGGTCTTTGATCATGGTTAAGTTGTGTGTGGTTGTAATTAAGTGGATTGTTGGCAGTTCTACTAAGTAATCGCAGCTCTAAAGACCAAGATTGACCCTTAGGTACAAGGCTATTAAGCACTTAAGCACTTAATTCAAAAAACATTTAGCACCTTTAATAGTGCTTATTTAAATTTTTTGTGATTTTAAAATAAAAGTGTATGAATTTGACGTTAGGGGGTCATACAACTCCCCTGGGGAAAAATTGCCTTGGAGACTCTCGACATCTAATATTGGAAAATTTTATGTCAAAATTTGTCTCCTTAGCCTCTTGAATGTAATGCAAAGTCTTTTTTGGCTGAAAATGCTCCTGCAAAAACTTGTTCGCCAAATCTAGGCTTCAAACCCCTGTTTGTAACTATGTTAAACGATCTCCAAATTAGATGAAACAAAAGACAATCTTGACTTTTTTGAGCCTCCTAGATGCATTGGAATATTCAAAAATACCATAAATGTTGCAATCACCCAAATCTCACAAAACATATATGTAATATGAAAAGGTTATTAAATCTTTGCAAACCCTTTCTGATTCTCCAAATCATTCAAAATGCAAGAGAAGATCTTACATGAATTTACAATATTTTACATTAAAAAACTCAAACTCTTAAGTAATGTACACTTATTTACTATATGCATATATAGGCTACACTAGACGTATATGCACTTGTTGTGGCTACTACAAGAAGAGCATGATTCAAAGGGAGGAAGACACCTGAAATTTGTATAATGCCTTCTCTGCTTCTTGGGCCTCCTCCATCCATAACCTACTCTTCTTGCCAAAAATATAGCAAGTGCAGCTACATCCTGTGTGTATTATTTTTGTGTGTGAGAGACAGAGAGAGTATGTGTATTATATATGTAAGAAAAAAAAAATCTATAACATGTACAATTGTAGCAAACACTTTCATCTCTCTTCTTCTTGATTGTCTTTATTAGCTCATATTTTTTTGTATCAGAAGCTAAGAAGTTCATCTCCTATAGATTTAATAACCCCAAATGTTCCCATTTTTTGTTATTAGATCTAACATCACTAGCCTTCTTTCAATGAAAGTGCTAGATTGAGTACTCTAGAGGCTACTACCTTTTACCCTCTACTAGATAATACCATACCATATAATAATATTTTTGTATCATTGAAATGAAATTACAAAGGCTGCAAAATTAATGTACATGAATGAGAGCAAGATAATCAGAAAAGATTGGACATGTAGATGAACCTCAATAACTAAAATAAGAAGGCAGAATTCCATAAGTGATATTTGAGAATAATGGCCTCTATATTTATAAAAAATAATAGTTTGGGGAAAAAATATAAGCCATTTTGTTATAAGTTTATAACTTGTATGTTATTTTTTAATATCACATACATATTAACAATGAATTCTAAATTTTGAATGCATATTGAGTATTGACAATGAATTTTGAACACATATGTTATATGTTAAGGTTCTATAATGTATATATGCATGTTTTATACATGTTTTCATATGAATATTTAAAATTTCACTATATATTTTAAATTTTCCATATATTTTATATAATCATCCCCTTTGTCGTTTGCTAGCCATCCCTAAAATTGGCTTGAAAAATCAGGTACTTGGGGACCCGTCTCACCATCCCCTGTCATCCCCATCCTAGAAACTTTAGGCAACACTGAATTGATATATTCAATTTGGCATCCATAATCATAGCATGATATTTATGCCATTTCTCCCTTGTGGAAGTTGTTTGTTGTCTTGCAGGTGATGTTAGGGTGTTGATTTCACCATAAACTCCTACATATCTCTTATTTATTAAATGATAAGCTCATTTTGTTATCCTAAGAAAGCTTAATATAAGTGTAGGGAAAATATATAACTAAGGGAAAATAAATTAACCCAGTAGGAAAATAAAAACGTACAACAATAGTAGTAACATTCATTTTTTAATGGTATAACTCTATAATTGGTATAGGTAATGAAAGTAATTCTATAGCTCATGGATTTTTTTGGTTGGTACATGAAGCTAACATTCGAAAATATGAAGATTGTTGTACATTGATAGTGTGATAGGTCGAATATATGCGTTAGAAAATGAGCAGCAAACTAAAGAGTGCAAATAAACACCAAAACAACCTACACCTCAAGATTAGCCTAAGTTGGAATCAACACAAGATAAAAATCAACAAATGGAACTTTATACCTCGTCTCAAATCGATCCTTTGGTTGGCCCTTCGATCTTTGATGTGTATGCTCCTTGGATGGCAAGATATGAAAACTAGATGATGATGTGAGGATGGATGGAAATGGATGAAAGCATGAAAATGGCTAAGTGTAGATTGAAAAATAAAATTGCAAGAGTTTGGCTAGCAAAATGATCTCTTTAAAATGAGAGAAAAGAGGGGGTATTTATAGAGATTTTAGAAATCTCTAGGGAAATGGACGGCCAAGATTGAGCCACCAATGATCAAGATGTAGGGTTAAGGTGAGTTGAGAACTCACAAGCCCTCACATCTTAACATGTGGCATGTGATATAGCCCTAAAAGGTGAAGTGGACATGAGGTGGAAGGATAGTACATGACATGGAGGGGGTACAAAGTACCTTGGGATTGGACAAGATCTCCTCATAAAGGAGGTCCTTGTCTCCATGTGGGTGAGAGGACATGTGAGGAATTAAAAATTCCTCAAATATTCTCATGGGGAGATGGGAGAGAATAAAGAATAAAGAGAGGACATGTGGGAAGAAGCGAAGGAATTAAAAATTCCTTTTGAGTGCATTGGGGGATTAAAAGGTGAATTAAAATTCACATGGGGAAGTGGAGTGCCTTGCCCAAAAGGAGAAAGTCTTTAATAAGGTTGACCAAGGACACATGTCATAAAGGACATGGGGAAGAGAAAAGGAATTTAATATTCCTTGAAAGATGAGAGTGGAATTAAAAATTCCTCAAAGGACTTAGGGAAGACAAAAGGAATTAAAAATTCCTTGGGGGATGGGAAGAGTTGACTAAAGGGGGTGATTAGACAAGTTGATGAGGGGTTAGGGGAAGATTAGGTCGCTAAGAAAGATTAGAGGCCAACTTGCAAAAGTTGGAGGATGTGACACCTCCTAATCAAGGATTAGGCATGTGCACATCCTAATGATGAGATTAGAAGAAGGATTAAGATTAGATAATAAAAGGAGGATGTGACATATGAGGAATTAAATAAATGGCATATTTATTTAATTTATTTGATGAAAGGGGGAAGGTATTTAATTATTTAACTAGATACCTTAGGGATTAGAAGAGTTTTAGAGGGATTAATTAAATAATAGTGATATTACTTAATTAATGCGGATAAAGGGATGTTTAGATGAAAGAGGATAAATTTGGATAAATTAAGTGTCCAAATTTAGGTGTCTACAGATAGGATCGAGCGAGTTCCACTCTATTAAAAATTCAAATATAGGTTCATAGATTATTCATACAAAGTAGGTGTCATGATTTTGTTTTTCATGTATATATTGTACATGGGATGTGTAAATCAAAACAATAGGTTGATGAATGGTGTGTTAAGAATTTAAGCCCACTCAAGACGTATTGACTTTTAGGATCATTACAACCCACAAAATGGATCCATTAGTGGACTATGACCATATTTTGAACCTAGTTCAATCAAGTATTATAGATGCATTATTTAATCAAATTAATATTTTATTTTAATGTAGTGTTTTTATATTATTTTTGAATTAATATTATTGAATGCACAATTCAATGTAGGACATGTTTATGCAATTATTGTAGAAGAAGATAATAAAGGGACATTTATATTTGTGTCATTGTCTTGAGATAGAGAATGAATTGGTTATTCAAGGACTTTGAAAAAAATATAAAAAATATTTATTATTTTAACATTGTCATGGAATTAAATGTTCCATTGATTAAATATGGGGGGTAGACCATTAAATATACACTTATTAACCTTTAAAACACATCAAGATTGGACTTTCAAGTAGTGGCTAACTGGATACTCAAATATGAGATCCAAAACTTTGACTATGAAAATATATTATACTTAAGTAGGTCAAGGTCAAACTTTGGAACAACCTCTAACTTATTGCAATAAAGGATCACTAAAACTGCAACTACGAAATGGGGCTTAACTTTAGAAACATCGAGGTAAGCCTTTGGAAAGGACATTCATAAGATACCCAAGTAAGGAAACTCTAAAACCTCAATCTTGAAAAGATATTACATTGGACAATTGTCAAGATCGGGCTTCAAGAGAGACAATAACCAAATACCTTGGATAGAAGAACCTCGACACCTCAAAACCCTGACAATATGTAAGTTTTTCTAAGTATGAGAACAAGATGAGCTAAATTATATCTTATAAGGATACTAGCATCAAGCTTTGGGGGTATAGATGAAAGCATACCAAAGTGACAAACTCTAAAAGCTTGACAACTTGATTACATAATCATGAAGTCATCAGGAAAAAATAGTCCTAACTCTAACAGACGAATTTGTTGAAGGGAAACAAACTAAAAACACAAGGTCAACAATGAACGGTCCACACCTAAAGAAAAGAAACAAATGAAACACAACCAAAATGAACATAAAAAACGCATGCAAACAAGACTATAAAACAAAAGAAAAACACCAATACAATCAAGCAAACACAAATAAAAATACAAAGCGACAAAACTAAACCAACAAGTGGAAAACCCTACCTAGTAAAAAGAAGGGGCATAGTACATGAAACAATAACTCGACAAGATCACCCATGAACTCATGGTTGTGCATGTGTACAAATGAAAAAATGCTCTATAATTTGCTCACCAAGCACCAGCAAATTCCTTGGCCCCAAATTGCAAATAGTCATAAATGAGGATTTTGAAATCATTGGGGCATGGGAGAAAATAAAAAAATAAAAAAAAGACGTGAAAAGAAAAGAAAACAATAAATAAAAAGGGAAAGAAACATAAGCGAGCAAGTTCCCATTAATGCCAAGCTAGGGAAGCAGGTCAAGGTGACATCATGGAATAGGTATCAAGGTTTTTGAAATGATCTGACAATCATATTGGGACAATGAACTTCGAAAGTCCAACAAAGGGACATCAAAATTTTAAGGATACCCCAAAAGGCATGTGCAAATGACCAAGTCAAAAAGTTCAACAAAACACAACATACTATTAAAAAAAACAAGGAAACAATCAAGAAAAGGAAAAACCAAAAAGAAAAAGAGCACACAAGTAGGAAGACACAAAGGAAACACATGAGAAAAAAAGATATGGGACATGGGTGTAGGACACAACAAGAACACCTAGAGAAGAACAAAAAAATTGCATAAGAAATGGGGAGTATCAAAGGATTCAGTCCCACAAGAAGTGACTAAAATTTTAGATTCACCACCCCCACTAGTAATAACTTCACAAGTGCAATGCTCTAAGTGCCTAAAAACAAAATCTCAAGGGTTTGAAATAAGATATTTGTAAATACACAAATTGTTAGGGAAAAAAGAATTGGAAAAATAATCACCACATGGAAAGAAATGCAAATCTCATCTTCACAAACATAAATAAAGGAAACTAAATCACCAAAGGGGGAAGCTACAAAAGTTACATTATAGAAGAGCAGTGAAAAGAAGAAAAGTATGACATCCCACCTTAGGAAGAAGCAATAGGACAAAAAAATGCATTGCAACAACAATAGAGACAATATAACCTATACAAGTTGATATAGAAATAAGAAAAGATGTGGCAAGTATAAAGGAAACACCTCTAAAGTATCAAAGGAGTCTCCACAAAAAAACAACCACAATAATAGAGAACCAAGACACACAACAAGAGAAAATATAGGGAGTAGAGAAACAAAACAAGGATAAACAAAATAAGAAAGCAAAAGGAAAAGAAGAATTATTGGATGCAAAATTAATATTCAAATTTTTTTCACATCTCACATCCTACTCACCACTACATGTAAAAAAAGAAAGAAAAGCTATAATTATGAAGGTAATGATAGATTTCATCCTAACTTCATTGCAAACATTTGTGTAGATAATTTTTTAAAAATAGAGGAACTAGCAACAATCCTAAAATAGAAAACAAAGACAATCAAAATTGAAGAAGATATAAGAAATCAAGTTTTAGACACAATAGTGGCAAGACCATGGCCACAATAGGATAGACACACTCCTCTCCTAGGAAAAGAAGACCACACAAAAAGTAAAACATGATACTATAAAAGCAGCCCAAAAGGCCTATAATGCTTTCATAGAGAAAGGAGAAGAACATAAATTACCAATGGAAAAGTTAGAAAAGTTGAAAGAAAAAAATGATAAGAAACAAATAGAAAAGCTACAAAAGGAGAAGGATAAGTTACCAAGAAAACCATGGAAAGAATTAGAGGGTAAACAACAAAAGGAATATGCAGCAAAATAAAATTAAGTTTTTGAAAAGAATAGCTAACCCCACCATCTCTATCTCAAAAAATGAGGAAGCAAATAAAACAATTCCTAGTTGAACAAAAGCAATTGTAATCACTCCTACCTTCCCCAAGTCTACAACTTCCAATCACAAACTTAGTGCAAGTTTCACAATCGATTGCATGACAAGATTTATTAAAGCAATAGGTCAATACAGTTGGCATAATAGAATAGGTGTTTATTCACTACAAACATCATCACCATAGCTAATTAGAAAGCTTCAACCGCCTTAGGACAACTCAAACAAATCATGTAACACCCACCACGAAACCCTAGAGAATGTCACACACATAACGGAAGCGAACAATTTTTTTTTTTTTTTTAAAGTGTAATTAAACAAGTAAACTTCACTAACACATACATTCTCTAAGGGACGTGAAGATGCTTACTTACAATACCCATTACTAACAAAAGTTACTAAACATAACTTATATTTATTACTCATGAATAAAAGATCATACATCCGATAACATTAAAATACATCACTTAAGATATAAAGTACAATAATGATCCATTCACACATTGCACTTATTTAATATTACAATTACAACTCTCATTTTCAAATGAGATGGTTTATACAAAAGTGTTACAATTACAAATTACAAAGATTCTCCTCTAATACAATTAAGGAGTAATATAATTATAAGGTATCCAATAGATACAAGAGATAACATGAAAGAATTACAAAGCCACTGGTACACACAAGCTCTCCAATCATGAAGTACCCACCATCACGAACAAGAACTGGGGACCCAACGATGTAAGGTGCACGTTCCACCCAACCAAGTGGTACCTGAAGGACCAACCCCCGTGCTAGGAGATAGTAAAAGAGCTTCCTAGGAAAAACTTGCAACCTCTAGGCACAAGAAAAAACAATACTAAACTAAAGAAGTACAATACTAACAAAATGGTTACAATGCTTCCAGATACAATGGTCAACTACACAATACAACAAACTAACTGACAGTTGTCATAGGAAGAGTGTCACACAAAATTTGCTATGAGTTACCCTGGCTCAACCTTCCTAGGCTACCAGACCCCCATCTTGGGTTACCCTGACTTGCCTCTATCGGTTGTTGGACCCCCATACAAACTATGCTTCTCATCTCATCTCAAGCCTTAATAAGCACATGAGTCATGAGAGAGGCATTCATTATCTTAATTAGTCTGAAATTTTTTCATTAATTCTTTTTAAGTTATCACTTGATTAAACCCTAAGTGAGTTACCCTAACGCCCCTTTGTGTTCCAGACCCCCACAAAAAGTCACTCTCCTACTGGAAACACACGGTTCAAATCCACAATACCATGGGTAGACAAGATGCACAAAATTGATAACAAATAACAACCTTAAAACATAAGGTCCCACAACCTGTTCATAGTAACTGGGTATCCATACCATATCACATATCTTGTTCGTGGTAACCGGGTGTTCAAACAACTGCATCCACGTGCACTACCCAAAGCAAATCACAAGTTGAACCAACACATATAACAACCCAACATAGAATAAACTCCTCTGAAAGACTTACTAACTCAGTTAACCCCTTTTTCCCAACAGACATAATAGAAGAAACACAATTTAAAAGCAAATCAGGCAAATAAAACATCTAATATTTGGATTTCCTAAATCCAATTTAAACAATAATACTTTGCTCAATTATTTCTAATTTGAGACTATTTTATTCATAGAATAAGAACAAATCATAACTAATTGTTTAACTCTATAATTCCTCAATACATTACATGAAAATAACTAATCTTAGCATAAAATTTGTTTGCAACCAATAAGAAATATAAATAAGAATTGCTTCCTTAAAAATTTCATTTCATTTAAAACAAATAACCATTTCCCTTAAAATCATTCCCTTATTAAATAACTACATGAGCATTTGACAAGCAATAATAAATTTAAATCTAAAGGTTTACTTCAATTTCCCAATAATATTTAAATATAAGAATCCCATTTCCCCATTGAAATCATTTCATTATAAAATAGCTACTTGGACATAGACATGCATCTCTATTAATTAAATATTCATTTAAATAAAAATGCATTTCTACATAAATTTAATATCCATTTCTCATGTTTAAATATTCATTTATTTAACCATATGCACATTATCCATATATTACTAAATAAATATACAAATACATATATATATAATATATATATTATATATTAAAAATAATATATAAAATATATATATATACATTTATAAAGTTATAAAACATATATATATATATAACTCCCACGCAAGCAACGCAAGGTCAAACCCTGCCCTGTTGTGGGTGGCTGCTACACAGCCTCCCCCTTATAGGGGGTGTTGCCTCCATAGCCAACACCTCCCATAATGGGGGCAGCTGTGGGGGTACCTCCCCCAGCACCCCTAAATTTAACATTTAATTTATTTTTTATCAAAAACTTTCCAGTTTCGCCATACGGCGAATTTCCTAAAAAACTCAATCAAATTTCTTTACTATAAATCAAATCTATACATGCATATTTATATATATTTGCAAATATATCAGAACAATTGTTTAGAAGGCCTGATTTTCACCAAAAATATTCTACAGAAGGGGATTTACAGTTTTAAACAGGGGATTTCAATTTTCAAAGAATTTAACAGAGAATCTCTTTTCCAAAATTTTAACTAAGGATCTTCATTCATTCTTACAGAGGTTTTCTAATTTCTTTTGTTGTTTTCATTTGAATTTCCTATTGTTTTAAATTCTTTTCCCTACAAAAGATCTAAGAATTTCTCAATTTTTCTACAGAAATTTTCAAAATTTAAAATCAAAACTTCTAAACAATAAAGCAATAAAGAGCCTGTTTTCTAAAGTCTGAAGAAATAAAATTTGAAGTTGAGCTTCCCTACAAAATCCAATCTTCCAAAACCTCTTCCAATATCTCCACTTCCAGACCAAAATTCAATGTCAAAACTATAGAGCAAAACTTTCCTCCATTTTAACAACCAATTTTTCCAAAAATAAAATATCCTCCCATTATTTTTTCAACACTTAGTCAAAATTCCAAAATATCTCTTTCAACCACCATAGTTATTACCTCTTATGCATTCAAAATTTATTTTTGTTTTTAAATAATTTAATTTAACACAATTTAATTTTCAAATAAATTTAAATCACTTAATCTATGCACTTTACAAAACAGCTTTAATTATTTAATTTATTTAATCAACAACTTTAATTTAATTAATTGATTTATCCATTTAATAAGATAAATTTAATATTACCTTACCGATTGAATAAAATTAAATTAATTAAATTAAATAACAATTTTAATCTAAAATACATAAATTAACATTTACAACCACTTAAACATTAATTTTCACATATAATTTTCACACATAATAAATTACCAAAACATCAAAGACGACATGACTCAGCAACAAACAAGACACAAACTGACAACACAATATGACTGGGATTGTGGTTTGACAAGGGAACCTCGTTACTATCTCTCAATCAACAAAACTATTGGGATATGGACACGCTCAAACCTGTGAAGCCAAGAGGAGACGATGTCATGTACCTGCAATCCTACAAACAAGATGAGTGTCAAACATGTATATAACATAGCAAACACACTGTGAAGAGAAATCGTGGAATCACAAGGCACTCGCATGCGAGTGATACAATCTCATCCCCTTCACCAATACAGTCACACAAGACTGACAAGAAAAAAGCATCTATAATTCATCATATGATTGTACCTCAATATTATCAAATAACAACTACACTAATCCATAAGCATAACATAAATCATAAGCAACCACATAAAGTATCATCACATCAAAGTATAGCATCATCATCGCTCCAAAGTCAGCGATCATAAAATAATAAGGTATCAAGATCTATCACAATAAAGATATTGTCTAATAGCATAAACAATCTAAACAAAAAGTAGCAATGACTAGAGGGGCACTACAAATCATATTAGACATTGTATAGAAAATGCAAAACCAAGAGAATGCACTAAGAGAAAATGTAATAGAAGATATAAAGAAGTAGATTGAAGAAATAAGAAAGGTGTCATTGCACACACTAAGTTGGAGGTAGAAGTTAGAAATATACAATCTACACATTTAAGTGCAATCTCATTATGCTAATTTTGCTTGGGGTGATCGACAACAACAAAAGAACCAAAAGGACAACTTGAACAATTTGAGAATCAAATCATGCAACTAGCATCAATGTACAACATCCAAGATTGGGAAGTCAAATATCATACATTAAGGGCCTTCATACTTAGTACTAGCAAGTCCAAGTCCAAAATGAAGCACTCAAAGTACAAATAAAATAACTAGAAGTAGTCAGTATTCACCTTACCTAACACCCTTATTAACAAAATTAATAATATTACAACACTGATACAAATACTAGAGACACTAAAAGGAGAACAAACTTTGCTAACCATTAATGGTTATATAATGATCCTACAACAAGGAATTATCCAATGGAAAATATACATAAACTCATATTCAAAGAATCTATAAACATTTCCTTCCATGCTACATTTCCTTCCATGCTACATAGCAATCTATTACAACTTTAATTTGAAATTTGGTTAATCTTAGCAAGATATAGCCAAGATGTCTTGAGTACAAGGCATCATTTTGAAAGGGGAAAATGTTAGTAGTATACATCTAACAATAGAACAATATTCACCTACCATAAAGAAATTGCATCAATTGTCAAGCCAAAAGACAAAGATAAATTCTTTACTTATATGGGTATAAGTAAAGGTACCACAATGAGAAGATACAAAACACATGAAAAATAGACATGAGAGAGATATAAGATAAAGTAGGAAGGGATGAAAAAGAGAAAAAATAAATAAGGAAAACAAAATGATAGAATAAGAGAAAAATAGTGGAATAAAGAGGATAGGAATATAAGAAAGAATTATATGTAATATAGGTGCTAAAGTAGACATAAATGTAAATGTAAGAAAGGTGTAACGCCTCGCCACACAACCCCAAAGGAAACTATCATACAAGCATTTATGGCACAATTTTTTTTTTTAAAGGAACTAATGTGCAACAACATACATCACAATAAATGTAACAATATAAGTACAACATATAACAAAGTTCCTCGGGGTTATATAGTTGCATCACTTTTCATATCAACATCTTACATTACATGAGAGATCGACATACACCAATAAACAAATGACCCGAACATGGATCATACATTAACAATACGAAGATACATTGCTCAAGGTTAACATCAATAAAATGTTGTTTCCCAACATCTATGGGAAGAGTATAATAACATGGAAAGATAAATCTGAAATTGTAGGAATACAAAGCCACAAGCTGGATCGAACTCTGACATAACTTAGAGGTCACTTCAACGGGTACAACTCTGCACATCTGGAACTTTGGATGGGGACCCAATGGGGTGCATAGCACGTTCCACCTGACCACCCCCGTGCTAGGAGTAAACAAGAAAGATCCTCACCCAAGAAGTCAAATGAACCAATGGTAAACAAGACTCCACAAGAAGGATAACAAATCACAAGATAATAACCCATAACATTGCCAACACATAACCACAACAAGAGTAATGAAATGTCCAACAAGAACCAATTGCCAATATTATAGATCAACACTAAATAACCATAAGAGGTGCCGACAACAATAGAATCCAAAGCTCTCCAAATGAGATTGAAAAATCAACCAACAATAAATATCCAAGGGCACCTTTCATCCACATCAATAAATAACAACGATAATAAACAACTCCAGAGGCAACAGGAACAAGAGAAACAAAGGGCACAGTGGGAGAGTGTCATTGCATGGCCTTACATGGATTCGCCAGACTACCTAACATTAGGAGTCGTCTCCATCTATGGTTATCCAGACATCCTATCTCAAGGTGCCGCCCCATAGGGTGACTCATGCGGAGCCACTTACCTTTCACAAAGACAAAGTAGTGACCTTACCAACTAGGTCTTCCCACTTGTCCTTAGCCTTTGGGAGCGCTAATGGCAGGGGTGAGGTGCATGTTTTTATCTTGTTATGTGTTAACTAACCCAACCCACTAGATACATTAATTAGGTTATCACTTATTTAAGGAAATTCTTTCAAGGGTGACCACTTGTACACTGGCCCCAAGAAGAGCCACTCTCCCCTACGGTTACCCTAAAATCAAAGACAAACAACAGGTGTACCTCAATCCTCAAGACATAAAGGCATTCTTTATAAAACATAACACACGAGGCATGACCATCTCGTGACTATCAAAGCATCAAAACCCATATACTAGGAGGTACCACCCACACAAATATACATGAGGTAAAAAGATAGACAAAAAGGTGCAACAACAAATGTGCACACACACCATTTCCCCTAGCCCCTGGAGGTACATAAATATCTACCCAAGAACCAAGATAACTCATTATGCCAAATCAAGCCATGCTTTCAAATTGTACAAAAGTTCAACCTAAATTAAACATAAGACATATCAAATACAAATTTCCATCACTCAAAGTCAAGCAAGATAAATCAACTCACTCAAACAACCAATTCAAATCATGATAACAACCACAAGTTTCCTATAAAACTATCCATGTAGGGAACTTACAAATCAATTATTAAATGAGTATAAGGGAGATCAACATGCAGAAGATCATCTAATTCCTTTCATTTACATAGACCCTTCATTTGTATAATTAATCAAAATCATTTATCAAAACTACAATCATTCACATATCTACATAAACCAACAAATTCAATTCACTTAATTACTTACTCACAATACACAAGGATATTCAATGACAACCCGAGACAAAGCAAAGCATATATCTTATAACACCATCTCAAAATAGAACTCTAATTTATTATGTTGCAGTTGATTGCTAAACCGACTCATTGTGTTAGACTAATAACCATATCCCCAAATGTACCTAACCTTAACATTTAACCTTAATACAACTAGTACTTTGACATGAAACTCCCGTAGCTAAATTTAGTGAACCCTAATCTCAAATATATGTATTTATATTATTAATTTGAAATGCATAATAATTGCATCTGATATCTATCCCTTGATTAGAAGTACAACCCGTTAACCTTAATCGTAATACTCATCTAATTAAAATTCTCAATTTAAATGTACATATAGGAATATATATATTTGATTTTCTTAGATATAATTTTCAACTTATATTTAATTTTCCTTAAAATCATATAAATATAATTCTTTTATTTATTCCTTCTAAAATAAAATAAAAACCATTTGAATTCCAAATAATATAAACTAGTGAGACTGTCCTTCATTTAAATTCTAAATAAAATAAATAACTGAAACATTTCTTTCTCAATTATTTCTACCCTTTAAAGCTTTCCTTATAAAGGATAATAAAACAAAAGTTTATTTTAGATAATGGAATATTATCATAAACTTATCTATTCAAGCAAATTGCCTTACAAACATAGATACTTCATATATCAGACATTACTTCCATTTAAACAAACCCTTTCAAATATCTAAATACAAATAATTCAATTTTAATTATTATAAACAATCCTAATTACATTTTTTATTGTAAATATTGAAACAATAACATACAAATACATGTGTATATATATTTATATATTTCATTTATTTACTCTTAAGTTATAATTGTGATATACTTATATATACATATATACATATAATAAAATTAGAAAACAAATTTCATTACTCCAATTTATAAATTAACAACGTGTGTGTATATATATCTTAATTGGAAAGGAGATGTTTTAAATATGTAGAGAGAACATATATATTTATATGTCAATGAAACAATAATCATATACATTCCAACTAAATAAATCTATTCCTATTTAGATTCCTCTATTAAAATTACCATAATCTATTCTTGAAAATATTCTTTAATAGGAACATAAACTCCATAGAATTGGCAGAGTTAGAGGATGGGAAGCAGACCTATGCACAAATCTCAGCTTAAGCAATAATAAAGATAGGCGTAGGAGAAATTAGATAGACAATATCCAATATGATTGCCTATGTTTTAAAACACATTTTGAGAAAACATCAAATTTATCCAAGGAATCGAATTCACCTTGGGAGAATAAGATTAGAAGTTAAACACGTTTGCAAGAGTGGTAAGTCAAGTAAAGACAAGAGGTGCCAAGACTTCAACCTAAGGAAAAATTGAATGCCCTTTTTAGTTATATCGACTACCATCCATCTTCCTATAAATCGAATTTAAAAAAAAAACAAGAGAGATGGAGCTACAAAACAACTGCGTCCAATCAGCCATAAAGACTGTCAAAGGCAGCTATGATAAGGGAGGAGAGGACTTGCAGGCATGGCCAGACGATACACTAAGGCTATAAAGAATTATAGGCTTGAAAATGCAACTGGAGTCAGTTCCAAAGTATACAGTGATGTTGCATACTCATTCGACGCCATTGAAGAAGACCAGGGAGAGAAACTAAACCCAAGGCTGAAGTAACTGGAGGCAAATCAGGCATCTCTAGGGCAACCTATGTTCTGATTATGTAACGCCCAGTCGTGCGAACCCCAAAGGACAATTGAACAATAATTACAGCACAATTTTTTTTTTAAAGTTAACATAACATACATGTAATACACATTGAGTCATGACATGAATTTCATTTAAGTAGATTCATTAGCACATACATCCCTTGGGGTACACGAGGAGTCATTACGAACTTAAATCCATACAACAGCAATAAAGAATAAAATCCAAAGATATAATCCATAACAAAATAAACATTAACAAATATAACACATACATAATAAATCATTGATAAGAATCCATGATTAACTCAACACATTGAATAACAACTGCCATGGCCAAAATCCACACTGAGTTTAACATTACATTACAATACAATGTTCTAGAGGTACAATGATACAAAAGTGTTTCCAAACATAAATGGAAACCATACACAAGATAACATGATACAAATAAACAGATGAATACAAAGTATCATAACTGGCTCCAAGAAAAATACAACTCTGGAGTCGCTGCAACAGCACCAATCCGCACCTCTCGATCCTTGACTGGGTACCCAATGGGGTGCTTAGCACGTTCCACCCGACCATGTGGATCCAAAGACCCACCCCCCGTGCTAAGGAGCTGGCAAGAAAGAGACCCCAACCAAGAACATCCAAACAGGGAACCACCAGACTCAACGTCATACAAAAGTATCATAAAACTCAAGGATTACAATGACAAAATCAACAACATCCAAGAATCAACATAATAACTTAAGGTCATAAATCTCGTCACATAAATCAAAGCAATGGCCAATAAACAAGTAACCAAAGAATCATCATGAAACACTTCCAAATCAAATTGAATTAATAAACATAATACAATTCCAAATTGCAATTAAACAATACAATAACATCTTATCACAGTACCATAAGAGTACAAGGTCGTAAATCAAATATAAATGAGATCATACAAGACCACAAAGTATACTAAAGATGTATTAAAACAATAATCATAAATCAATTAAATCAAATTCAAACAACAATCTAAACCAACTCCCATAACCTACTTCCAGAGGAACACAATAAAGTAAAACATATGGGCAACTAGGGGAGAGTGTCATCGCATAGTCCTACATGGGTTGTCTTGTGCTCTTCCTCCCAACTGGAGGCGTCGGTCCCATCTATGGCTATCATGTGCCCTTCCTCCCAACTGGAGGTGCCGGTCCATAGGGTGACTCATGCGGAGCCGTAAACCTCTCGTGAAGACGAGGTCACGACCTTGCCAACCACGGCCTTCTCAGCCTTCCATTAGTCTGCAGAAGCACTAATGAAGATGAGGCATCCATTTTTAAAATCTTATAATAATATTACTACCCAACCCTCCTAAGTTAATTATTAGGTTTTCACTTGATTACTAACTCACTCGTGGGTTATCATGTACCCTTCCCCTTAAACGGGGCGCCGGCCCCCACGAGGAGCCACTCTCCCTAGAGACCCAACAACATAAAAACCAAGAAACCAAGGGTTGTACAACATAACAAGAAAATTAGATCACAACAGAGAAGCATGCGAGGCATTACCCATCTTGCTATAAATACATAATCAAAGTCTCAACAATTCCCGTACAACCCTTTCAAAATCATGAAACCAAAACACTTGCCACATCAAGGGCACATAAAGAGAAAACATCAAATGACAATCATCTCAAGCCTCTGGAAGCCAAAAAGGAATGAGAACTCACAAACAAGGATAAAATGAAGCAACAAGAGTAAGTCAATGATACGGGGCTTCAAGCCAATTTCAACACCAACCCAATGAATAAAAGATCCTCAAATCAAAATAAACTAAGGTCATACTCATCAAAACATCAAGGATGTAACGCCCTGTCGTGCGAACCCCAAAGGACAAAAAAACCAATAATCACAGCACAATTTTTTTTTTTAAAAGTAAACATAACATACATGCAATACACATTAAGTCATGACATGAATTTAATTTAAGTAGATTCATAAGCACATACATCCCTTGGGGTACACGAGGAGTCATTACGAGACTTAGATCCACACAACGACAATAAAGAATAAAAGCCAAAGATATAATCCATAACAAAATTAACAAATATAACACATACATGATAATCATTGATAACAAACCATTTGAGTAAGTACAACATATACATAATTAACTTAACACAATGAATAACAATTGCCACGACCAATATCCACACCGAGTTTAACATTACATTATAGTACAATCCTCAAGAGGTACAATGATACAAGAGTGTTTCCAAACATAAATGGAAACCATACACAAGATAACATGATACAATTAAACAGATGAATACAAAGCATCATAACTGGCTCCAAGATAAGTACAACTCTGGAGTCGCTGCAACCGCACCAATCCGCACCTCTCGATTCTCGACTGGGGACCCAATGGGGTGCTTAGCACGTTCCACCCGACCATGTGAGTCCGAAGACCCACCCCCCGTGCTAAAGGGGCTGACAAGAAAGAGTCCTCAACTAAGAACATTCAAACAGGGAACCACAAGACTCAACATCATACAAAAGTATCATAAAACTCAAAGATTACAAAAACATAATCCACAACATCTAAGAGTCATTAAAATAACTTAAAATCATAAATCTCATCACATAAATCAAAACAATGACCAGTAACAAGTAACCAAAGGATGATCATGAAACACTTCCAAATCAACTAAATTAATAAACATAATACAATTCCAAATTGCAAAACAGCACAATAAAATCATATCACAGTACCATAAGAGTACAAGGTCATAAGTCAAATATCAATGAGATCATACAAGACCACAAAGTACACCAAAGATGTATCAAGGCAATAATCGCAAATCAATATAAATCCATATATCAACAACCTAAACCAACTCCCACAATCTACTTCCAGAGGAACACAATAAAGTAAAACACATGGGCAACTAGGGGAGAGTGTCATCGCATAGTCCTACATGGGCTGTCATGTGCTCTTCCTCCCAACTGGAGGCGCCGGTCCCATCTATGGTTGTCATGTGCCCTTCCTCCCAACTGGAGGCGCCGGTCCATAGGGTGACTCATGCAGAGCCGTAGACCTCTCGTGAAGACGAGGTCACGACCTTGCCAACCACGGCTTTCTCAGCCTTCCATTAGTCTGCGAAAGCACTAATAAAGACGAGGCATCCATTTTTAAAATCTTATAATGATATTACTACCCAACCCTCCTAAGTTAATTATTAGGTTTTCACTTAATTACTAACTCACTCGTGGGTTATCCTGTGCTCTTCCCCTTAAGTGGGGCGTCGGCCCCCACGAGGAGCCACTCTCCCTAGAGACCCAACAACATCAAACTAAAACCAAGAAACCAAGGGTTGTACAACATAACAAGAACATTAGATCATAACTGAGAAGCATGCGAGGCATTACTCATCTCGCTATAATACATAATCAAAGTCTCAACAATTCCCGTACAACCCTTTTAAACTCATAAAACCAAAACACTTGCCACATCAAGGGCACATAAAGAGAGAGAACATCAATTATCAATCATCTCAAGCCTCTGGAAGCCAAAAGAATGAAAACCCACAAATAAGGGTAAAGTGAAGCATCAAGCGTTTTTCTCCAATAATTCCAACACAAGGATAAAATTTCCTCAAATATGAGAGTAACTCAAAAGCCATAAAAAGGGAAGATTCATCAAGACCCATCCACAAATCAACAATGGTGTCACCTCAAAATAGGAAAACGCAAAAGAAAATCAACCTTTAATTCAACGAAATCACTTAATGAAACCAAAAGCCACCAACTAGGCATTCCATGGGAGACCTCAATTTTCTCCTCACAAGAACCCCCTTATGATGGTACACAAATCACCTTTATAAAAACAACAACATAGCAATGACAACAATACTCGCAAGGCCACCAGATCTATTTTCAATTCAAATATAATGAGTGAATACATTAAAATAAGATCAACAACCCCATCCAGACTACATAAACAACTTTGATACAAAATAAATCAGAAATCCAAGAAGATCAACTACCCATAGCTCATCAACAAAATACAAGTTCTCAATTACATTGCAACACAAATTTAAATGACAAAGGATTCCTTGAATCAAAACTAACCTCCAAAGGCATTCACACCAACATGGAACCATCCAAAAACAATCCTTCAACAACATAGGTAAAAGCATTCAACCAGGCATCCAAGGCACCAAATTTAAGAACACCTTAAATACTTAACCACTCACAACTCCACAAAAACACTTACATAATAAACAACCAAAAATTCAATCAAGAACAATATTTATTAACCAATCAATTAACGACCAGAACTAAATAACTTTACAACTTACCCATCTAAATTACTCAATTAACTAAAACAATTCATGATAACCATCACAAGTATTCTAAAATATTTATCCATAAAGAGAACTTACAAATCAACCATTAAATGAATATAAAGGAAATCAATTTTCAAAAGATTAAAATCCCATTCACCAATAAACTATCCAATTCAAGAATACCCTAATCAATCACTAATCATACCCATACATTTAAATTTCCTCTTTCACCATACTAACTTAACATTCACTTCCAATATTTAAATTAATTGTGAAAACCATTTAAGACCAATTGTCTATACTTTAAAATAACCATAATAACAATATTCTAAATTCTTAAACCACATATTAAAACTTACTACCTTAAAATCTTAAATCTATCTAAATAAATCTACACACATAAATACCTTTTAAAACCACTACAAATCTATATATTTTAATTCTTTTCAAGGGAAAGTAGAAAGAGAATAGATCTTTTCTAAGAATCCAACAAGTCTACACGACTACAATTTCACAAAATAAGAACAAAAAGATAACCTATTCAATTCTATATTAAATTCTATTTCCACCATGTACACCTTTAAAATAAAACGATCAATGCTGATATATATTCACAAATTTACTTTTTACTATATCATTTATAATTTACTAAATTAATAGAAACTCCTTTCTATTTTCATGTTTTCACTATAGTACAATCTTATTTTATTCATATCAGAAACAAGAACTTTGTTTACAAACAGAAGTAATTAAAATTTACTTAATAGTGCAATTATGAATTACAGAACATCATTAAACGAATTAATAAATAATTATATATATATATATATATATGTATATATATATTTAAATACATATTAATCATTATCATTTAAAGAAAATAATATTTCGTTTGAAATTTAAACGCCTATTCGAAACCCATTCGAAATTAAAAATAAAAATAAATAAATTACGGCCATCCGGCCGCGGGCAGTCCACGGACTGTCGTGGACAGTCTACGGACTGTCACAGCAGTCTGAAGGACTGTCGTGGTAGCCCGTAGGCTGCCGCACCAACCACAGCCGGCTGGGTGGTGGGTACGGTCGAGGTCGAACCATCACCCAGTCTGCCCTTTTTTTTTTTAATTATTCAAATCAAATTTAATATGGCGAAAAAAAAATGAATCTTAATTAAATTAAATTTTTCTTATACTTTTTTTACATTTATTTATATATATGTGAATACATACATATATATATATATATGTATATGTATTCACACACACACACACACACACACATATATATATATATATATATATATATTGCATACAAAATATATTTTGAATACAGGGAAATAAATTTCAATTGTACAATTTTTCTGTTTCAATATAAACATTTAAACACATAAGATATTTGTAAAATTTATCTACGTATGAGGATTTACACAACCCCGAATTCCCAGACATGACATTTTTCTTTTATTGCTTAATTATTATTTTTAACACAAAACTATAGTAACACTGTTCAATTCCAGAATCCCAACAAAATTCTACTTTAAATAAATAACAATCCCAAACCCCAGTAAGATTTTCTTGATTGGAAAACAATCCCAATTATTTCTAAGGATTCACGAATTTTCTACATGCATTAAATTTCAATCCAGGAGAAAATTCCATTCACAGTAAGGAATTCTTATTCCATTTGATGCTATAAAGAAAATAATTTAAAAGAAGAAGGAGAACCTAGCGTCCTACGCTTGTAGATAACTATAGAAGTTTTATCCTTCTTGCCGATCCAATCCTTCCAGCAGCAGCTCCAAGATCCTCCCTCAAACTTAAATCTTAATCCTCAAATGAATTCTCAGAAGAATAAAAGAATGCAATACTATAACAGAAAAATGACTGCCAAATTTCTCCAAAATCTGTTGGAAAGAGAATCCCCCCTACCAACTCACAAATCCTCTAAATAAAAACACACACAAAAGTCTCTTCCATTCCTCTTCCTGAGAATACCAAAAGTCACATCTCAAGAAATAACTCAAAATAATTATTAATCCTCTAATTCCTTTTTTTGTTGCCTTTTTTTTATGCATTTACATTTCATTTTCTTTTTATCATGCATTTGATTAAATAAATTTAAATCCTCAAAATTGGACTTTTATTTGAATATATATTCATTATCTTCACAATACACTATTAATTAATTACTTCCACATTAGAATAATTAAAATCAACCATTTGCAAGATTCTAAATAAGTATCCATTAAATTTCTTATTATAATAATTATCTTTTCAAGATTATTTGTTCATAACAATTTAAATCAATTTATCTAATAATATCACTTTTACTTTTAATGAATTAGTTTGATTGATCATTTGTTCTAAATCATTTGATTTAACTTAATTGATTATGATTTTAATTTCTAATCATATTTTAAATAACTTTGCAAATCACTTATGATTTGATTAATTATTTAAACATGACTACAAACATATTATATTTTTCACACAATCAAATAACACAGTAATCAATGAAACACACACAAATACTCACACCCAAGTCCAAAGCAACCGACACGGAGGGGCATTACAAAGGACTTCAAGATATTCAAAAGAATTCCAACCAAAATCAACTCTAGGAAAAGTCACCTCAAGACGGAACATCAGATCATATATCAACCACACAAACAAGCAATTACTATTTCCATGAACTTCACTTTTCCAAACAACCTCCCATTATCAACTAAACAGTAAGACATTTCTTCCACATATAAAATACTAAGTAATCACCAATAACTCAAAGTGATCTAAGTTAAATAATCTATCAATTTCTTATTGACCTACTCACCTAAAAGACTACATTTAACAGAGTACCTTTTTGCTAATCCACAAAGAGTGATAACATTATACTAACATTTAAGGCTTCCTTTATATCTTATCTCTTCCATTATTGAGGCATCATTTAAATCAAACTGAAGAAATCGTAGAGACAATAACCTACCACTATAGGTATCCATATATACATATAAAGACATTTCATCAATTTACTTCTTTAGAAATATTCCAAATAAATAAATAAAGCTATTACCTTTTTACTCACATATAACCATCTACATTACTACTGGAGCAATCCCCTAGAAATTTAATGTTTCTAATTCCACTAATTGAGAATACAACAAATTCACCTTTAAATAAATTATCAAATACAAGCATTTAACGAAACCTTTTGATTAAACAATTAACAATAATTATGACCTTGTCAAGCATTATTCCTTCCCTCAAGACTAATTACTCAATTTAAGTCCAATACAATAGATATCTGAAGTACAATATTCCCTTGGGACTCTTATCAATAATTCCATATTAATTATTCTCAAATTTACTCTTCTACCTTGTTATCACTTACTAAAATAACAAACTTAAGAAACTTCTCAACGATATAACTAGGAGGTGGACTCAATACACATTAATTCTTTTATTTAAAAACACGATTGAATAGTATAGCTTCACACTTATAATAATTCCTAAACTTATCTACTTCCTAAAGCTGATTCTTTTAATTTCCCAAAACTCTCACTATAGATTTGGAGCTACCCTCTTTCTCATGAAAAAGAGAAGAAACAGATGTCAAAATATAAATGAGTAAATAACAATTTTTCTACAACTGCTCTTAACTATACCCTAATCTTTTAGTTGACGAGACTTCATGTATTCTACAGTGGCAGGCGGGTGAGTTCCATATTAAAATTTCCACCTCTAAGAATAGTAAATCTGTATGAACTAAATGTTATGCAAACTACTACCTTTTACGTTATAATGATAGTCTTTTATTGTATTCCCCTATATTTAATGTATATTAAGATGTTGATTGTGATACACTTTATCAAATTTCCAACTAAGGCATAAAAGCCAACAGCATTTGAGGCAATTCACAGAGGTAGTTTCAAACAAGAAAATGAATCAATAACGTGTCAAGCGTAGGTCTAGAACAGAGTGTATGCAGTGATCAAAGAGGAGAGGTCGACTTGACAGATGAGGGCGACAGAGTAACACAAGGGGTCTAGGAATGCAGTAACACAAGATCAGCACAAATTGAATTTAGCAAGAAGGCTCTCAACATCACCGAGTTAATGAGCATACTGGAGCACATTCAAGCATAGTAACCTTTGTTGGAAAACAACAAGCACCCACTCAGCAAGATGAAGGGATCTCCTACATAAGGATAATCTTCAGATTACGACAGTTTGTTCAATAAAACAGGGGAATGTGTGAAGAGGAGAAATATTGAAATGCACCACAGCCTAGATAGGTTGACAATGAAATCAGAGAGATTATCTAAACCTTTAAACTTCCTAATATGTTTCAAAAGTGCATGGCTGGGACAAGCTGATAATGAAATCAGAGAGATTATTTAAACCTTTACAAGTCTAAAATTTGCAGTTGTGATAAATTACCAAAAGTTCCAGGGAGGCTATTTAATTTTGTACAGTGCCTCAACTCTAAATGTTGTAACTGTGACAGGTTGCCAAGCATATTAGAACGTGAATATTGGAATTTGGAAATATCGCCATCTACTTGCATTATTATCATATCCCAACTGTTATCCACAAAATTGAAGGGAAGAAACAGGTGAGGTGCAAATACGTGACTTAAGAGTAAAGGAAATAAAGTACCACTTTTCTTTTCTTTTATTTGAACTTGGCATATTTCTGTTTAGTGGCGAGTTTCAAAGACGCGCTCAGATTTGAAATTTGGAAGATAAACTTCACCACGACCAAAGGTACGCTTTCTATTATGTTAGTATATTGATAATATTTATTTTCAGGTGCTGCAACTGCAATAGATTGCCAGCAAAAACAAGCGGATCATTTAAATCTATAAACTTCCTATTAAGTTCAAGTGCGCGGCTGAGCAGATTGCTGAGGATTCAGGGAGGTTATTTATACTGTGACAATATTTTGTTTTCAAGTGTTGCAGTTATGGTGGATTGTTAACAAAATCAAGGAGATTATTCAAACTTTAAAACTTATTCTAGACAGCGATCTATTTTCCAGAATGCTAGAGACGAATGTTATGACTGCGGGATACGCACAAATGCTATATCATGGCAGAATTTAGAAAACTTTCAAATAAGATTCGATTAGAAGGTGCGAGGAAAATCACGAAGCATCGACAAATTCAAAGCTTTAATTGCATGAAACTTAATAAGGTAATAACTGGAATCAAGAACTTCCCTTAAGGCAAGAATAATGTATGGACATTAAGCTAAAATCAGTAATAAGGGTTGATAGTTTCACAAGTAAATCAAATACCCATCACTCGAACTGTTAAGAATTTTGAGGGCAAGGCAGATTCATCAATTTTTAACACACAAATCTTCAAGAACACGAAATTACTGATGAACATCTGAGACACATAACAAAATATAGACGTCGATATAAGATAGAATCATTCCATGTATGAAATCACAGTCAATGGAAATTGGCTACTCCAAGTCACGACAAAGGTAAGAATACTACGAAGGCTTCAAAAGGCGCAAGAGAATAAAGTTAAGATCTGACCTTAATCGAATTCCCATGAGTTACAAACTTCATAGTGATGATGATCGCCAAGTTTACACCGTCCCCAGATTCCAAGCTTCACCCTCCCTTATCCTCCAAAATAATTCTTGTTTATAATTTGTTTCATTGTGTCTTTTCCACTCCCCTCCGGGAACCATTCGACTTCTATCACTTATTATAATTTCTTTGATGGTGTCTTTTACACTCCCATCAGCAGACCGTTGCACTTCCATCAGTTACGATTGTAAGCCAGCCACTACCCCTATTCATTATTTTATAATTGACTCTTTAATATATGAACCAAATAGATCAACTATTAAATATTTAATAAATATTTAATAATTTAATCTTTCTTTTAGTTATAATAGAATATATTTATTTTAATAAATATTTTCACCTTAATTTATTTAAACTAAATAAATTATTAGTAATATTTATTTAATCAAAGAAATAACAATAAAACAAATTAAAATCAAATGATACCCTATCTCCCACAATTGAAAATAATACGACGATATCACAGACGGAGGGACACTACAGATTACCAGGAAATGACTAAAGAAGAGCAACGTCGGCAACACCAAGCAGCACCTGCAAGACAAAAGAAAGAGGATACAACAAGAAGATTGGCTGGAAGTCTAGGAAAAGATGCGGAGGTCAATGCATGAAATTTGTGGGCATCAAACATAATAGCAAAGATAGAGAAAGATAACATAATGTGTGCAGACTTAATCTGCAAATTGGATGTGAGGATTAGGTCCAAGACAGGGGGAATAAGGCGCAATACATAGCATTGAATTCCATACAAAAAAAAAGATAACGAGTAGCCCAACATTAAGAATTTGCACAAAATGGGTTTCGCAGGGGAGATCTCAAAATCTTTGAATTAATGAAGCATACTGGAACATGTCCTTGTGTTCAAGGTGCGGGAAAGTTTAGAGGACGAATGGAGCGCGCAATAGTAACCCTTATCACAAACCCTCGATACAAATAGATCAACTTAACGAAAAGATAACTCACATATGTTAAATAATTAATCCCACTATAAGTTCAAAGAAGGAAAAAAAGTACTCGGAGGCGATACTACTGAACAGTTGTCCATGGCATGGGGTACATCCCAATCATCCTATCTTTGTTCGCTATTCCTCTCCTCCTTTCTTTGCTCAATACCTCCTTCCTCTTGTACCAAAGCATCTTAGTTTCCAAAGACTAGCACAAACCAACACTGTATTCTCTTTTATTTTCTTTTTTCCTCTTGTTCTCACCCATCCCAAAACAAAACTGTATATTTCTTTTTTACGTATCCCCCCTTTCCCCATCTTCCAAAAAGATCATTATATACCGAAAGAAGACCGTTATCCATTTTGAAATCTCGTAAATCAGCTAAAACTCAAAAATCTCCCAAAAAACAGCAAATTTTATTTCAACAATTAGTTCAAAACCATGCATGAGCACGAAACAAGATCTTTCCATCTTTATATCGCTTTGACAACTCATTTTGAAAATCTTATCTCTTTTATCTAAAAAAAATCATCTTTCTTTCCATATTAATTCAATTGATAAGATCATTTATCTTTATTTGATTCCTTTATCATATTCAAATGATTGTCTTCGCCTGATGATAAATTATCAATTATAATAAAATATGATACTTTTACAATAAAAATTAATTTATTTATAAGATAATAACTATTTACTTTCTATTACATAAACTTAATTTATTTAATTTTTATTTTTATTTTTATTTTTATTTTTTTTCCAAATTTATTTTAAATCACACTGTGTCCGATTTTTAATTAAATTACTAATTAAACAAGATCATACAAAGGATTACCTTTACCACAAAATTTAATAACAAATAAACAATGAGATCACAAAACTCACTTACTCAAATATGCAAAGACCGATGCGGAGGGGCACTACAAAAGGTCTACAACTAGTATTGTACAATGTAAATGTAGTATCAGTTGATAAAAAATATACTACACATTGGTTGGACTCATGTACAATGTGTTATGATGTATGTTATTGTTGGTAATAATTTTAACTGATTATTTGTAAATATTATTTCCTACCACAAATTCATGTAACTTACTACACTCATTGTTATTCTCTTCTTATCTCTGACACTAGTGTAAAAATACAACACTTCAAATATCAAGGCATATAATCTCTAATATGCTCCCCTTACTTACCAACATTAACAATGATCTACATAAAAAATTTAGTCCAAAATAAAATAAGTATCAATGAGTAGCATAAAATTCACCCTCCATTAAAATTTGTCATAAACCACCAAACTCACTTACTTCTAAGGTTAAGGAGCATGCCTCTAATATCATTCTATAAAAATATTAATCCAAAATTAATTTATTAATCATTGAGATTCAAGCAAAACAAAATAAATTAACAAAATCAAAACCATACCATAACAAATTTAGAACAAGCTTGATAAGAAAAAATAAAACTTCATTTGTATGTGGCTTGAAATAAGGGATGGAGACCTATATTTTATAGATCTAAAAAGAAAAGGTATGCATGTAATCTCATTTTTATGTTGAAGGCGTGTCTTATTTGAAGTTTGCAAGCTTCATTTGTCCTTGAACAACAGAGATTGGTGGATAACCAATGGAAGGAGGTTGCAATCATAATGACCATTTTACATCGGCGGATTTTTACCGTTTAAATTTTCGTTCGTTGGATTTCGATGACGAGGGAGATTGAAGTTTGCTCAAAAAGATCTATGTTCTTTTAATTATTTCGTCTATTGGCTGCATATTTTATTTTCCACACGGTATTTTTTTCATCGCGGTTTTATCGCCTTTTTTTAATAAAGCATGAAAGTTGAATAAAACAATGTTAACCATTGCTAATAATATTATTATCATACATGTAATTATATAATAATATTAGATATGATAATATAGTTTTACATAATATTAATATATTATAATAGCATTATAATAATATAAATAAATAGTTTAGTTATTATTATCAAATAATATCTATAATATAAGGATTATTATAATAGCATTATAATAATACAGTTGTTCTGAGGTAGTTGAGATTGTTCTCCTGAAAACCAAGTAAGGATTTTAGCCAAATGGAAACTATTTTGTTAGCAGTAGAATGAAAAAAAATTGAAAAGTGACTTAAGATTAGGAGCTCATTTAACCTATATGGAGGTGGTGGTAGTGATAAATAATGGCATAATAAAAATAGCAGGTATAGAACACTCATTGTGTAAGGGAGGGCTAGAAATCGATTAGTCATTCTGAAGATGGCCACTCACAAAGTCTTAAGAGTGGGTTTTTTAGTATTCGAGGATACTCACAAGTTGTCGACAAATGGGAAAGTGAATGGCACCCAGAAAATTACTAAACCCTACCAAGCAGTCTATTGATGTTGTGCGAGAAAGCCAGCCGATAAAGATGATTCCAGAATTTACATTTAATCTCACACAATTTGCACTTAATGCATTAAGCATGCATTCACTGCTTCAATACTAGCCTACAATACCAACCTACGGCCAAAGCTGGCAAGATTAAATATTTGCCACAATCTATAATGTCCAGTATTTTCCCTAATTTACTTAATGTAAAATAAAGGAAAATGAAAAATAACCGTAATTTTCTAGAACAAAAAATAAGTATTTAAATCTCGACTATAGGAAAAAGTCAAAAATATTTTAAACACAATCTCATTGGCCAAGCGAGTAATGAAAATCAAATGCATCGATTGCAATAGTAAATTACCTATCCGCAGGAACTAATAATATAATAATTTAATACTAATATTGATAATATTCTATTAATAATAATATAAATTAAGGATAATATTTTTTACTAAGTATAATATTTTAAAAAAATATTAATTATGTAATAGTTGGAATAATTTAATACTTAAAATAATATAAGTCATATCAAAATAATAATATAATATTACAAATAATATACTAATATATCTTACTAATATTAATAATAATTTATAAATACAAATATAGCAATATAATAGTAAATCAATAACAAAAAAATAATATAATACTAATATTATATTATTTAAAATATATAACAATAATAATAATAATACAATTACAACAGTAATAGTAATAGAAATAATATATAATACTTATTTATTTCAATCCTTATCCTAAACATAAATGAAGAATAAATCTTATGGATATAGCCCTTAATTGACCCATAATCCTAATCAATCCATAATCCAAACCCATTTAATTAGCAATATACTATAGTACAATATAATACTATAAATATAATATAATATACTATATATTAATATAATACATATTATAATATAATAAAATATAATAACATAATTTAATAAAATATAATGACATAATATAATAAAAATTTATATAATATAATATTATATAGTAAATATAATATAATATTATATAGTAAATATAATATAATTTAATATAACTATATATTGCAATATAATTTAATATAGTTACATTATATAATATAATATAATATAATACCTAGCCCAATCATTACGAATATAACAATAGTAATAATATAACATAATCCAAACTTGATATATTAATAAAATTGTAATAATATAATAGTCAATACATAAAATTTTAAAAATAAATATATTATTATTGTATAATAAAAAATAAAATAAGATTACTAATAATAATAATTAAACAAAAATTATTTTATAAATGACCTACCAATTAATCTCATGTACTACATAAATAAAAGGAAAAAAAACCAATTTTTCGGTAATTTTGACCTTCCACACCTCTTCAGTGTACCCATTGCACACCAAGGTGCAATTGCTAGTTTTATATTTGCCACTTTACTTATATATCCTACACATGATTTATAATTTCTTTATTTATCGCCTTGCTTATATATCCTACAAAAGGTGAGCACACACCTATGCGCTCCCCCTTCTTCGCCCTCCAATCCACCTTCACCAACCCCTTCTCCCACTCATTCAAGTCCCTCCACCATTGCTTCAAACCGTCTTCCCTCTCCTGGGGCAAATATTTCACTTAATCCTCCCCTTTCTTTAGTGCCAAGTTCTCTTTCAGATAAACCTCCATCTTACAAGGATGCCATCCTTGAGGATGGTTGGAGGATGATTAAAAAAAAGAAAAGGAAATCTCAAATCAGCAACTGAACGACCAAAGCCATGGGATTCAACTTGTTGCTTGTAGAGTTAGATCTCCCTCTCCAAGCTCTCTCAGACAAAGGTCTAGATCCCCTAGCAAAGACCTCTCTAGACAAAGGTCTAGAGCCCCTAGTGAGGATCTCTCTAGGGCATTAGTTCCACTTCAACAACAAGATTGTTTATGGGAGAATAAGTTCAAAGTGGTGGATTCAGAGGATATGGACTCCCTCCCTCAAATGCAATGAAGTTTTCAGTCATGTCATGGACTGTTAGGGGTTTATCTATCCCCTCAAGAAAAGTTTGTGTCAAGAAAGCCTTGCAAATTCACAAGCCAAATGTAATTTTATTGTAAGAAGTAAAAATTGCAAATACCTGACTTCAACTTGCTTTTCAATCCTTATGGAGGGATGGCTAGTTTAAATTCACTCTTCATAGTGATGGAAGTGGAGGTGCAGTGTTAGGAATTTCTCCTTGGTTAGCCAAGTTTATTATCTCTTCAGGAGTCGATCCCAATAATAATTATGTGTGGTGCTTATTATTGCTCCAAGGAAGATCCATTGGGTTTTGCTCCATATATGCTCCCAATGATTCTCCCTCTCGAATCAAACTTTGGGAATGGATGGTTATTAACCTTCCTACGGCTGAATGGGTTTGGGGAGGTGATTTTAACATGGTGGAAAATCACTATGATAGAAGTTGGTTCAGCCCTCATAAACTTTCCCAAAAAGAGTTTAATGCTTGGATCCTAACAAGGAATACTATGGGAGTTTCAGATCCCATTGTGGACAAAAGAGATACCCATCTCAACCATTGGTTCACTTGGTCCAACTCCAAAGATGGTGATTTAAGGAAACTTAGCCGGATTGATAGATTTTACCTTGTTGATTCCCTGTCTATTGTCCCTTCTTTGCATAACACTCTTATTAAAGTTGATGCTTTTGCCTCCCTTTCTAACCACCTCCCAATTTTTGTTGACATGCCAACTTTCTTCTTGTCCTTCCCAACCCACTAGCCTACCCTTCAAGCTCAACACACCTCCCATCTTAACCATCCTGACTGGCTTGCTTCTCTTATCTCCATTTGGAACGAAGCAACTAGACCTTAGCATAATTGTGGTTGGTTACAATGGTGGAATGAAGTTATTATTCGTTGCACCACCTTCCTAAGAGCTTATGGGAAAAGAATGGCTAGATAAAGATTTAGAATGGAAAAAACAAGGTATCAATTGGAGAAAAGCAGAACTCTTTTAAATTCAGCACTAACTAACATCTCCCTTTAACATGTTGTTGAAACAAAACTCAGAAGATTTGAATTTTATCGAGGACGAGGAGCTCAATTAAGGGCTAGGCTACATTGGATGAAAGAAAGAGATAAGGGAACAAAATTATTTTTTAGTTATCTCAAGAATAAACATTCCAAAGAAAGAATAATATCTATCCATTACCAAGAGGGGCACAAGCTTGACAATCTTGATGATATTAAATCTTGCTTCTTTCAGCATTATAAACAATTATTTATTGATCCTGCTGGAGGAGATTAGCTGCAAGAAATAGTTGAAGATATGGTTGGCACTTACATTCCTAGCAAGATTGACTTTGCTCAACAAACAAACTTAGACCGCTTGCTCACCATTGAAGAGTTTGATGCTACCTTGAATGATATGGCTAACTCTAAAAGTCTCGGGATTGATGGCCTACCAGTAGAATTTTATAAAATATTATGGCCATTTATTAGGGAGGACTTCTATGAGGTCTATAAAGAAGCATTTTCTAAGGAATCTTTAGGCTCTTCTATTAATCAAGGCTGATAAAATTAATTCCCAAAGGAAAAAATGGGAGTAACATTGCAGGTTGGAGACCAATGACCCTCCTTAATACCTCTTATACAATTATTGCCAAAGCTATTGCCAAAAGAATTAAGCAAACGGTGCAAGAAATTGTTAGACCCAAGCAAACTGGGTTTTTAGGAGGGAGATTCATTCTTGACAATTTGGTGCTTGCTTGGGAAATTGTTGAATGGGCTCAACAAACAGGACAAGACTGCCTCCTCATCAAATTGGATTTTGGCAAAGCTTATGATAGGATTAGGTGGCAGTTTATATTTAAAATGTTCAAATGGTTAGGCTTTGGACCTATGCTCATTTCACATGTGAAACTCCTTTTTGTTGATGTTAATGCTTGCTTAGCTATCAATAGTTCAATCACTCAAGCCTTTCCAATTCAACGATCGATAAGACAAGGCTGCCCTTTAGCTCCTTTCCTCTATGCGCTCACTGTTGATGCACTTAGTTACCTTTTAATTCATGCTAAACAACAAAACCTCATTCATGGTATCTCTCTACCTAGTAATGAAGTTGCTCTCAACTCTCATTTTGTTGATGATAGCTTACTACTCATTCAAAACTCTCAAGAAGAGCTTAATTACACCAAGGAAGTTATAAACATGTTTTGTTCAGCAAGTGGCTCACAACTTTCTCTTCATAAAACTGAATTTTGGATGACTTCAGCTAATCAGCCACATCCTTGGATACCCCCACAGTGGAATTTCAACAAGCATGGAGTAATTTCAAGATACCTAGGTATTCCCTTTGGCATAGGAGTTTCTCTCTTTAAAATGTGGAAATGGTTCATCAACAAATTAAAAAGAAAGCTCCAACTTTGGTCAAACAGATTTTTATCTATGGTTGGATGCATTCAAATTGCCAACAAAATTCTCATTGCCAGTCATGATTGTATCTCATCATGTTAGATTCCTTCCAAAAGCAGTTATAATCAGCTAACTCAGCTAATCAAAAAAAATTATGGGGAAAATGGAATAACAAAAAAGGTTTTCCAACTGCTTCATGGTTATATTGCATCCAACCAAAAAAGAAAGGGAGTTTAGGAATAATTGATCCCCTTACACAAGGGATCTGCCTTATTGCTAAATGGATCACTAGATCTCTTAATGGAGCAACCCCATGGAAATCTCTTATTAGGCACAGAATTGCTACAACCAAAGCCAATAATGCTTGGAAAGAGGTTGGGTGGAAAGATAAAATCTTTATGGCTAAGTATTTCAAGCCTCATGCCTCCAATCAATTTTTAAGCATATGGAAAGCTTGGCAACATGTTTCTCCTCTTCTTGAATGGAAAGGACAAGATCTTAGCCATGGCATGAGTTTTGTTGCTTCCTCTATTTGGTGGAATAGACTAATATCCCTTCAAGGGCAACCTTTAGCAACTACCCCTCACTTGCATAGCAAGCTCTTATTCAAAGAAGCCATCAAGGAATTCAGGGACATTTGGGACTTCACAACTCTATCTTGGAAAAGTGACTTACAACTTAAGCAAGATTTCAAGCTATCTGATGCTCTCATCAATGACATTCACAAGGTGCAAGATGTTGTTCCTTTAGAGCTACAACTAAAATTGTGCACTCCTATTTCTTGCAATTTTCTTAAAGATTGGAGGTGATTTCTATGCTACAATATTGAAAATTTCCCTCTCAAACTTGTCTACCTTAATATCCTTCCTCCAATTCAAATGCTTCCTAGATTAAATCTGAAATGGAATCTAAATTGGTCCAAGTCCAAGTGGTTTAGCTTGAGCACTGGTATTTGGAAATCAAAAGTTGAGGCCAATGCACAATTTGTAGCATGCAAGATTATTCATTACAAAGTAGTTGTGGGAGAACGCCTCACCTTTTTGTGTAATCAATCCACCAAATGTCCTTTTTGTCACAAGCTGGAAACCATCAAACATGCATTTTGGTCATGCAAGCATTCTCAATCAATTTGGCAAGTTATTATGAGTCTTATTCCTGACATGTTTAGCAGAAAATTAAAATGGAAATCAGCTCTTTTAGGGCTGTATTGCTCTCAGAATTTAGTTTCAGAATCTTTTCGTCAATGTATTCTTCAATATATTTGGTTACTCAAATGTAAAGCTATTTTCTCCCTGTAGAAGTGATTATGCATAGTCTATTCTCTTACATTATTTTGCAGCAATCAGCTCTTGCTAAAGCAATGAAGGAGAAACACAGCAACACTTCCGAGATTCAATCCCAACTATCTAAAGTTCAGTCTCAGCTGGCAGTGATTGTGAAAAATTCTAATGGAGCTCTACTTTCAATGTTTAATATCATTACGAATGATCATGTACTCCTCACTCTTGGAGAAAAATGAGTCTCATGTCAATTGTATGTTGCCCTAAGCAGAATTTCTTTATGTTGTTTCAGCTGGTATTTGCTCTAGTGTTTTTTGTTTGATTGCCTCTGACAGTCATTTGGGTTGGGATGTGCCTCTTTTACGCACATTTGTACTCTTGTAAATTATTTTTTCTATTATTAATGTAATGCATTTTCTCAATAAAAAAAGAAAATGGAAATGAAAAGAGTTACGTTATAATATTTCTTGTAAGACATATCGTGGCACCTAAAAATGAGTTACTCTAGAAGTAATACAAAACTAAAAGGTAAATAAAATATACCATAATAGAAATTAATAAAAAAACCTTAATAAGTTTATGAACGGTGTTTTTTTTTTTTGTGTTCTCCCCTAATGGCTTGTGCTTCTTCCTCTTCCTTCGCTCAAGTTGCAAAGGGCATTGGCGAATACTCAACGAGGATAGTTTGGGGGCGATGGGGGGTGTGCAATCGTGCAACAAGGGACAGGATAGAGATGCTCCTGTCTCGACTGGCACCAGGGACCCGTGCCCTAAAACACCCATTTCCACCAATACAAAATGGTTGGATGGCGGTTCGTTGGATTTTTTGGCGGTTGTAAGTCAAGAAGACCATGTGAATAGGGGGCGTGACTCTCCTGCAACCCCCTCTCCAACCCGCACTTTCATTAATATTTCCCCCCCTTTCTCTGTTCGCCATTCAGCCTTCGTTCCAAAAATCAATTTGGATTGTTTCATTGGTGAAAGAGAGAAATACCTTCAAAACCATGCTCTCATATGCAAATTTATGAAGACATGGCCAAATTTTCCCAATCTACATTATTGGATTAGTGAAAACTGGAAAGAATTTATGGAAGAGGAAATCAACATATACCCCTTTGTGCCAGAGGGTTTTTCATTCTTGAATTTGAGTCTGAGGGAGACAAAGAGTTAGTTCTCAATGTTGGTCCTTGGTTTTTTCATGGAGACTTCTTATGCATCAAGCCCTAGTTCCTACTTTCGATCCACAAAAGGAGACTTTCTCCACTGCATTTTTTTAGGTGTGTCTTACTTATCTCCCCGTGCAATTTTGGGAAATTGAATGTTTGAAAGCCATTGGCAATGGTCTGGGAAAACATCACAGCATATCAAAGGAAACAATCAATTATGAATGTTCCACTTGCGCTCGTCTTTGCCTCAAAATAGATTTATCCAAAGGCCTCCCTAAAGAGATTTCACAGAAGGTAGGTAAGAGATGCTGGAGACAACTTGTGGATTATGAGAAAATTGCATTCAAATATAGGAAATGCTTCTCAGTTGAGCACATTACTTCTCAATGTAGAAAAAAGCAATTTCATGAACAACCTAGATCATCAAACAATCAACCTACATGGTGGATAGGGGTTGAATCACACCACTATGTTGTTCCACCCAGTGCGAAATTGGGTTTTTCTTCCTCTCAAACACTTCATGATGTAAATCTAGTGTCTTGCACCCCCTCTTCTCTTGCTCCACAAAATTCACATTCTAGAACAAATCAAGAAATCAATTTAGATGTAGATACTTCAAAGGCTTCCATGGTTTCATCAGAGAATCCGATCATGCAGCCGAATAATCAAGCGATCTTCGTTGTTTCCTCTATGTTTCCAACAGCCATAAGAAGTGAAGAAAATATGAAATTGAAGGGTAGTAATGAAATGGTTTCCTCCTCCGAGTTAGAACAAGAATGGACAGAAGTGAAACAGAAAAAATCTCATCCAATTGGGACAAAGCTCCACATGACATTAAGATCTTCAAAGAAAAAGATGTAATGAATTTTATGTAACTCTATTGCACACTAACTTCGGATTTTTTATAGCTCTACAATGTGTAATCTTGTTCTCAAAGCAATAGAATGAGTGTTATCCTCCCTGATAGTGATTTGCCTAAAAAAAAAACCCTTACTAACTAGAATTTAAACCTTCTTAAATTTTAAAAAAACTACCCATAGCAAATACCACACATCATCTCAAATTCAATCCATCCATGCCTCGTGGATCTATGGCTAAGGGAAATTGCATATTGATCAATCTTACATACAACCTATAGATCTTCATTTTGAAATCAACATACACAAAATGCATCCTTCTGGTAAAAACAAAACATACACCTATACCACCAACCAATAGATACTTGTGACAGTCTAGTGTTATGCCTTCATTTTTTGCAGCCGCTCAAGGTTCGAGCAGATTATTATATTTTAGTTTTTATATATTTCAAGGGAACTACCCAAGAGATTATCATCCACACAAAATGTTGGAAACACAAATTAATGCTCTCAAAAAGACAAAATCACAAGCAACAAGAAAGTCCTTTGTTTTTTGCTTGTACACAGCTCTCGATGCAAAGAATAGCATACATTGATCAGCATAGTCTAATGCCAAAGGCATGTACTAACAAAACCTATTGTAAATCTCATCTTCATTTTTTGACAATGATACAAATTGCAGATATAATATACAAATAAAATTTGAAACTATGTAATAGTGTGAAAGTAAAGAAGAGGTATGTAATAGTCTCTATCTTGTTTGGGATTCTATTCATTGTGAAAATTCAAGTATTTATTTATGGGTTGATATGATCTTTGAATGCTTACAATTATCAAAAGTATGGCAGCTTGTTTAGAAAATTGAATGAATTTAAACTTTCTGTATTTAATATTGTAATGGTGAAAATTACCACCTTGCACTTCTCCCCTTCATTTTAAGTTTATTATGACTGGGTTAGTCCTCAATGTTATGACTAGCATGCAAATGATGAATTAGTAGTGTTAAAAGTTGCCACATGACATGAACCTCACCCAATTTAGCCTTATCTAATCCCCAAGAACTAGTTCCAATTGGCAGTTTATCGCCATGGTTACCCAGATCAGATCCATGATTGCAGATGTGACCCTAGTTTTTCGAAAATTAAAAATTATTGTTGGGCCCTTGCCAAATCATCCTTGTTGGCTGTTGTGTGCCAACTAAAATGCAAAAATTTGAAATTAGTGTTAAGGAAAAGTAAGATTGTCTAGAAAAGAAAAAAGATCTTTCTAGATTCTTATTAAAAAGATAGACTCTTCCACAAAGCTGGAACATTCTAGATTATTGGAATAAAAATTAAGAATGTAGAATCCTCCATAAAGCTAGAAGTTTCTATATTTTAGAAACCCTCTTGGATAGGACAACTGAGAGGGGCGGGGGGTTGAATCAGTTGTTACAAAATTAAAACCTTTAAATCATTCACCGGAACTAATCCTTAATATTGCTTAACTGAATATACATTAAGTGCAAGTGCAAAAACTAAAAACCATCACACAAACACAACATCAGATTTACGTGGAAAACCCAATAAGGGAAAAACCACGATGAGGATTAACTCACACTATAGAGAATATCAAAACTGATTACTAAGGCTCACTTCCAAGACAAGGACTCGTTGTTCAGATCAGGACTCACTGTCCAATAGGGCTACCAACCCAAAGGGCTCACTGCCACATAGATACAAAGAAGATAGAATAGATATGTTACAGAGAGAAGACAATCTCAATGCAACAGAAAAATCCACCACAATTTATTCAACCACTTGCATACATGCATTAATGATAGAGTACACCTTCAACTCACTGCATCCAGAAACTCAGCATTTAGGCTTCGCACTGATCTGCCACACTCGCATCACACACACTCAATGATTCGCATCAATCTCGCATCTATCTACTCTATTTCTTTGCACTTATTTCTCTTTGTACATCATTTCACCACTAACTCATCCTGCATTTATACTATCTTCAACTTTGAAATATATCCAAAGTCGGCCATCCAACATTAAATTTAAATTAGGTCAATGCCAAAACATCCTAGGGTGGAATTAAAATGAGGGTGACCCAAACACATGCTTGGTGAGGGCCCAAGTAGATCCAACACGCTACAACAATTTTGAAAATAGTGTTCAACACAAGGTTGGCCAAACCAATGAAAAACACAGAACAATTAAGCACAAACTTTCCAAATACCGAAATTATCTTCAATACAATCATAACAACTCAACTCTAGAACCGCAAGTCATAAGACTTTCCCAAAGAGAAATTTGGACCGACAACTTTTCTCCTAAACCTCAACCAAAACACAGAAAACCACAATTCACAACTGGTGAACATAACTTGCACTGTACAATGAATCAAGAGCCAAAAATCTTGATATAGCAGTCTCCAACAACCATGACCAACATATCTAAACCACACAAACATAGGAGCAAATCCCGGAGTAAAACCCGAAGCAACCATTGAATACTTGCAACCATTCTTCAATACAATTTTCTCAATATCCTCAACATGAACAACCAATAACCTACAACCATGACATCAATGACAACAGCAACTAGTTGATAACCAATTGACCAGTTGATATCAATGACAAAACCTTCATTCTTTTCCATTCTTACAACAAACCCCACATGGAGTAGTTCATTGAAAAAAACACTACAGTAAATTGTTGGATTGAATGTTAAAAAAACCTAGATCGATATAATCTTCTTCAATCATTTCAGTCTATTTTATACTCTGTTTTGCCCTGTTTGCTGCTGTTAGTTTTTTTATGGTTATTGTTGGGCCTGTTTTTACAATTAGCACACTGGGGAGACATTTTTAAAAACAAATCCTAGTGCACTTTTAAGGCATCAATGGATCATCAATCAATCACTATTCAATAATAATTTGATTCAATTAGCATAGTAATTACAGAGCATCTAGAACACTAAAGCACATTGAATCTACATATTCACCCCAAGGCGACTACAAGCTTGCTTGCTGTCTTTGATTTTGTGCCAAACCATTGGATTGGAAAAAGGGTTTGGCAAATGCAAGGAATCAGTCCTTTTCATCACAAATCCCTTGCTCAACAACCTCTCTTTTTATTCAGATATCAGCTACAGGTGCCAAGGCAAACACATCACTGACAGTCACTTCATCACAGATCAGATCTGCAAAGCAGATCAGATCCATGCTTCCAGAGCAATTCTAAAATCGTGAAGATCAGTTCTGCAATTGTGGAAATGATCTGGTATTTCTGACAGTCATACTTCAAGTCCAGATCTGATTGTCAGGTTTGCTATAGCACTTCTGTCACAGTTATCACTCAGAAGAGAGTTTCAGTCACAAGTTATTCGTCCATCTCACATTTCAAGCTACACTTCATTATTTTCTTTGAGAATTTAATAATTGTTTCAGTTCCAGAGCCAGCTCTAATTAATCTATGATAGTCTAATTATTTTTCATCTTATTCTAGGTTTAATAAAATAAAATAAAAATAATACCTAGCATTTATTCTTCTATTTCTTTTCATTCAAAGACTTGGTTGACAAATGGCAATCCTCATTATCCTCTATTACACTTCTAATGTGAAAGAACTAAAATTGGAAATTTCATTGTTATTCTTCACAAACTCCAAATATGATCTTTAGTTAAAATGTAATAAAATCATGAAGATTTGCAGATAAGGGCATAGTGTGATGGTTAAAAACCTGGCATGTTAACAAATCCACCAAGGTTCAAACCCCCACTGGGCCATTGTGTTCGCAGGCCTTGTGCCTTCGCTAGACCACTGTGCTTGCAGGTTTGGATCACCTGTGTTAATACAGGGAATGGTAATGCCCAAGATGGGAAGAGGTTTTCTAGAAGCGACCTCTCTGGCTCAAGTCAGACTAAAAATTCCTGAGTTTTCTTGGTTAACCAACAAAAAAAATCATGAAGATTTGGAAGCAGTTTTGTCAATTATGTTGCTTTATCTGTCCCATAAATGTGGCCCATTTTGGAATGCTTTGTCTCCAAGTATCTCTTGCTCTCATGTCTTATTGTTCAATTAACAGCATCCTGTCCCACTATTTTCAACCCATTACCTCCGAAACCACCATACTTAACAGGATTATTCGTCATCAACCTCAAAGTCTGAACTCCTATATGGGGCCAAAAAGGAGAGATGATTTTATAACTACTGATAAAATAATTTAGAATGCATAACATGAGAATTGTTTTAAACTCAAAAGGTGTTTTGAATTAGTGTCAATAACTGTGGGCCAAACACATCAATTCTAAAATACCAGCTACTCTGAAATGGAAAACTAATCAAGTATAAATACTAAGGCACATACCATCTGCATCTATCATTAACACATTGGTAGTGAAATGCGACATCATGGTAAATACAGAGGTAGTAACATGATGATCATCTCAAAGGTAGTAACATGACAGTAATCACAAGTACATCTACAAGACAGGCATTCAGGATTACCAAACCTAAGACATATAACAGGGTAGACTTTTTGGAACCTAACTCTACAGTATACAATCAAACATTTTGAACAAGCAAAAACTTCCCATGATCATATATGTAGTATCAAGGATCATTAACAAAAATATATATGATACTCAGGGAACAAGTTCCTTCTCTCAACAATACAACTAAAACTTGAAAGACTTCACCTTGCCCCAATGCCATATTCACTTGAGTCAACAGGCAGTCCAAGTTCCACATCAGCTTCACTATTATCATGGCCTTCATCTTGAAGATTATAAGCTTGAAGCTTTGTGTCCCAGACTAATACCACAGCCTTCATGACCATGCAAGTAAATTAAAACTCCTCTGCCAGATTGTTCAATTTGTTGCATGGCTTTTGCAAGTTGGTTTCCACAATCACACCTTGCTGACCCGAAGCTATCCCCAGTAAGACACTCAGAATGAAACCTTACCAGTACATTTAGTCCATCACCATGTATCAATAGATGACAGCAATAATCAGACAATAAAAAATACCAGTCACATGAATAAAAATTATCATTCACACTAGAATACATACCTAAAATCCTTCATATAGAAAAAGGAGTACAAAACAAAGCATTTGTGCAACAATCTCCTAATAGACAAAACAAATGCATAATTTATTAATTACTCATATGAGCTACGGGTGAATTCCCAAAGTTAACATTTGATAAAATCTTGTGAATATATTAAGAAGAGATCCATTTTTTATACTATTTCAAAATTACCATGAAACTATTGTGAGAGTGCAGTCTCAACTCTCAATGAGAATTCCACTTCAACAATAACGTGCCTGGGGTTGCAGAGTCTGTGATTATTGGCTCATTGACAAAGGCCAGAAGTTCAGTTAGGATGACATTTATGCTCATCTGGATAGCAATCGAGCAGAAGCATTGTCATGTTCCCACCATTTATCATTATCCTTGTGCTACCGGTCAGGACATCCTAAGGTGGAAAAAGTCATAAATCAAGGTCCTGTTCAGTTACTTCTGGCTATCTGCTTGCTGTCTGAAATCCCTCTTTAGCCTTTTATCTCTTGAATGATCATCATCCTGTATTTGGGGAAGGGAAGCATTTCCAAGGCTCTGTGTCTTCACATGGCTCTGCAAAATATGGCCAGTCTGCTATCAACTCCTCTTAAACTGTGAATTCTTTTATGAAGTACTGACATGGATTTCACAGAAGACAAGTATGGTTTGAATCTGCCCAAATTATTTGGGAACTATTTTCATGATCAATACTCAAGTACAATTTAAGTGTGTCATGTCTCCAAAATTGCAATGCTAAAGTCCTTAACTTTGAAATACACGTGATTAAAGCAAATGAATAACAAATTAAAATTGTAAAAAGGAATATTATCGATTTAATACTCTTATAATTACTATTATCATAAGATAATATGATAATTGATAATTATAAATATATATAAATATCGACATTATCCAATAAACATTGACAACTTAAAATCATTATAATCTCTATAATATAATGTGAAGGATATATAATATAAATAAATAATAAATAACAATTCTTATAAATAAAATAAAATAAAAGAGACAAATATAAATACCAACTAAAAAGGGAATGAGAAACAAACAGGCCGACTAGGGGAGAGGACCTAGCAGTTGAGCATGTTTCAATAGTTGAGATAGTAGTTGTTTATATAATGCCCAATAGTTGTGAATCTGTGATAGTAGTTGTTTATATAATGCCCAATAGTTGTGACATGACTACCCTAACTTAAACAAAATGTATTCCTTTGATCTAAAAAGCAACCAATCATGTGATGCCACATCAGTGCTCAACTACCCATGATGTGAATGCACAAATATTGGTAGCACGTTTGTTTTGGGCCTTTTTGGACACCTTGACAAAAAGCATGCTGATGTGGCATAATATTTGATGATGTGGCCCTGAAACGGAAGTTATAAGCAGGGGACTTGCCAAGTAAGCTGCTGTAAAAAAATTGGAGTGATTTGAAATTTCCACATAGGATTTTGAGAAGTGCGAAGTTAGGGTGCACAACTACTAGGTCCTCTCCTATAACATAAGACAAATTCCCACAATCAATAGTCACCTGATGAATCAACTCCATCAAACACCGCTTGCATTAAAGGGTCGCGTCTAGGCTAGAGGCTCTTGATGGCTACAAAGGAGATGCAAGAACGAAGGCGTCAAAAAAGGAGGAGACAATAATATTGTCACATATTATTGAATAAGGAATTGGACCTGGTTATCACTGCTAGCTATCATTGCCAGCTTGAAATTTAGGGTGTCGATTCATATTATAGGAGGTATACATTTATCTTTCTACCGCACAACTCCAAAGAATATTGGCGGGACGTTTGTGATGCCATCGGGCTTATGAAGCAAACACAATATGGGTATGAACGATAATTTCTTCTTGCAGATACATACATCTAAACCGCAGAAGGCACCATATCAGAATTAAAAGGACGACATGCTTGGAGAAGATAACCGCTACAGATAACAGTGGATTGGTCAGGTCTCTGCAGCAGTGTATCATATAGTATGGCCTCCTTAATGTTGCCACGGGTAAGGGAAGACTCAGACAGGACCCTTAAAGAATCGAGTAACGGGATGTGGAAGAAATGGGATATTTATCGAAGAGAAGAGGGGAAAAGCAGGGCACTCAGCACAATTCCAACGGTTAGTATAATTAAATAATAATTTCAGAATTATGATTCTTCTTTAGGTTATTATAAATGATTCAGAATTTCAGAATTATCAATTGAGGGGGATAAAAGGTAAGAAATCTGCTGGCAATAAGAAATCAGTTGTAGTGTAGGTTGGAGTATTTATGATAGAATGATTAAGGGATATAAGACCAGTAGATTTTATGAATGAAAGAATATAATACGATTCAGAAATCAGATCGGAATCAAGGAATAAGGATCAACAGTTATAAGAGGTCTATTGGCTATATATATATATATATATATATATATATATATATATATATTCATGAAAAGGACCTAAAGCTAAGATTTATCTTGTTTGAAGCATTGAAACAGTAAGTTACAGCCCTAGCTACATTGAGCTTGTGATTCTAGGACAAGATTTAGGGCAATCCCAAAAGGAGACATTACAAAGTGGGTCAGCCATCTGGGAGACTGTCCCTTCTCTAAATTGTTGAAGAAATCCCAAAGGAGAGAAATGGAAGGGTTTCCCATGGAAAAGAGACTACCGTCTGCCACTTTTTAGATAAGTTAGAAGTGGCTATGTTAGAGGTATTCTGATTAAGAGGAAGGTAGGAGAAAAGGTTCCTTTATATGGTAAGACTGCAGATCTAAAAATTACAGTCACCTTGGCCTCCAGAGGTGACCTGGGCAGAGAAAGAGCAAAAAACTGGCTAAGGAATACCAAAGATCTTTTTTAGGAGCTTACAATTTCAAAATAGAGAAGGGCCCAAACAACAAGGCTGAATCTGTTGGTCTAGTCCAATAGCTTATATGATAAGGTTGCAGTGCTTAAAACAGGTGACCTCTCATTACAGACACACCATATGCTAATGGGGTTAACTCGATTAAAGCCAACAGTTTAAAAGTGGTATGGGGGCTAGAAAGGGATAACATGAAACTTTAACTAGGCCTCCAAAGGCATCCAGTGCAGAGTAGGACCTGCTGGTGTGCTAAGCAAGGCTAACTGATCTGTTCTAGGCTTTTACTCTATCATGATTGACAAATGGGGCAAACACCATGGCTTAAGCTACTGGTTTTTGTCCAAGGGATTAAATGGAACTTTATTTCAACTTCAAATCTTTAATTGTGAAAGGAGACTTCTTGATCATCAAATGCTTTGAAATGTAGGTACATCCCAACTTGAAAACTATAAGGAATTCTTGTGAAAGCTTTTGATCTCTTTCCATGCTCTAATCTCCTCTCTTTCCATCCTTTATTCAGGAGAGTAATACAATGGCCAATATTCTTGCATTAGCTAATGTTTCTTAGAGCAACAATGAGTTGAGGGTTAGCAAGTCTATGGAAGATTGTTCAAGATTAGGGTGTAATGTCCCCTTCTCATCAATGATCTGTTCAGACACTCATCAGCCTATTCCGGAGGCCCGTAGGCTCGTTGAGGTAAAATTAGGGTTTCCATGTTCGGTGGTCCTTTGGCATTTCGAGGAGTTTACTATTTATTGGAAATTCTATTTTTGGCAGTATGTAGATTGTCAGCTTTCAGAACTTCATTTCCAGTTGGAGCAATTATTTGAATTCAAGTTTTGGCTTCTAAAAGCTTTATTTTGGTGAATTTCATAAATAAAGGCATTAATGTTATAAATTGTAGTTGACCCCCTTGGCCTAGGAGAATAACTTCAAGATGTTTTAAAAGGTGGACTTGAAGGGGGACACCTTCATAAGTGTTTATTATTATTTTTTAATAATGTCATTATGCCTTGGGAAAAAGTGACGCCTCTTTTAAGGAGAGATATTTTTAAATAAAGTGAAGTTTATTATTTTGCAAGAGGGACGCCATCTTGAAGAATTAATTGATTTTTGGAAATTGAAAAGACTCTTGTATCTTTTGGTGTGCCTTCTCGGGAATTTGAAGAGTTTTTTTGAACTTCGATAAAATGAAGGCTTTGCTCCAGCTTTGGTATCCATTATGGTTATCATATTGTTATGCTGTCGAAATGACAAGTGATATTTTGCTTCGAGGATGCTACCTCCTAGCCCTTAACCAATTTCGTGTTTGAAATACAACACCTAGTTGGTCATTTGCTGCTTCTCATCTAGACTAGCAGATTGAGCTCGAATGTTGAAGAATTTGTAATATTTTGTCAATTTTGAAGTTGTCGATGCACCTACAGCTGAAAGTGAATTTTGCTAGCAACTCTTTGAATAAATTTATTCTGGTTCTGGGTATCTTTGCTATGCATTTGTAGACCAAAGGCGACCCTTCTTGCAAAGTGGCAGATTTTATTTTGAAGTTATTGATTTTTAAGAAGCAAATCGCCCCTCGTGAAGACCGTACCATTCTTGGTGCATTGGAAGTCGTGCAAGAATTAAATTCTGAGTTTTTGATGTTGTTTCCTCATCTAATCTTGGGCGCCTATCCTCCAATAGCACATTGGTTTTCGTTTCACATAAATCAGAGGTAATTTGATGAAGTTATGAGCATTTTATGGTGTTTACAGTTTGCTGATCAGAATTCCAGAACTCTGTTTTTATATCAGATTCATGAGATTTCAGTTTTGGTCTTTATTTTATCATTGGGAGAGTAAAAGAACATTGATAGTATTCATTCTTCTCTTCTTAGCTTTGTTCTCTATCATTGAAATTTGTAATTTGCAGATTTGTGATTGTAAGGTTGAGATTTAGTAGTACTAATCCAACCATTTTAAGTCTCTGCAATTACTTGATATATTCCATATTAATTACCCTTGGATGGTTTATATTTGATATCTCTTTGTACCCACTTTCAAGTGGAGAATCCCCACTCTCAAGTGGATGCCTGCCGCAGCGGAAGAATTAGTTAGTTTTCAATTCAATTAATTACTCCGTCATATGTTAGCACCTCGCCCTCACTAGGATCTTGTGTGCACATTCTTGACGTTGAGTATTATTCTCAGTTTTAGTTGCAATCAATTTTGTATCAAGTCAAAAGCTAGGGATCCTCTAACCATATGGCAGCCCCTCTTCCTTAAGTGGTTTTAGGGCGCATTCTTGGTTAGAGTTGCTTTGACAGTGTTTGGATTTAACACTAACGCTAATCAAGTTGGCTAGTACTGGGTTTTGTTGTGTAAATCTATCAAAAAATTTGGTTAGCATATTTCATAGGGCCTCTAATAACTCATGACACTCTTTAGACCTGTGATGATTTGAGAGGACTAGACAGTTATCTTAAATTGAGAAAAAGAGGAGACTATTATATGAAGACAAAGTCCAGCCGATTCACTTTTCTCTACAAGAAGCTATCCTCTGGGTGAAATCTTTTGTTTTGGCACTGCTGTGAATCTATAAGGAATACATTTTCCTTTTGTCTTCTTGTGTAGTTCACCACAGTCTATAATGGTATTTGGAAATAGATCAAGTAGAGTAGTGTCGTACATTAAGTGACCCTACAATATTGAAAGGATACAATGACAAGGGTTACCAGTTGACCTTCATCCAAACAGCCTAGAGGGCATTCAGGCATCCCTTAACTGTCCTAAGGGAATCAAGTGTCCTTATTGGCCTAAAATAAAACAGTCAATTAAATTTTAAAAAATGCACAAAAATGCTTAAACATCAACACCTTATCATCCATTTTTCTACACAAAGCAAGAGCGTAAACAGGAGGGCATCATTGGTTAGAAGCATTGAATAGATTCAGTGTTCCACGAAGATGCGCTCCCCCCCCACCCCCAATTTTAGCCGTCTCCTTGACCTGGATGTTTCGAAGACTTGGGGACAGCTGAGAAACGTCCCCCCGCAGTCCCCCCACCGCCGCCGGGACTTGGGAAACTTCGAGGAAACAACGGGGACGCCTGGCGTCTGGGGGACTCCCAGCCTTCCCTCGAGCATCTCAGAAACGCCCAGGCGTCCCCCATGTTGGAACGTCCAAAAAGGCATTCTTTGTAAATTTCTTTTGATTTTATTGGAATTTGAACCTAGGGTCAAACCCTAAAGGCTTGTGGGACCCATCTAAAAGCCTCTAAACTAAATAAAACACTCTCATTGTTCATTTTTTTGCTCACATATGTAGAGTTTGACCACGAGGATACTAGTAGTTCGAGTGACGATGAGTTTGGGGATGATTAGAGGCCTCCCTTCACTAGATTTTTGCATTTTGTACTTATTTTGATATTAATGTATCATGCTACTCATTGTAATCATCTTTATGATATGATATTATCATGTGACATGTCATATTTTCAATATTTGTATAATAGAAATCAAAAAATCTCAAATTCGACAATTTCATTTGTTAAATTTTAATATTTTATTTACTTTTAGTCTTTTAGTAATAGTATTCAAGTATTTAAAATGTTAGTATTTGCAATTTTACTAATTTGCCAAAGTTTAATTTGAAATGTTATTCTTAAACGTCATTTTATAACTAGTTATTCAAGTACCATATGTATATCAACACCGCCCCCCCGCCAACCCCCGCTGCCGTCCCCGCCGTCGTCCCCAAACTTAGACCCTCTATCCCCCCATCCCTGAGACACGTCCCCGATAGGGGATGCGTCTCCGTCAGGAAACTCCGTGGAACACTGAATAGATTATAAAACATACCATTAACAAAAGATGGGGACCTATTGAATTGAAAGCAGACTTGTGATCTCGTCACATTGGTGGTCAAAGGTTTATTGGAATTCCAACTAAGAGCCATGTTATAGATGGAGTTTAATAGTTAAGCTTTTATCACTCTCTTTAGCAACAATGATGGTGAAAAAAGTAATATCATAAACTGAAACTTGTTGGCAGGAAATCCACCTATAACAAGATCTAGGTTGTAAACCAAAACTTGTTAACAAGAGAATCAGTGACCATTGTCACTAAAGAAAACAGGCAAAGAGGAGGAGTTAGTACCTAACAAAATGTGCAATAGTTATGAGGGGCACATGATGCTCCTTGGCAAAATCTTGGTAAACGTGCCATTGAACCATCATCGCCAACTATTTCACAAAGCACTGCAACAGGACACAATTCCACTAGTATTGGAAGATCCACGGAAGCTTCAATATGACTAGCTCTCTTTAGTACTCAACCTTCTTTGTATTTTAAAGGGAATATGACCAGGCCTCCTAAAATCACCAGGTTTACAATCCAGAGACACAAGTGCCAGAATCGTATTTGCCCTATCTGCTATTGATATACTTGTGGATGTGCCTACTTTGCATCCTGATATTCATCAGGTAAGGTTTACATTAGTAATCCTTCAAATTTGCATAGAAAGAAAGAAAATCAAGGAAAGAGCAATTTTTATAGTAAAGAGACGGAAGAAATTACACTACATACCACAGTTAATGTAAATGCAGTTAGAAGTTTTTGATCATTTTCTTTGTCGGGTACCATTAGGGGCCATTTGATCCTGCTTAGATCTTCTTCCTTCATTTCAAAACAAACAATTCCAATTCCATGCTTCACAACGTAGGTCAATGCCTAAGGGGCTACTGAGGATGGTGCCATAATAAGATCCCCTTCCTTCTCCCTAACTTCATCATCCACTGCAATAACAAGTTGCAGAAGCATATATCAAGATGAAATCATCAATTATAACAATCTTAGTGGCTATACAATCTGATGTTGGATTAAACAAAACTACTAGGATCCCAGTTTCGATTCATGTAGGTACAATCTCCTTTCAGATAGAATTTTTCCTTATCTATATGAAGAACATTGTACGTACTTAACTGAGATCTAAACTGAAGATACAAAATTACAAAATTTCACTACACTCTCAACGTCTTCTAAAAATCAAGATAATGTGATCATTAGATACATAGAAGAGCTGATATTATGACCAATCCGATAATCAAATTGTACTATTAAAAACTATCCTATGGACATAAAAGTAATAATAGTTTTCTTAAACCTGAAAAAGAAAAAAACCAATAGGCACAAGTCCATGATAGAGTTCAAAATATAAAGCCTTGCATAGTGAGGGTTGGGAAACTGACCTTCCCTTGTCAAAAAGCTTCGTCTGCCTCAGGGATGGAACAAAATCCCTTGATGGACAATCAAGACCACCATCATCTTCACTAACAAAAATTTGATATGTTGCCTGGGTGATTTATGGATCTGCATCGAATGCAATTGTGTCAATATCTAACTTAGTTGATGTCACTAGAGCTTTCCCTAAACCAATCACACTAACACCACTAGGCGTGACCAAATTCCCTATTTGAATGCCTGCCTCATTAACCCCTCTAGTGTTTTGCAAAGATTCACTTCCCTCCACACATCTACATTTTAGAAATGATGCATTCTTCTTCAAAACCAAAGACAATTTTAACAAGGTATTTTGCAAAGCAAACTTGTCAAATCCCGTTTAATTAGCCCAGCTTAATCACTAAGTTATTGTATTAATTGTTTAATAACAAGCAATTAGGAAAGACAATTTGGTTATGTTAATTACAACTTGAAGGGAAATTAAGAATGATTATGATGGTAATGACTTATTGTGTTAGTCTGACAGGAACCAGTAATACTCTCTCAAGTCAGAGAGAGTATCATCAAGGAAAAAGGTTTTAGCCAATGGTGGTAACTTGTCATGATGGAATCACACACACACACTTAGATTCATTTAGGTAAATCGCATAAGATTAATGTATATATGTTTTCTTTACCAATACATAGTTGCATAAGGATGAAATCTAGACTAATTAAATAATTTGTAGAGCCCATGTTAACATTGGGTCATAAGCCAAACTTAGCACAAGAATGTGTTGCTTGTTGATATGTATTTGTATTCTGGCATTCCGCCAAAAATGACTCCAAACTATCTAGGAGTTGGCAATTTTTGCTTTTGATTTAATATTACAAGGAAATAAAATTAAAATTAAATAAATAACATTATATTATAATATTAAATATTATTATAGTAAAGAGACAAAAAAAATTAATATTATTAAGAGGTCACGAGGTCTAGTCTCCCCACCGTCCTCGTGGTACCCAAGGGCATGTCGTGCCAGCGTCACCAGTCACGTGAAAAAAGTTTACCAAGCACACTACAGTTTATAGGGGGGAGGCTACCCAATTTTGATTCTTGCAATCTAAAAAAAATAAAAATTAATATAACCAATTAAGGGGATGACCTCGCAGTGCAATAGTTGTTGCACGGCAGTGGTAAACACTGCTATAGGAGTTCGATTCCCACGGAGTGTGGGAGGTGGTACGATTGCTGGATGGAGGTGGAGATTGCGTCGACGGCTGTAGTGGTGTTGGGCAACACACAGGTGGAGGACGACGACAAAGTATGGAAGAATGGTCGTGGAAGGATCTACAATGGAGGGAGGAGTGCATAGAGTTTGAGGCAAGGAAAGGTGACAGGTGGTTCGGCATTAGGAGCAGCAAAGCAACGATTGTGGTGGTGTAGGCGGCAGTTGGTGATAGCGATTTGGGGAGAAGGCAGGGGAGAAGTATGGTGGAAGTTGGAAGGAGGACGAGATGCAAGGGTGAAGGTAGAGCTAGAGGAGAGGAGACGAAGGAAAGAAAGAGAAGAGGAGACGAGGGTAGGAGGTGGAGGAGAAGTAGGCGAAGAGGAGCAGAGAAGGAGAAGAAAGAGAAGAGTAAGGAGGGGAGAGGAGGAGAAGAGAGAGAAGAAAGAGGAGGAGAAGCAGATGGAGTCAGAATGATGGGGATGAGATCCCCCAAATGTGGCCTCATTGGTTTGTAGCTCCAGTCAAAAGTCTTCCCCTATCAAAAAAGAAAAATTAATATTATTATCAACAATATTATATTTTAATATTGTATGATAATACTTTTAATTTATTTTTTAAAAGGGAGGAGAGCAAGACTAAAATTATTTTAAAAAGATTAAAGATCATTTAAGAAGGGATAAAATAGAACGCAAAGTAACTTTAAACTTAATTTATTTCTCCCCCTCAACGTGCCTGGTAGATGCTCCCACAATTTTCATGCATATTCATCGTGGTTGGATGCTAGCAAAGGGAGGAATCTGAGTTATGCTTGGCAATTGTATTTGCTTAAAATAGGCAAAGGACCTTTCAAAAAGAAAAAAAAGGAGGATTTGAGGAGGGAGGACAGCAGAGGAGGAGGATCAGGTCTATATGCTTAAATTCTCAAAAAACAATTAAATGGAAGATCAGGTCTAACAATGCCTCTGTGCTTACATAACTTTCATATTTTCAGTTACATGTGGGTATTATCTATGTGTACTAAGAGCCCATAAAGTGTAACTGAATGCACTTTCCTAGCATTGTCAATAATTACATATGACTTCTCTTATTTAAATGATCAGGTATCCCACAACCTAACTTTGTCAAACTTAGAATGAAATATTTGTGACGAATGGCTAAAATATAAATGAATATGATCCTAAATGTTGTTGAGATTTAACTTGAGCATTTCTTGTGGTAAAAAGAATAATTCAACAGTAAATGGTCATAAAACAGAAATGTGAAACAACAGCAACAGGCAACAAAAAAATGGAAAAAGCAATAATATAATTTTAGTGTGCTGAATATTTGCTTCTGCCAACTGGTGTTTTTCATATTTTAAAATTGGTTTGCATTAAAACAAATGCATGTTCTCTTGAGCCAGTCAAGTACTGCTGGTAATGTATTAAGTTTTATTTCCCAGGTTTGGAGGACAAATTCGGTAAATTCTTTACTTAGTTTACAAAGAAATTAAGGTGATCATGTTGACAACTATTGTTCTGGGTAGAACTAGTGAGGTGACTTGTAGAAAAAACTGCTCCCATTTTATTGAATTTCTTGCAAAAAAAAAATTTGGGTTTTGTTCTTTGAATTTTTCCCTTTCCATAACATATTGAATTTTTAAATTTAGCAAGGGATGTAAAACATATGACCATTTAAACACTGTCCTGTCTGCTGCAAACTGCAGAATGAAAGTTGTTAATTGACTTATATGGCTTAAGTATGCAATTTAACGATGAGGAAGTAAGACCATTGGTTCCTAAATCATCTAGTAGTGAGTGGATTTAGGGAACATGTGGGATATGGAGTAAGTAGCCTTCTTGGCATACTATGTAATAAATGTTATTACCCTGAAATTATATCATTGAACTAATGCTAGTATGGGCTTTGTCTTTTGGTTACTGTTTACCCATCTTATAGAATGTTAAGGCATCATTGTGAGATGATTGAGATATTCTATATTGTAAACATTGAATGTCATTGTTTTCCATGCCTAAGTGCATTGCCTTGGTGGATTTACGTCCTCTCCAATGATATGTTTAACAATGGACAGGTGTATTAGATATGTGATGCATCAGCACATAGGTATGTTCATTGTCAATGACTCAGTGAATTGGATTACATCATGTATGTTGGCCACATACTGCTAGATCTTTTGTGATGGGTCAAGCTTCTCCAATGGAGTAGCACATGGAGGCTAATGCTGTTAATGTTCGGTAGCTGCAGGAGGTATCTTCTAACTGCAGAAGAATCTTCTTAATTTGTTAATGTTCGGTAGCTGCAGGAGGTATCTTCTAACTGCAGAAGAATCTTCTTAATTGGCGTATGCATGAGAATCTTCCTTAAAGAAGTCATAACTGACATGCAATGGAATATTCGGACTGTCATGCAAAAGAATATTTGTTTGTTTGTCTTAAATAGTTGCATGGAATATATTTGTAACGCCTACTTAAAACAGGCAATTATAATGCTACTGGTGTGTCCTCTTTTGCATGCAAAAGAAACCTTTTCCTTGTTTATAAAAGAAATGTCAATTCCTTATTTGGGTTTGAAATTCTTGCTTAAGTCAAGGTGTGCTTTCAAGGAGAAGTTCGCCATCTACAGCAGGTGTTTGAAAAGAGCAGATTGATAGTAAGGAAGATATCAGAGTTCTTTTGGATGCATGTATCTATGTGAGATACTATTCTTCTGTGAGTCAAGTTGTAAACTGTTTTGCTGCTACTTCATCTAATATAAGAGAGTACATTTGTGGCTGGGTTTTTCTCCCTCGAGAAGGAGGGTTTTCCCAGGATAATTTCTGTGTTCTTTTGTTCTTTGTGTTCATTTTCTGTTTGCTTTCATTTCTGGTTCTAAATTCAACATGGTATCAAAGCAGGTCTAAAGAAAAGATCCAGAACCAAAACTCTTAAGCTTTGAAATATTTTTCTTGCTTGTCTTCTTGTTTGGTTATTTCAAGTTCTTCCTACAATGGTGAATGGACTCAAAGTTGAGGACAGGCTGGATGGTACATCCAACTTTACTTCATGGAAATTCAGAATTTTAATTGCTCTTGAAGAAAATGACCTTCTCAACTTCGTGAAGTCTGATGTAGATGACCCTGCTGATGACACTGAGAAAGTTCAGTGGAGGAAGAACCATATTATGTCAAAGAAGATATTGATTGATTCTGTTAAGGATCATTTGGTACCTGTCATTTCCAAGCTAAACTCAACTAAAGAGATGTTTGAGAGTCTTCAAAGTTTGTATGAATTCAACAACACTAGTAGAGCTCTAGCGTTGAGGCGTCAACTCTTTCATATTAAAATGGTTAGAGGAGAATCTGTTGTATCCTTCTTCATGAAAATTTCAGAATTGAAGGATCAGCTAAATGCTATTGGAAATTCTATTGAAGACAAAGACCTGGTTATGTTGGCCATGAATGGCCTTCCTCACTCTTGGGAATCCTTCATTCAAGGAATTAGTGGGAGAGATGAACTTCCTAAGTTTGATAAGGAAGTTTGATAGATTGAGAGCTGACTGCATTCAAGAAGAATGCAGACTAGAGACTAGAGGCAATGTTCGTAAAACTCTTCATGAAGATGATCATGTACTTGCTGCTCATTCTTCTAAAGGAAAGAAAGGTAACTCCAAAAGTTTCAGAGATAAGAATTTTGTTTCAGCCCCTAATTTCAAGAAAAAGAAGAAGAATCTTTCTAGGATTCAGTGTTTCAGATGTGACAAATTCGGCCACTATGCTAGAGATTGTCTTTCTAGACCCAAGCATCAAGTGGCTGCTTCAAATGTTGAAAACTCTTCTCCTCAAAGAGAGTCAAGAGAAAATTCAGAGGGGTTCTTATTTATTTCTGCTCTTTCTAGCAATGTTCCTACTGACTTTGATTCATGGCTTATTGATAGTGGAGCCTCTCGAAACATCACTGGTTATCGTAAACACCTCTCTAATTTGAAAGAAAAAGATTCTCATCTTCAAGTTATTATTGGTGATGATGCTTGCTATTCTGTGAAGGGTGCTGGTTCTACATCTTTTCAATTAGTCTCCGGAATTCCTCTTCATCTGAGTAATGTTATTTTTGTTCCTGGTATTAAGAGGAATCTGATTTCTATTTCAGCACTGGAAGACAAGGGCTTTCATGTTGCTTTTGCTGAAGGCAAAGTTCTTGTATGGAAGAAGAACACCAGCATTAAGACAGCTTGACAGATTGGAGTTCGTCATGACAGTCTTTACAAACTTTCAGCTCATCCTATCCTTGCATTAGCTCATGTTTCTCTAAGTTCAAGCGAGTTGTGGCATAAAAGATTTGGTCACCTAAATTTCAGAAACTTGTCTTCTATGGAGAAGGTGGTAGTTGGTCTTCCAAAGCTGAACCAAGATCATGAGGGTGTCTGCAAAGGGTGTGCTCTAGGTAGGAACATTAAAAGTACTTTTCACGGCAGTGAAAGTAGAGCAAAGGATACCCTAGAGTTGATTCATTCTGATTTGTGTGGCCCTATGACCGTTGCTTCTCTTAGCGGTTTTTGGTATTATGTTACTTTCATTGATGACTTCTCTCATAAGACATGGATTTATTTTCTTAAATCGAAAGAATCTGATGAGGTGTTGTCTAGATTTAAAGAATTTAAAGCTCTTGTTGAAAATTTGTCTAACAAGAAGATAAAGGTTTTAAGATCTGATAATGGGGGTGAATACGTCTCTAGTATATTTCAAGCTTTGTGTTGAAGTTGGGATTAAGAGAGAGTTTTGTGTCCCTTATAATCCTCAACAAAACGGTGTAGCTGAAAGAAAGAACAGAACTATTGTTGAGGCAATGAAGGCTATGATTCATGATCAAAGTCTTCAATCATTTTTATGGGCAGAAGCTTGCAGGACAGCTGTATATATTCAAAATCATAGTCCTCATCAAATCTTAGTCAATATGACACCAGAAGAAGCTTTCTCAAGTTCTAAACTTGATATCAGTCATCTCAGAATTTTTGGATGTCCAGTCTACATTCATGTTCCAAAAGAGAAAAGGTCTAAGTTAGAACCTTCAGGAAAGAAAGGCATCTTTGTTGGTTATAGTGAATCATCAAAAGCATACAGGATTTATATTCCAGGTCAAAAGCAGATTGAAATCAGCAGAGATGTCTCTTTTGAAGAAGATGTAGCTTGCAAGAGATCTAAAGAATCTATTATGGAAATTGATAGAGAAGATTCTGAACCTTCTCAAGACATGGAGATGGCTGTTCCGGACTCCCCTTCTGAGATTCAGAGGGAGATTACAGAATTAGAAGATTCTACTAATCCTGTTGATCCCATTGATCCTATAGATACTTCTGCTGGTCCAAGTAATGCCTCGGCTGATAAGAAGAGACATTTGTGGGCCAGGCATACTATGCAAGACGCTGAAAAAATTGCAGCTCCTCATGGCACTTTCAGAGAGTAAACGACCTCATAAGTTTGCAGGATATGTAGCCTTGATGAGTCATATTATAGCATCCGAGCCTTCTAGTTTTGAAGAGGCTTCAGCTCAACAAGTGTGGAAGGATGCCATGATTGAAGAGTATCAAACCATCATCAAGAATGATGTCTGGGACATTGTTCCCAGGCCCAAAAGTAAATTTGTTGATTCTTCCAAGTGGCTGTTCAAAATTAAACATGCAGCTGATGGGAGTGTAGAAAAATATAAAGCTAGATTTGTAGCTAGAGGGTTTTCTCAAAAAGAAGGTATAGACTATGAAGAGACTTTTGCACCAATAGCTCGTTACACTTCTATCAGAACTATCATAGCTGTTGCAACAGTTAAGGGTTGGAGACTTCATCAAATGGATGTGAAAACGGCATTCTTGAATGGGATAATTGAAGAGGAAGTATACATTGAACAGCCAGAGGGCTTTGTGATTCATGATAAGGAGTCTCATGTGTGCAAGTTGAAAAAGGCCCTGTATGGCCTTAAACAAGCTCCTTGTGCTTGGTATGAGAGAATTGATCACTATTTATTGAGCTTGAGCTTCCTAAAGAATGATGCTGATCCAAATTTATATTTCAAGGTAAGTGATGACAAAGTCTTAATCTTAGTACTTTATGTTGATGACTTGTTCCTCACTGGTGATGATGATCTCATTTTTAAATGTAAGGAGTTATCTTCTGAATTTGAAATGAAAGATCTTGGTCTGTTGCACTACTTCCTTGGGCTTGAGGTATGGCAAAGACCAAATGAGATTATTTTGAGTCAAGGGAAGTTTGTTATTGATATCTTGAAGAGGTTCGGTATGTTAGATTGTAAATCAATGATGACTCCTATGGAAGCAAATCTGAAAAAGTTACATGAGGTTGCAGCCACTTCAGATTTAGTTGATCCTACTATGTACAGGTAGTTAATTGGTTCTTTAATGTACCTAGTTAATACTAGGCCTGATATATGTTATGCTGTTAACACTTTAAGTCAGTTCATGTGTGAACCAAGACAGATTCATCTTGTTGCAGCTAAACACATATTGAGATATGTACATGGCACAATTGGATATGGTCTAAAATATTCTTCTTGTGCAGAACTGAGCTTGCAGGGGTACTCTGATTCAGATTGGGCAGGTTGTGTGCCTGACAGGAAGAGCACTTCAGGATGTTGTTTCAGCCTAGGTTCAGCTATGATTTCTTGGTGCAGCAGGAAACAATCATGTGTTGCTCAAAGTACAGCTGAAGCAGAATATGTTGCAGCTTGTGTGGCTGCAAGAGAAGTTGTGTGGCTTCGCAAATTGCTTGCAGGATTGTTTGGACAGCCTTTGGAACCTACAGTGATTCTTTGTGATAACCAAAGCTGTGTGAAGCTTTCGGTTAATCCTATTTTCCATGATAGAACCAAGTATGTGGAGATCAAGTATCATTATTTAAGAGATGTGGTTCAAAGGAAAGCAGTTGAACTCAAGTATATTTGCACGGATGAGCAGACAATTGACATTCTCACCAAGCCACTTCCTAAAGTAAAGTTTTCTTATTTTCGAGATAAGCTTGGTATTGTGGAGAATGTTGCTCTTGCTGAGAGAGAGTCTCAGCCTCAGTGACTCTTGCTTCATGTGTTAATGCATTTCTCTCTACGAGAGAGATTTGAGGTATCAGCCCTTGTTAATGCATTTCTCTATGAGAGAGATTTGAGGTATCAGCCCTTGTTAATGCATTTCTTCTGCGAGAGAGATTTGAGGTATCAGCTCTTGTTAATGCATTTCTCTATGAGAGATATTTGAGGTATTAGCCCTTCTTAATGCATTTCTCTCTGCGAGAGAGATTTGAGGTATAAGCCTTTGTTAATGCATTTCTCTACGAGAGAGATTTGAGGTATCAGCCCTTGTTAATGCATTTCTCTCTGCGAGAGAGATTTGAGGTATCAGCCCTTGTTAATGCATTTCTCTCTACGAGAGAGATTTGAGGTATCAGCCCTTGTTAATGCATTTCTCTCTGCGAGAGAGATTTGAGGTGAAAGCCTTTTGTTTCATTCTATTGGAGTAGCCATGGTGGACATCATGATGAGATGTCAACAGCATGCATGTGCATGGATATCTGAAAAAGATACCTCCCTAGCTAAGAGGGAGTGTTAATGTTCGGTTGCTGCAAGAGGTATCTTCTAACTGAAAAAGAATCTTCTTAATTTGTTAATGTTCGGTAGCTGCAGGAGGTATCTTCTAACTGTAGAAGAATCTTCTTAATTGGCGTAACTGTTATGCATGAGAATCTTCCTTAAATAAGTCATAACTGACATGCAATGGAATATTCGGACTGTCATGCAAAAGAATATTTGTTTGTTTGTCTTAAATAGTTGCATGGAATATATTTGTAATGCCTACTTAAAATAGGCAATTGTAATGCTACTGGTGCGTCCTCTTTTGCATGCAAAAGAAACCTTTTCCTTGTTTATAAAAGAAATGTCAATTCCTTATTTGGGTTTGAAATTCTTGCTTAAGTCAAGGTGCTTTCAAGGAGAAGTTCGCCATCTACAGCAGGTGTTTGAAAAGAGCAGATTGATAGTAAGGAAGATATCAGAGTTCTTTTGGATGCATGTATCTATGTGAGATACTATTCTTCTGTGAGTCAAGTTGTAAACTGTTTTGCTGCTACTTCATCTAATATAAGAGAGTGCATTTGTGGCTGGGTTTTTCTCCCTTGAGAAGGAGGGTTTTCCCAGGATAATTTCTGTGTTCTTTTGTTCTTTGTGTTCATTTTCTGTTTGCTTCCATTTCTGGTTCTAAATTCAACAAATGCTTCATGGTAGGGTGGATATCACCTTGATGATGCTCCCTCTCTCTCCCACTTCAAGTTATAGAGAAATGAAACTGAAGAGGTTTAGTAATGCAAGTGCTGATGTATTATTTATCTTGTGACCTACTGATTGAGAAGAGTAGATGACTCTACCTTATTTTCTTATACCTATTATTACAAAACTAGAGCTATGTATTTCTTATATAAGAGCTTGACTGCTAAATTAGATCTATTACTCATGTTGACAATCTGGTTTCAAAATGTGTACACCTGTATCTGTAATATAAATAATTTGAGTCTTATAGTTCATGCCAGAATATTGTAAATGGATTTTGCACTAATGGTGATGATTGTAGAATCAATTCTATAGTTGAAAATTTTTGGTCTAAGTGTTTGACTCTTTGACTTTGAGTAACTCTTATGTTTAATTATCCATTAATTTCATATTTTATTAAGTGATTATGAGCAGTTGTTATAAGACTGCTCAATGGACTGTAATCCTCAAAAAAACAGCACAACTGTTTTTCTCAATGAAACACAACAGAAAGATCAAGATGTCAATCTACAGTAATCCCATTTACAGGGACTGCTTACTCCTGACAGAAGCATCACTGGAAGCTTCAAGTAAATAACCATGAAAAAAATAAAAGAAATACAGAGACTAAGGACCAAGGAAATTCCAATAATGGAATACCGAATATAGAGTTGTTCTGGCGAATGCTTCAACCAGCCTCAGATATAAGATGGCTAAATTGCCACGTTCCACAGCATTTTGGGAACAACAATCTAGGAGGCCATTTTTTGGGGATCGCAGGCAACTACAGTGTATGAATTTTTTAATATATGGGGAATTTTTATATATAGAAATTCAAATATATAAGCTTTAATGGTTACCAAACTATTACATCTTAATAAAGTAGGTAAAAAAATTGTCAGGTTCAAAAAGTACATAGTATGTTTATACTATATAGAGAATAGTTGAGGACATAAAAGAATGCATACTAACTACGATAGCTCCGATTTTGGCAGAAGAAATAGAATTATAAGCATTGAACATATTAGGTGCCCAAACTGTTACTTTGTAGAACTAAACAACTGAAGAACACTACACAACAATCCACAGAGTTCTTTGATGAACATATGATCACCATGTTTCCAAGTTTATAACACAATGAGAATTAGAGTGTGTGGGCGTATATTCCCAATGGCACAGTATTTGGAGAGCATCAAAACATATGAAGCAAACTGTTGTATCCAACTTCACTGAGGTGCCTTTGGGGCTACTCGTAGATTTTGTAGAAAATTATCATATTTTGCATCAACCAGGGCACGTTTAAATTATGCCTTTGAGCCATGAATTTCATTTGTATGAGTAGTATGTAGATTTAAGGGTGACTAGTCATGAACTATGTATAGTCCCTTCCTCTTCTTTGCTTCCTCTTCAAGTTCACAGCTGCAAGTGCAAAAAAGATTGTTGTGATTGTGAGTGGCAATGCAAATGGGTAATTGAGTTTACAAATAGAGTGTGTTAAGGGAGTCATAAAAGGCATGGGAGAAATTGTAGGACTCTCACCCTTTTTTTCTGTCTTTTTGGAAAAACTGGCTGGTCTTATTGTAGGACTGAGTGTTTAAAGTGTCCTAAAGTGCATTGAAGGGATTGTAGAACTCCCACACCTTTTTCTTCTGTTTTTTTGGAAAAGCTGACTGGGTTTTTAAGGAAAAAATTTTAAAAAGGGATGCTAGCTATCTTCGGGATGGTCAAGGGATGTCATAGAAGTTGACACACATATAAGTACAACCAGTCAGGCCCGGACACCCAGCCTAATCAGTTGGCATCCCTGATTTCTCCGCACACAGAAGTTGGTGAGAGGACATCCCAATGGGAGTTTGGACATGTCGTTGTGTATCTCTGGTAACCGTAAATTCAACTGACATTTTTTATTATAGACAAAGTACATAAGTCAAGCTATATATACATGTTTATTATAATGAAAATATTCAGGGGAATGACTTACGAATACATTGTCTTATATTTGTCTTACAATGAGACAATGTCAAATTTGTTCATTGAGCAAAGGGCAAAGAGCATCAAATTCTTAAAATATTTACAGACTTGAATAACCTAAAGGCACTATAAGATTGTTTTTGTATTTGCAGTTCCCAATGCTGCTTTCTAATGATGGTTGGTGGATTTTACTCTCCTCTTAAGAATAGGAGATAAATTCTTAGATAAAATCAAATGCATTCTAATTTCTTAGATAGAAAGATAGAAACAATTCTAACCGTTAATTACTGTGAGTAATGCTACAGTTTAGCTATATAGGACAAATAGCAATCCTTAATTTTCTATATAAAAGGAAGCGGAATTAATAGAATATTACCTCTTTATGAGACGTATCTTTACCCCAAGCAGCGCATAGGGCAGTGGCACGGGAATCATCATTATCTTTGTCACAATCAGCCCCAGATATGACAGATACAGTAAACTTAGTTCAAAACTGTGAGTCATTTTCAACCTCTTTTGTATTTCCCTTTATCTTACGGCCGCTCTTCTTCTTTTTACTTTATAGTGTAGCAAATAGGTTGTAGATTGCAACATCAGCATCCTTCTTCAATACTCAAAGCAATCCCGTATGCTTTGATAATCTTTCGGAATTGATAAATATCTTGTGTTAAAAAAACCTGAATTGAACAATATCTAAACAATTCCCATTCACTGCAGACGGGTGGACTTGTTATTGAACTCTCTCGCCTAGGAAAACAACAGAGACCATAAATCAATGTAGATGTAAATCAAATTAATATTATGCAGCAGAATGATAAACTGCGATTGATTTGCTGCATTTGGAAAGGGAAAGAAGAGTAAATTGATTTTTTAAAACTCAAAGATCAGGCAACCGATGGCGGACAGGGAAATTGCAGAGTACCCAAATAAGAATTCAATCCTAAAAACTAATAATGCACATGTTTCCTAAGCGTGTACTGTACCGATTGAAGAAAATACTGTGTGCTTTATGGGTGCTTTCTTTTAATAGAATCAGAGAATGCGAGAGGGAATTGGAAGAGGATTGAATTTAGAAGAAATTGTTCGAATAGTGTATATCTCAAACTAACCCTTCCCGACGAGAAGACGTAACCCTAAATACGGTCTTCGGCATTGCCAAAGCAGCTGCACAACAATTTCTCTCGTCAGTTCCGAGCCGTTGATTTTCAAAACATTTTCAAAACAGATAAGAACGTTTCAATGACAGTCCTTAATCGAAAACTGTGTATGTACCCACTCAAATGCTTTTCCCAGACATTATGCCAATGGCATGATTGAACAACTTTTCTGATCTCCATTTCTTTTCATATGATTTGATATATATCGAATACAAAATCAAATCATGTTAAAATCATGTCAATTTGACATTAGCTGACTCAAAAGAGGAAGTGGAAGCCCACGGAAATTTTAAATCATATTAATTTGACATTTGAGGGTCAAAGATAGAAGCTTTTCATATCGTAGTAGGTAGCAACTAACACAATGCTATTTTTATATCTTTATCTTTTCTTTTTTGAGTAGCCGAGTAGAGGAATCTCTTTTGAGTTCATTCAAAAGAGGAAGTGGAAGCCCACGGAAACTTTAAATCATATTAATTTGACATTTGAGGGTCAAAGATAGAAGCTTTTCATATCGTAGTAGGTAGCAACTAACACACTGCTATTTTTATATCTTTATCTTTTCTTTTTTGAGTAGCCTAGTAGAGGAATCTCTTTTGGGTTCACTTTGATCTTTATTTCTTAAAGTACAATAATTTATTCCCATATATGTGGATAGAGAAAAAAGTAGGCTTGCTAAAGTGAAAGATGATGGAAGAGTCATCCTTTTTTTTAAATTATGATGTTAGTGGTAGAATAATGGTACAAGAAGAGAAATCATGTAAAATTTATTGTAATAGTGTTCTATTCTTTTGAATTTGAATACTTAAAATTAATCATATTTAATATTGATATCACTTTCAATATTTTCAACATCATACTAATTTATTGTAACCACACTTGCATTATTGGAGCATTAATTAAGATTTAGCCACTAATATTTCCTCCTCATCAAATTAAATTAACATCCCACATCCCTCTCCCCTAATTAATTAAATAATCTATTTATTTGATTAATTATCCTAAAGCACCAAATCTTAATCTAGTCCCCACTAATAAGACAATCATGTCTCATCTACAATTAAAAATGAAAATAAATAGGAGTCATCAATCATAAATCATATCCATCAAATCAATCAAACAAAACCTAGTCACACACATCCAACCAACTTCTATTTAAACTTGTAGTGTTAGAAAATGTACTCCTTTATATTTTCACACTATGTTTGGGTCTCTTAATAAATTGGACTTAATTAAGCCTCTAATTGCCTAAATTTTGCATTTACAAGTCTAATTAATTGCAATTTCTGAAAGGGGAACTATAATTTAATTAATGCAATTATTATTTTAAACACCCGGAAATGAATAGGTCATGATAGTTAAAGGCAGGGCCCATTCGCCCTTGGGCAAATGGGTCCCCTTTAAGATCACAAATTCAAATTTTAAACATGTTTTGGTGGCATCTTAAGGTCCTAAATTCAATTTTTAAGTGCCAGCTTGTAATTTTTAATTTTTGAGAAATTAGAAAATTGTCTATAAAAGCAAGGTCTTTCTATCAATTCAAATCCTAGAGTATGCTAGATTTTCAAGAGCTAAGATTATTGTCAAAGGTGTTCAAGAGCATATTTCTTAAGCATTTGTTGCAACATTCAAAATCTCAAGCATCATGTCAAAGTTATCAAGCATCATGCATGTTTTTGGAGCTAACATTGTGATATAGGTTTCAAATTTCAAATCAAGATTCAAGCATCAAGATCACATCATCAATCAAGCCATTTCATGCAAGATCAAGACCTTGGAGAGATCTACCAAGTTTTAGTCCTTTAAGGGTTTCAAATCAAGGGTTTGGTTGGTTGCAACATAGTGTTTGTTCATTCATCATTCTTGCATGTTTCATTATTTCAATTCAACGTATGATTACCAAAATGGGGTTTGACAAGGTAAACCCCCATTCACCAAAAATAAACAATTTTTCCCTCTTGTGTGTGTTGTAGATCTTAGTTTGAAGAAGGATTGAAGATCTATCAAAGGGGCAAAATTGGAAAAGTTGTCAAAGATGCAAAATTTGTCAAAGTTGTCATCAAGCCACAGAAACTCACTTTCAAAATTTATTTTTGAATGTTCAACTATGAAACCCAAAGGAATCGAGAATGCAAACATAAGACTAGAGGACTATTAAAGAAGTTTTTCAACCCCTATAGTTGGACCCATTCACCCTTGGGCCAATGAGTCCCAGAGGACACTCAGCAACAACATTTTGGTGAAAGGTGCAAAAATACTTAACCTTCTCAGACCTACCAAAAAGTTGTAGGTTCCATTAGATTAAGATTTAATCTTGTGATTTCAAGTGTTACTTTGCATTTTTGGGTTTATTTACTATTTTTAATCTTTCTCCCAAAAGTGTCATTTCAATAGATCTCCTCTGCTGTAGATCATAAGGAAAACAACAAGATCTCCTTCAAGGTTGACTCACCTAAGGGCTAAAAGTCAATCTTGGCTTAAGGGATCTTTTTTTCCTAATGAGATAAAGGGAGATAGGTGCATTATACCCCATTTTTCCCTTTCTATTTTTAGTAAATTATTGGTGAACCCCCGTTTAAATAGAAGGGAACTGAAATCCCTCCATTTCATTTTGGTGAACCTAAGCTTCTTGCACTATAAACTTTTTGAATTTGGAGTCCATTCAAACCCTATATCTAGGATTTGCATTATTTTATATTACCTTCCATTGATTTGCATCTCATTTAGGGTTATTAAATTGCATTAGTTTGCATTTCATTTAGGGTTTTAGGTTTGCATTTTGCATACTTTAAAATCTAAAAAATTTAAGAATTTGCACGAATGCTAAATTAATTTTGCATAGTACTTAGTGCATATTAGTGTATGTTCAATCATTCATATTCAAAAATTGAGTCAAAATTGTATTTCAAAAAGTGTCATATTGTCCATCATTTGTCATTCATTTCACTTGCATTTAGACATCAAATTATGGAAAAATCAATCACTGAAAGTACAGTTTATAATCTGAAACAAGAAACCCTAGATCTGAACTTCAAACTCAAATTTAAATTTTTGTAATCCCTGTGTTAGGACCCATTTTCCCTAGGGCTAATTGATCCTTGTACAGGTGTTGTTTCATATTTTTGGGCAATGATTTGTCTATGTTTGTATTCTTTTGATCTGCAGTTAAATCTGGGTTTTAGTTTTAGAAATCAGAAAATCTTCAACTTTTACATTAGCTTTAATTGGTCAAATTTAGTGCATTATTTGGAAATCAAAATTGAAATTAAAATACATCTTTTGCATTACCTTTAATTGGTCAAATTTAGTGCATTGTTTGGAAATAAATTTTAGAATTAAAATCTTAAAATTTCTCTCTTTTACATACTTGCATTGTACTTCATATTCTCAGGTGTTTGATTGCACTTATCTAGTGGCTATTCTCCATTTTGGGTGCACCTAGGTTTGGTGAAACTTGTATGAGCTTCACAACCTGATGTCCAATTAATAATACTATAGTGAGACGTAGTTCAAGAATCATGCCATCCCACATTCCCACATTCATTGTGGATCTTGAGTTTTCCAACTCTTTCACTCATAGTGTCAATACTAGTCAACCCACTATGAACCATAGTTTTGATACCTCATTTCCCATGACCACCCTACCCACAACCAATGTGATGGATATTGACACAATGGTTGCTAATGTCCCTCAATAAGAACTACAACAAATGGATGAAGATTTAGAGAAATTGCAAAACTTTGTGAGTTTTGAATACATTGTTGGTACTGCAATTCCTGTCATAGATAACATGAGGAAATTTATTGATAATGAAAAAGGAATATAAATTTTGTGTAGCCTAGTTTGCATCATTAATCATCACATGAGTAATAATAAGAATGATTCTCTAAATACTATGATGAGCTTCATTGATGTTCAACCTCGTAAGGTTGGCAAATTTCGTCGACCCTGCATGTAGGTAAAACTTCTAAGTGTATGAGTGGAAAAACTCCACCTCTACACTTTGAATTTTAAGCTTTGATGTTATGGTAATATTTTTTTATGCCTCTACATATGGGAAGCAATTTGTGTACAATGTCAACAAATTTTGTCGACTTTGCATGGGCTAGAACTTGCAAATGTTAAGTTACAGAAAAAATTTGCTTTTGCATGTTAGGTTTAAGTCTAAGTGTATAAGCAAAAAAAATCACCAATATTGCATATGTGAAATGACCAAGGTTTATGCACCAGCAGTGAAATTCAGGTCACTTGTGCATAAACGGTTAAGATGGGTAAATAGACAAACAGTTAAATCTCATGACTCAACATGGAATCACATGGAACATTGGTGAAATTTATCGACTATGCACTTCAAGTTAGAAATGCAAGTTTGAGTGAGGGAAGAATTTTATTGCGCTGGTATGTATGTTTTGGTCAGACCTTACATGTACCATCGATGAAAATTATTGTTGTTCATGTAAGGTTAGTCTGTTTGAATGTTTAATGTTTAGGCATGGAAAGACCCCAAGGGCACATATTATGATAGACGAATTTGTTTGTGCAATGCAGGGTTTAGTACCTACAATGCACAGAGATATAATGTTGTGTTTGCAATCAACACTTCGACACTCAAACCACATAACAACCTTGGTTAATTCATGTTTCAAATGAAATAACGTTTATATAGTATTCATCAACAAGAAATGCATAGACTTATGGATAATAGGCAATTGGGGTACATAACTAAGGTTTCTTAAACAGTGAAAACAATACATATATTGCAAACAAATTTAAGCAAATGTAAACCCAATTTCCACAAACCCTAGGAAAATCAAAACAATCTTAACTACAATGAAAAATGAGAAAAAATATAAACCCTAAACGTAAAAAACCTAAACTAAACATATATACAAAAAAATAAATGGAAACAAAAAGAACGGTAATAAAGCTACATACTAAAAAGTTTGATGAAAAACCATAGAAAAAAAATTCTGAAATTTGTTCCAAATCCACGCGCGAACAAACCTAGAACTCACAACGAGCACACAAAGGGTGAAGGAGAGTGAAAATGAAATTGAGTCAAAAATAAAACAAAAAAAAACTAATTTAAAACACCCTCAAATTGCATTAAACTTTTGCATTTATGACACTTGTGTGAAGGTCAAGTTTTCAAGGTGGAAAAAATCAATGCATATGCATTTTTTAAAGGCTTGGTAGAAGATATTTAAGGGAACTGAATTTAGTGCTTCTACATGTTTAAGTTTTACGTTGAGGGTGCACGAGCATTGAATTTCAATGCTCCTACATGAGTGGAAAAATGACTAACTCCCAAAATTGAATTTTTCAAATTTTTGACTTTTACAAATTTCAAAAAATGAAAAGAGGTTAATGCTCCAAATAAATTTTTGAGTTTCAAGACCACACACGAGGGCAAGTAGGAATTTCTTTGTTTTACATGCTTAGAGGATGTAGGCTATGAAACAGGCAAGTTTCGTAGGGGTTATCCTACACATTGAGTGTAGTTGAATTTGATGATAACAATATTGTAAGTTAACTCTCATCGTGGTTTTTCCCTCATTGGTTTTTCTATGTAAATATGGTATCTCCTTGTGCATGTGTGTGTTCACTATTTCTTTCTCATTGTTGTTGATCTTATTAGTGTTAGAATTGCTATATCTTTCATTGTTGAAGTTGCTTAGGGCTTAAATTGTTGTGTCTTTTTGTTAATCTGCTTAAGGGTTTGAAGTTTGTTGTACTGAGGAATTCAAGTTCTATAAGGGTTCAAGTTTTGAATATGTTGATTCACCCCCTATTAGTCTCTGGGTGTGTTCAACTATAATTGTCTCTACCACAATCTATAGGATCATTATTAAGATGATGGATAAATGACATAAGTGTACCTGATAGGAATAAAAATTTAAGACATGGTAGAAAAAAATCACCATGAAAGGCACATCATTCGATCCTTCACATTATATACCATGAGAGTATAAGGATGGAAGGATGATGTGCTCTAAAAGATAGGAATATTTTAAAATGTAAAATATATGAATGTCTATCTACCAATAAAAATGACCTACAAGGAGTCATACAAGAATATTATCCAAGGGTGGGAGGGTGGAATAGAGGATGTATACCCAAACCCTAATCAAAGCACAACAAGCATTTATGGGAGGAAAATGAATTGAAACCCTAGGAAATCAAAAAATAAAAGATAACATTATAATTATATTGAATCTAAAAATAAATACCTAATAAAAACATATTGCATTTATTAAAAATAAATAAATTATGTTTTTACCTAAATACGTGTCCAATCTCTTAGCCAAAGATTTTGTTTATATATATATAAAAAAAAACCCAATCTTATATATTTATATATATATATATATAATTATTTTTCTTAAAATTTTTGATAAAAGAATTACATAAACTTTTTAACCTTGCTAATTTCAGTTGAAATAGTCTTGGTTGAAACCAATTGATTTTTTTTTTAATGAAGTGGTTTTCGCTGAAACTGTTTATATGAAAACCCACCCCCCATTTCAACAATTTGAAAAAAGTCAACTTCATCTAAATATTTCTCTAATAAGGTTATATTTTTATTTTTATTTTTTAAATATCTTTTTGTAGAGCTCGAAGTGAAAAACCTAAAAATTAATAATATTATATATATTGTTTGATTAGTTTTATTATGAATTTAAAAAAAAATTGCAAGTAGATTATTATAATCAAACATGAGACTAATTTGAATTTAAAAAATAATGTAATATAGTAAAAATTTAAAAAATTATGACATGATAGAGGAAATAATCTCCTCCAAGAGAGTATTATTTTTTAAAACAATAAAAAAAATTAGACAAAATTTGATGTCCCATGAAAACTATGACATTTGATTAAGTTTGAATTTAAAATTATTAAAAAATAAATATTCATCAAAAATTATTATTTTTCCATGCACTAGATTTTTAAGTTATTTAAGCTGAAACAATCAAACAAAAAAATTGTTCTTCTTTTGTGACATTTCCAATGACCACACTTCAAAAATAAAAATCAATAATTACAATTATTCTCTTAAATTTATAGTAAAACACATCCAACTAATTTGATTTTTTCTTTTATAAAGATAACTACATTAAGAGTTTTACATTCATTAGTTTATATAATTTTAAAATTCAAAACATAAATGCCAATTTTAGGTGGTCCAAGTTGAAAATTTGTATTTGTGTTGTCATTTCCTTTATAAAAAGACGACAGTTTTGAACTTTTATCCTAAATCAATCTCTCGAGGAAGTGAGACCCATAACCCTCCTACACCAACTATCAAGTTTTACCTATTATTCATCTGAAATATTTTCTTGTTTGTTTTTATTTTTTTAAGAATAAGTATTGTACACCTTGCATTACATGGAGTATTTTAATTATGTAAAATAAACATTTATTTATTTGTGGTGCATCTAGGATATGTGTTTAGCCACATTAGATCATATTTGTGTGAGCCTGAATCTATAAAAGCAAGCACATGTTTAGTAGTTAAGGTTGGCTAGGTGAGTGGGTTGTCATTGTATTGAGTTTATCTTGTGAGTGCTTGGGAACATGGAGATTGTGTTGGAGGAGCTTGATGTTTCAAAAGTATTTATGGAAACTTTGTAAATACATTATATTATTTTATTAAAGAATAATACATATAGTGTGGATAATTTTGGAGGCTAGGTTTTTCCCTCTTGAGGGTTTTCTCTAGGTATATCTTGTGTTATCTTTTGGCTTGTATATTTGATCTTCTTATTATGGTTATTTTGTATGCTTGCATGCATGTTTTTCTTTCATGGGGTTACAGAGGAAATAGATCATTAATATTTAGGGTATTATGCATTTATTTTCTAACAAGTGGTATCAAAGATTTATTCATAGTTGATAGAGGTGTGAGCTCCCAAGTTTTGTATAACCCTTGTTTGATTATATTTGGTACGAATTTGAATCCATGGCAATGTACGAAAGATCTGAGATATTTCAAAGTATGAGGGTTTTATGTAGTTTGTTATTTTGCATATCTAGGGTTTTTGGGTTTGTAAATATGTTGGATTTATTACAAATTTGGAGTTTGAAATTTGTTTGGAAAAAAGGGTTTCTTGTTTGCACTTTATATGAGGGTTTATAGGGGAGTTTTAGTGAAACCTCTTGAGGTAAAAAAGCCTCACAATTGGATCTAGGATGGCCAAGAAACAAAGATTGATACAAATTTTCCTCTATTTTGGCCACAACCAAAAAATTCATTTTTTTAGTCCCCCTACCCTAGTCGTACAACCTTATGACCATACAAGTTGAATACGAAGGAAAAAAATAAAAAAAATCTCTACACAATAAAAAAATATTTGAAATTTTAAAATAAAAAATTAAGCGGGTGGGGTCCATAGAACCCCTATACCCTGGCACTGCAGGTGTGGTGTACCCCACTAACAATGATAATATAGCCAAAGTTTCCTATCATCAAAAACTTGTTGGCGTCAACCAATGTTATTGGCCAGGTAGGACATAAGGCCCTAGTCATTGGCATATGGTCATAGAAACCCTAGCTCTAACACTTATGAAGTTTGGGGCAAAAAAATTAAACTTGAAATTAATAAATTTATTGGGTTCGCTAAATGAGGGATTTAAAATTGAAATATTTGAACCTTTTTTTCTACTTTGGTGCTACTGGCATTAGAGTTAAGCAGGTGTGGACCATGCTAAGATTAAGACTAGATGATATTTTTCACAATATCATGGACAACTTGTATCACAATTCAGTGGGAGCTTTGGTAGTGATGTGTATTCATCATCTAGTGATGGATGATATTCTAAAATGGTTGGGACGTTTCATGGACAAACTCTTGGATCATGATTCTTATTCAATATGAGTACTTTGATATCTTGATTTCAAGATATGGTTATCTTCATATGATTGGAGGTTTTGATCCTTGGTTTAGAGTATGTTTGTTATTGTTTCTTGGTTTACTCTAGATAAGTTAGTCAATTTTTTGAAATGATACAAGTAATTCTGAGACCAATATGTGTGAATTGGTGCATGCAATCTTCTAGGAGGAGATGTTAAATCATGGTGTTATAATTGGGTTCTTGATTCTACAGTTGGTGCTTTGATAGTCATCTTAATAGTTCTCTTGTTATTGATTATATTGATCATGTGCTTGTGAGATTCATGATAGTGATATGTTAAATATGGAGATTGGAATGGATTGATCAGTTGTAGGTGCTCATGGATACTTGGAGACTTGGGTGAGGTTGAAACTCTCTTTGGATTAGAGACATTTTTTGAGACAATTACTCTTTGGATGTTTTAGCAAGAAGACTAAGGAACCTTCAAAAATATATGGATGTGAATTCATGATGGACATATAGAGGAGTTTATTGTTAGAGACAGTCATAATGACTCAATTATCTTGGAGGAGCGTTCTAATTCCCACTCTTGATCTACTCAATAGTTTATCATGTGAGAGGTATTTTCTCATTTTTATTTTTAGATACATTTATGTTTTATTCTTTGTCTTCTCATGGATATGGATCTTGAGCTATGGATAGCTAGTTCCAAAGGGTTCATTTGAGAGATGTTTGACATGGCTATCTCCTTGTGCATATGAGTTGTTTATGTGTCATTTATGAGGATCATAGGAGATGTTTATTGGGCTCGTTCCTATTTTTTTTAATTGATATTTTGAGTTTGATCTTCCTTGTTTAAGAGAGGCTTACATCCATTTTGGTTTTACATAATACATATGTTTCATTTGATCTATGAGATTGATTTGTTGGGAGTTGTTAAAGACTTTCATTTGGGGGTGTAAAGGAGATTATACTTGGCACAACTTAGCACTTTGAGGTGTTGATAGAAGGGTGTGATATGATTTACAAGTTTTCTCTCTTTATTCTATGGCTACTTCCTAGAGGTTCATTTTCATATGATATGGGAGTTATGGTGACATATTGTGAGAGAGTATGCAACTATTTGTGTTGCATGTGTGGATCATTGTGATTTTTCTCGATACAACAATTTTTTAATCATTAGCCACATCTTGGCTTGAGTTTTGGTAGACTTGATATTCCTTGATCTATTTTTTAATTTTACATTAACCATACAGTCGGAGTTCCTAGATGTGTATGTTCTTCATTGACATGTTTTATACATAAAGCTTGTGCTTGTGGTTTATGGGTTGTATGTATATATATATATATATATATATGTAGACATGGAAAATGTATCGATTGGAATTGCACATCTAATCCTGATTATTAACACCATTTCATCCTAAATCATCCCTCGGTCTAACCATTTAATTGAATACCCTTATTTGATTAAATTTATCAATTTTCCTCTCTTAATGAAATAAATTATTTATCTGATTAAGTCACTCTCTCTCATTAATTAAATCAATAAATCTGATCTAATTGTCCCTATTTAATTAAATAAATCAATTTTATTTAATTAATCTTTAAAGTCTACCTATTAAATTGAATAAATTAAACCTTATTTGATTTAATCTAACTCCATATTTTTTAATTAAATAAATAAATAATATTTATTTAATTAATCCTTTTATCATATTCTTCTTGTATTTGATTTAAATTAACCCATAAATCTAAGTCAAATTTGTCACATCATCTAAACCCTCATTAAATTAATTAACCCTTGATTAATTTAATCCTAATTCACGTCCCATCCTCTAGCTTTTTCCACTTGCACATGAAAATAGATTTAATTCATTTATTAAATCCCTATTTTCTCTCAACATGGCATAATGGAGGAATATTCCCTCAAATTTGAATTCCAATCCAAGTGGACTTTGTCCTTCCAACAAGACATTTATTTCATCTTTGCATTGAGCCAAGTGGCCATTACTCCATGTAACTCTTCATCCACCTTGTCATTTCACAAATTTCAAATTTCACCTAATTGCATTTATGGGCACATTCATCAAAATGTGCACATCCCTCATCCATCCACCTCTTGACAAGTGGCACCTTGCCATTGGTTGAAAGTTAGTCCCACAGTGCTTCATTTTGGGCATTTCTCCAACTTGTCATTCTATAAATAGAAGGCACATCCTTTATTTTGATCATCCACAATTTGAGGAAACTTACTATACTCAAATCCATCCTCAAGCATTAACATTTTAATCCATTTTATCAAGTCTTAGCTAGGTTATGCAAGTTTTTCATCATGGAGCACACTTGAATCTTCAACAAAGTGGATCATTTTTCATCACTTATCAACATTGCATCATAGGAGGTGGGAAAGGGCCAATTTTCACATCAAATTGGCATCAATTCACCCATGGGATCAAGAGTTTGCTTGTTTAATTAGGATTTAATCTATTTCATTTGATTTCTTGTTTTGTTCATTTTATTTCCTAGTTTGAACATTGCTAATGGATTTCATGGGGAACTTAGATCTTAACTTGCATTTGAATGTTCTAATGTGTTTGTTTGTTGTCTCTTGCAGGTACGAGGATCTTGGTTCATACATTTGGCGCTAGGAGGGAAAACCAAAATTTTAAATCATGTTTTTTCACCAAATTCTAGGTTTTTTTCTTTGTTTTTGTGTATGTAGGGAACTCCACAACTTGCAAACCAATGTCACAATACAGGACCGTTGGCATCCCAACATTGCCATATAGCCCCACTACAAACTCCAAACGATGCTCAAGTGTTCCCGCCCAGAATTCAAAATCTCAAACTACACTACTGGGTCTATTCTCGCACGTTGGAAATTTCAAATTTTAAACTCCACCGCTGGGTCTATTCTTGCCTTCATAGTCTTTGTCCCTATTGTAGAGCGACGTTGACTGACAAGCGGCGCTATATAGCACTGCTGGAGTTTTTAAACTGCACCACCTATGTAGGTTCCACCACTGAAGTAAATTAAAAAGTTGGCTTGATTAAAGGTGAAGGAGAAAATAGGCATGATGACATCACTTTCTCATGATACCAAGTGTTTTTGAACATTTTAGTGTTTGTTTAACACTCTTAGAGAATTCACAATTTCTCTCAAGAAATTTTGTTATCTTTCATGTGCTTAGGATCCACTAAATTGCTTTTGGGCTCTAAAAAGAACGTTCCAATTTTTGTTACAAAGGGCTTAAAAAGAACTTTAGGACAAACTCACTAGATTTGGTTTAAGGATTAACAATTGAACAAGGCAAAATTTCACATTTCCTTTGGTGCTTAAAAAGAAGTCATTATTGCTTTGTGGGTTTAAAAAGAGCATGTGCTACTTTGTTTTATAATTACTTATTCAAAGTAATATCATTAAAAGGATGTATGTGCTTCTCTCGTGCCTCACGACAATCTTGAGAATCAAAAGGCCTTTTTTTGGTCTTAAGTTGGGTAAAGTAATTACCTCCACACTTCATTTTGGGATTAAAATTGAACACATCTTGCGAGTGTGATTGGAACATATTGTGTGTGTTATCCCTTTGTTTCTAAACAAAGGTTGATCAAACTACGAATATGTTTGCTTGTTTTTTCTTTATCTTAGAGGGCCTACCATGTAGGAAAAAGTACTCACCCAAGGGAATGACCCAACTAGTAACACACTAAAGCCAATTGTATTTCCAATCGAGATATAAAAGTGGGTACTAGAACAAAAGCTAGTATCATGTGGTTGGTTCTGATGAGAAGGGAAACAATGGTCTCTCGCCGCATGGGTCAATCTCCATGAATGAAAAGTTTGAATTAAAACCCTTGTGTGGAAAGGCCAAAATCCCTATCTATTTGTTGGTGCAAGAACGGTCATTCTGAAGCCACCCCACACTTTTATGATTTTTAGTAGAAATGGAAAGTATGCCATGGGAATTTCATGGGTGTTGATGCTTGGCTGCCCCATATAAGTGAGTGTTGTGGAGGGGAGCTAGTGGGGTTAAGCATCTAACCATTCGCTAAAAATAAGTGTAGTTGGACTTGTCCAATTGGGGACTCAACAAATACAGTATTTCATATCCATAGGGTTGTGCATGTTCTTGGTTACAAAACACTTTGCTTGTTCGTAAACACTTGGAAACAAACATTCAATATTGTCATGAAAACTTCAAACCCTTTAGGAATCAAATATCTTTGACAAGATTCATGTATTATTGCTTGCCCTTGGGATCTTATCCTTAGAGGTTTCTAAACACTTGGATTTTTATCTCAATTTGCTTACTAAAGTTAACAATAGGTAACCCTTGCCTTGATTTCATCAAAGTTCCACATGATATACTTTGTGGGATAAGAAGAAGTTAAGACATTGGACATCTAGTTTGAAAATCTAATCAAGAAGTGTTTGTGGTAAAAAGAAGTCACTAAGCAAAGCTAAGAACAATTGAACCTCACACATGTGTCTCAAATGATTTCACACAAGATCAAAATCCCAAAACCCAAAACAAAAGCTCTTAGCCCAAAAGGACACCAAAAGTGTCTTTTGATGCTCTATGAATTCAGACAAAGATTGCTTTTCAAATTTTATAGGAAAGCTTCAAGAAACAGTCCCAGTTTGTACTCATTTTATTATTTTCAAAATCCAAATATTTTTTGGGAATTTGAACACCTTGTTTAGAGTAAGACATGTTCTTCAAAACCAAGGTCTTGTAAGCAAGAGTATTTTTAGGTACACCTAGGATCAAAATAAAAAATTCCATCCATCTTTCAAACATCAAAGCAAAATCATCTCACCAACAACTCTTGAAAATATTGAAATCATCCTTCATGCTAGACTTTTTGGCAAATCAAAATCCTTGAAACAAATCAAACTCCTTGAAATCAAAACATCAAATCATCTTTGGTTAGGTATATGTAGATGCATCCTTCTTCATGTGCTTAGTCAAATTATCCTCAAATCATCTTTTTTAGCTAGGTATATGTAGATGCATCCTTCTCCATATGATTAGTTGAATTATCATCTTGTTTGAATAGGTGTGGGTAGATGCATCCTTCTCCCTACACTTAGTCAAATTATCATCTTATGAGAAATTCCATCCCATAGATAACATCCAACATCTTGGGATCTATTTGTTCATTATCCAAAACCAAAGCAATCCAAAATAAAATCAAGGTCAATCCAAATCAAAATCCGAGAATCCAAAAAAGTCCCAAAAGTCTAGCATCCCCTCAAGACCTTCTAAGAGTTCAATCATCCGCATCATCCATCTTTCACACTTCATCATCACATCTTTTGATCCTTAAAGCATCCTAAATTTTCTTTTTTTTGTACCTAAATTTAGATCAATCCAAAGAATTAGGGATTCATCTCCCACATTCTTGAAAATTGATCCCTATTTTATGGTGCAAACTAGATCTCAACACAACAGTAATATGGAAGCCAACAAAGAAACATCCACTTCAAGTGACCTAAGCCAAACAAATTCTGAAATGAACCCCATTGGATCAAGCAATCCTCTAACTAACTTTCCTTCATCATCACAAAATCAACAAGAGGAAGGTCAAGTGGAGGATCTTACCAATAATCCCTTTGGGATGTCACATGAGGAAATCACCGAAATGGTTCAAAATTTGGAGAATCATAAGATTATCAACATCATGATGAGACTCAATCCCTCACTATACATGCTTGAATTAGCAAAACAAGAGGCTAAACTCCCTTCCGATTTTGATGTGAGCACTATTGTGGAATCATCTTTTGGGACCATGCCCCCAATCTCATCCACCATATTCATTTCATCTACACCTCCATTTCAAAGTATCACTCAACCCATCCCCCAAATTATGTCATCTATTGCTCCAACTCAACCCATTGTTAACAAGGGAAGTGCATTTCTCAATGCAATACAAACACAACCCTTGTGAATAATCATGATTTGGACGCAAACACCATCTTGGGGAAATCTGTCCCACAAAATCCATCACATCCATATGTCCCCCTCACCTTTCATGATCCTAATGACCCATCATCATCATTTCGCACAACACCTCTCCCCATAACCTTGCAAGGAGAAGGAGACATATTTGGACCAGGGGGTATCTTTGACTCTTCATCTCCACCATTTCCCCAAGAGATTTCATCACTCACATTTCCACCACTTCCACCATTTCCATCAATATCCACATCACCTCTTGGTTTAGGGTTTCCCCCTTTACCAAACATCAATCAACAAAATCAAATCAACCCACCAAACATCAATCAAAGCATCATACCAAATCCTCCCATGTTGCCATCAATATCGCAACAACAAAGGGAAACCATCCCAATAATGCAAACCACCACCATCACATCATCAACCATCCCTCAAACATCTCAAAACATGGTCTCTCAAGGACCAAGCATATCAATCACACCATCCACCACTCAAATCCCAATCATCAATACAACGATGCCTCTCATCACCACAACAAGCACCATTCCAAATCCACCTCCACCACCACCACCAAACTCAAACACATCAAACCAATATAGTATTGTGTTGCAATCCACTCAATAGGCTACTTATTAGAAGGAACTACAACAAATCCAAAACTAACAAGTTGTTAGCAAGCTGCCCAAGTCGCACAACAAACATAGCAGCTTGCACAAGCTCAAGCCTTATTAAAACAACAAGCACAACAAGCAACCCAAGCCGCTCAAGCAGCACATGCTACACAAGCTACACAAATTGCACAAGTTGGCCAACAAGCATAGGCCCAGGCTCAAGCAGAAGTGCAAGCTCAAGCCCAATACCAAGCTCAACAAGCACAAGCACAAGTGCAAGCGCACGCATAGGCACTAGCACAGTATCTTGCACAACAACAAGTAACCCAACAATAAGCATATTAACAAGCACTAAAACAATACCAAGAGCAACAAGAAGTAGCCTTATTGGTATCCCAACAACAAGTGTTGTTGGTGCAACAACAACAACAAGCAGCTCAACAACAAGCACTATTAGCGGAACAACAACAGGACCAACAACAAGTGTTGTTGGTACAATAGTAATTGCAAGCATACTTGGCACAACAAAATGTGTAAACACCAACCATCAACATACCAACCAATCCACCCATCCCACCAACAATTGAACCACCACAAAACACTCTCATCCCACCCCCTAATCTGCAAAACGATGTCACAACAAAAATTAAGTTGCTCTCGCAACAGATGCTTGATCTTCAATCAGGGAAAACCATCAAAACACCCAACAACTTGTGTCCTTATCTATTTGACATGAGTCTTGTAATGAACCCGTTCCCAAAGGGATTTGAGATCCACAAATTTGATAAAATACCGTGGGATGGGAAACCCTGAAGATCACATCAGGGAATTCTAGTTTCATTGCATGGAAGTCGTGTATGATGATACTTATCTAATGCGGTTGTTTCCTAGAAGTTTGGCTCCATGGAGTGGTTCTCTCACCTTCCTCTAGGTATCAAGAAGTTCTAATAAATAGTGGATGCATTCATCAAAAATTACACATTCAATATCAAAATGGATGTCAGTCTAGAGGAACTATTGGCTCTGAAACAAGGTAAGAATTCATCATTTGCTTCATTCCTACAATGATAGTGATCCAAGGCCAATCAGAGCAAATGGGCCATGCCTGAAGAACAACAAGTTTGCACAATCATATCCAATCTGGATGGAGCCTTGGCATTTGATCTCAAAGTGCAAGGTATCACCACATACAACCAATTGATCTCCAAGGCGCTTAACGTCAAACGAGCCCTTATGTCACAAGGAGGATCACCTACATATCATGAACAACAAAACAATCGCCCATCCACCAATTACAATTACAAACCTCGCACATGGGTGAAGAACCAAAACATTACCAACAATGGTGTTGTCGACGCCAAATTTGTCATCAATGCCCCTTGGAAAAACACACCCGCACTACAACAACCCCAAAACTACCATCAAAACAATCATCAAGCTAACACAATGACACAACAACCAAACAATCAAGCAATCAACAATGTCAACGATAAAAGGGGACCACCCCAATGAAATAAAAACTCACCCAAGAAGAAGTACACTACTTTTGGGGAACCATTCGAGGTCGTCATGAAGAAATTGATAATCGAAAACCTCATCAAGGCTCCTACCTATGAGAATTACCAAGAACCAAATATGAAACCACCCTAGTACAATGAAAATCGGCTCTGTGACTTCCACAAAATCAAAGGGAACACCACTAATAGTTGCATGAGGTTGAAAAACCTAATCCAAGACCTCATTGATCAAAAAATTATAAATGTGGAGTAGCCAATAGGAAATCAAAACCTCAAAATCTACATGAATCTGATGCCTAACCATAACAACAAAGGGAACAATAACACTGACAAGTGGAAGGGTACCTTCAAGAGCATGAATCATGTGTACAACCATGTCATCGCATCCCTGGATGAATATTGTGCTACCATCACCATCAAAGGAGCCCATGTTGGTTGTGGAGTCACCACAAGAGGCAAAAAAATCACCATTGCAGGGTCATCTCAACCAAACAAAGCATTCACACCCAACCCAAGATCTATTCCCAATGGCTATCATATCCTTGATCAACTGAAAAGAACCCCAATACAAATCTCCATCATGGAGTTGCTAAAAATTTCATTTTCCCACAAGAAAATCCTTGAGGAAGCATTGGCTTCATCCACTATCCCCGTGAATCTTGACGTAGAACAATTCCAAGCTATGGTCAGAAACATCATCACTTTGAATCCCCTTACCTTCTCCGATCAATATTTTCCTGCTCAACCATCTCACAAGCCTGCACTCCATTTAGAGGTCGCAGTGCATAAAAATAAAGTCAAGTGAGTCTTGGTGGATGAAGGTGCAGGTTTGAACATTTGTTCCCTCAAGCTCATTAAGAACCTAAAAATCTTAGAGGATTCCATCGAAAAAGGAAAAGGTATTAAAATCAGGGCATCTGGTGATCAAGAAAGAGTGTCCCAAGGCACAATTCAACTCCATATCCAAGTAGGGTCAACAATCATGGAAACTACCTGTCAGGTCCTGGACCTTGACTTGCCTTATAACATTCTCCTAGGATGTCTATGGATTCATGCAATGCAAGCAGTAGTATTAACCTTCCATCAATGTATCAAATTCACATATGAAGGCCAAGAGGTCACTATCCTTGGGGATCCCGAACCATTCTCTTACTACAAGAACTTAGAGCAAAAATACTACAAAATCCCTCAAGTGCCTAAAAATGATGAAGGCCCATCAACTCCATACATTGACCCAACCACTCTTGCTTCCACTTTTGTGACAGAGACACTCGCCACTCCTGCCATCCCCACCATCTCTAATATTAAAGTCATCATCCAGGACAATGGTTGTGAAAACTATACAATTCCCAAAAATGCTTTTATGGTAGGAGAGTTACCACAATCTTCTAGATCATGAGGATGACTGCAATAAATGAAGCCTCCACATCCCAAACACCCACTGAAGGATATTCCAACTTCAAAAGTTGGGGAGTCCTCGGCCATGAAGTAATAAAGGAGGACCCATCCCATCTCCTGTACCAAGACAATAGACCGAAAACTGATATACCAATGGATGACAACAATAAGGGATTACAAATGATGCTCGTAGTGGTCTATGAAAGAAACCAAAAACTGGGACAAATGACAACTGACTTCTAATACCTATTATTCCTAAGACGTGACTAAAAAGTCTTGGCCTCAGATGTACCACTCTAAGTATAACCATACATGGCTGAAATCCCCCCATTAGGAAGGTCAAAACTCCTCAACAATCAACATCCACCCTTCGCCTACCCGTGTCCACCGGTCGTGTCATAAACAACTTCACTTTTGATATAACTGATGTATGTAGTAATGACAAGGACCCTATAACCGATTTGCCAATGCTTTTCGAAGACACCTCCCTACACCTCCCTACTCATGATTAGCACCTTATTTTTTGAGTCAAACCACCAAAACCATGAAATCCGCCTAGTCTACCCACAACTCATCAATCATGACCAACAAGGATTGCCAATTCTTGACACATTAAAAAATGATGAGGCACTCTCAGAATTCATGGGACTACGGGATAATATTCCATGTGGGGATCATAAAGCAAGATTTATCATTGAGTTAGACACACAATCATACTATGGGGAAACAATTGAATCCATCAATCGCAAAAACAAAAAACATAGAATAATCTCTAGGTCCTTGAGTGAAAACCACACCATGGCATTCCCCGACCCAAAAATAGTAAAAAGAAAGGATACATCTAATGGTGAAAAACTCTATGAGGCCCTCGAGGATGAGGGATTCAATCTTCCTCTTAGAGCTCTCCATCAAGAAAAATCAGTGGTTCTAGGCAAAAAATGCAACCCAATCAATTTGGGAATAGAGGAGACACTACACATCACATTTTATGTAGAGTCATTAGTATCAGAGGAATAAGAGCTCTTAGTAGCCTTCTTAAGAGAAAGGAAAGTCAACTTTGCATGGAGCTATGCAGACATGCCCAGGCTCGATCCAGAGATTGTGGTCCATCATCTATCAGTCTACCCTTAAGGAAAACCTATTAGACAAAAATTGAGAAAAATGCATCCTCGATTGCTTTGTTAGTCAAAATGGAATTAAAGAAGCTACTTGATGTAGGATTCATATGGCCAATCGACTACCCAAAGTGGGTGTCAAATATGGTACCTGTTTCAAAACCTGATGGGGGCATCTGAATCTATATGGATTCAAGAGATCTAAACAAAGCATGTCTGAAAGATGATTTCCCATTTCCTAACATTGAAATGATTGTAGACATGACAATGGTACATGAAATTCTTTCTTTGATGGATGGTTTCTCTAGGTACATCCAAATAATGATTGCTAAAGAAGATCAACATAAAATGACCTTCACTTGTTGATGGAGGACCTACTTCTAGAACATGATTCCATTCAGCCTAAAGAATATTGGGGCCACCTACCAAAGATCCATGACACTAATCTTCCATGAAATGATCCACAAAACTATTAAAGATTATGTTGATGACATACTAGCAAAATCCAGGAAGAGGAGAAATCACATAGCAACTTTGAGTGCTATTTTCGACAGGTTGGAGGAATACAAGGTCCGTTTAAATCCAAAGAAATGCATCTTCAATGTACAGTCAGGAAAACTATTGGGATACATAGTGTTAATGAGGGGTATTGAAATAGATCCAGGAAAAGTGAAAGTAATCCTCAAGATGGAGGCACCTAAAACATTGAAATAGTTGAGAGGCCTCCAAGGTAGGCTTTATTCCATTCATAGATTCATAGCACAAATGGCAAATAAGAAAAACCCATATTCTCACCTACTTCGCAAGGGAGTAGCGTACAAATGGGATGAAAAGTGTGAGGAAGCCTTCAACAAAATTAAAGAATATCTGCTCACACCTCTGGTCTTCATGTCATCAATCCCAAGAAAGCCATTAATCCTCTATGTGTCAGCAACAACGACAACCCTTGGAGCTCTCCTACCTCAACACAATGAAAATGGAACAGAAAGGGCCATCTATTATATCAAAAAAAAAATGGTCAAGCATGAGTTAAACTACTCATTCATTGAAAAAGCATGTCTAGCAGTAGTGTTTTCTTCACAAAAATTCAAACATTACATGTTGGCGCACAAAATAAAACTCATCACCAAGATTGACCCCATCAAGTACCTATTATCAAAGGCAATGCTTACAAGAAGGATGTCCAAGTGGGTCATGATTCTATCTGAATATGACATCGAGTATGTGGAACAAAAAGCAATCAAAGTCCAAGTGATCACAGATCAGCTTGCAGAAGCACCCATGTATTCAGGGAATCCACTCATATCAGAGTTTCTTGATGAATCCATCTTCAATCTCAGCATAGTTGACCACTAGAAACACTACTTTGATGGTTTCTACATGTAGCATGGATCAAGAGATGGTGTCTTCTTCATCACCCCATAAGGGGATTGCATATCTAGATCCTACAAATTGGCATTTCCCTGCACTAATAACATTGCAAAATACGAGGCTTTAACCATAGGTCTCAAAATAAAAGTGTAGTAGCACATCATGTCCATCAAAGTATATAGAGACTCCTAGCTAATAATATATCAAGTGAATGATGAGTACCAAACAAAGGATGATAAAATAACACCATACAAAAAGTTGGTAGAAAGTCTCAAAGAATCATTTATTGATATATCACATTTGAGCATATTCCCAAAACAAACAACAGAGCAGCAGATGCCATGGAAACAATTGGATCCCTACTAGACATCCCTCATAATGTCCCAAAACATGAATTCTTGGTAGAGCAACTTCTTGTACCTGCATTTGAGGTACCAAAGTCAAAATTTGCATGCAAAATCGTTGGTCCAGGTGATCCTTGGTACCATGACATTTATACCTACTTGCGAATTGGGATCCTACTTGCTAACTTACCCTCAAGCCTTAAAAAAACCTTTATTAAGAAAACATCTTGGTTTGTCATCTTAGGAAATTCCCTTTACCGTAGGAGCATAGCAAGAACCCTATTACATTGCTTAAACATTGAGGAGGCATTGACTGCCTTAACTGAGGTGCATAATGATATTTTTGGTTCACACTCGAGTGGAATGACCTTGGCCAAGAAATTGCTGAGGATGGGCTATTATTGTCCTATAATGGAAAGAGAAGCACATGACTACGTCAAAAGGTGCCTACAATGTCAGCAACATGGGGACCTCATTCATGCTCCATCTTAAGAACTTCATCCCATCATCACACCATGGCCCTTTTCACAATGGGGACTTGATCTCATTGGAAAGACAACCCCCAGGGTGAAGCCACATAAGTGGTTTACACTTTTAAAGAGGAAGGAAATTTAAGAAAAAATGACCCCATGGAAAAAAAAATTGGTTTTAGGGGTTCGCATGAACCTACATGTTCGACCGAACCATAAAGGGGTTCGACCGAACTAGGGTTGAGCGAACCCATTAACTATTGGGCCCACATTTCCAAAAACAAAGGAAATGTACATATTAGTGGGGGTTCGCATGAACCAGGGTTCGAATGAACCCTGGTTCGCTAGAACCCCTGGGGGTTCGCTAGAACCCCCCTGGTTCTAGCGAACCCCCTTTTTCCCCAATTTTTTAATTTGTTCACCCAAAAAACCTAAAATTTTACGCTTTCAAGCTCCGGTTGGGGATGAAAATGGGGGAATATTTAGAAACCAAAATTGGAATCGAGTAGCCTTCAGAACGAGCTATCCAATGAATATAATTTTAGTATGTTTTGGTTTTATTATCTATCTGTTTTTTAAGTTTTATTAAATATAGGTTTTTCATCGAAAACAAAAATCTCTGTTCTGCACAAGTGGAAAAATAGAAGATTATAAAAAAAATTTAAAAATATGAGTGCACCAGATATTGAAGTCCTTGATCCAACAAAAAAGAAGAGAATAATTTCGATACATACAGTAAAAGTTATGCGTTATACACGCGCTAGGTCTGAATTGTCATTTGATTGACTTTGAAACTTGATTAAAGAAAAAAATATTTAATAAAAACTATCTAACCAAGTGGAAGCACTAGATATCGGAGTTAGAAATCTAAATTTGAAAGAATTGGAATTTTATCCTTCATGGAAAAAAAGTTATGCATTATATGGTGGCGTCACTTTTAAAATGCTATTTTTTGAAAAAACCAATTTTTGTGGGAGATGGAAAATGAAGTGCAATCTAATTCCAAAAAAATTAAAAAAATATTTTAGAATCTACAGACAAAATGTGACAAGACTCTAGTTTACATCATCTTCAAATTCCTTACGGTTTAATCGCTATAGGTGCCCGAATGTGGAGATTGTGTTAAAAAAAAAAATATCAGTGTCCAGTTAGGCCAAAAAGTGTAAACCACTATTGTGGGATCACCCCCCACCTCATTTAATGGCCACAAGTTTATCATAACCACCATTGAGTACTTTACCAAGTGGGTGGAAGCCACCCCCGTGACATACATCACTAGAAAGCAGATATCAAAGTTCATCCTAAACTACTTAATATGTCAATACTATGTTCCCCAAGCTATTATCTCAGATAATGGAACACCTTTCAAGAATCAGGATGTTCATGAACTATGTGAAAAATTTAAAATCTAACATCGCTTTTCCACTCTGTATTATCCCCAAGGTAATGTTCAAGCAGAAGCCACCAATAAAACCATTCTAAAAATCCTCAAAAAGAAAGTCAATGATGCAGGTTGTGACTGGCATCTGCAACTAAATCTCACCCTCTAGGCCTATCAAACCAACATCCGCACACCCACCAACACCACCCCCTTCTCTGTGGTCTATGGATCAAAAGCCATATTACCCATTGAGATCAAGCTTTTGTCATTGAGAATATCATTGCAAAACCTCATCATAGATGAGAAATACTGAGTATCAAGACTAAATGAGTTTGAGTTACTAGATGATTTGTGTATGGAAGCATTAAATCATTTGCAAGTCTATTAGAACCGACTCAAGTAGAGCTATGACAAGAAGATCAGGAGCAAAATCTTCTAGATCGAAGAACTTGTGCTAAAGGAGAATAAGAAGAACATCCCAAATCCAAAAAAAGGAACATTTGAACCTAACTGGTTAGGACCATTTGTCATCACAACGAGTGTAAGTTAGGGGTATATTAGTTATCAACACCAGAAGGCAAGCCTTTGTAGGAGCCCATGAACAACTCCCATCTCAAAAAAATTTATGCCTAAATATTTCAAGGTATAGAACCAAAAAATCAAAAAATTAGAAAATGTCCTAAAAAAATAGTCACCCTGATGAAAACCTAGCAAAGAGGCATCTTAGTGATAACAAAAAAAAAAAAAAAAAAAAATGATCAAAAATAGTAAAGAGAAAAAATTGTTCTCTAGTGAAAACCACTTCAGTGGCACTTTGGGCAGGTACCTTGGTGAAAACTTGGCAAACAGGCGCCTTATGTAAATAAGCACTTTCTATCCACCAAGATATTTTAGGCTTATTCTGCATCATTCGTCCATTACACTTCCATCATCCATCACATTCCATATCTCCATCCATCATCCACTTGTGTCTACATCATAGCTTGGTCCTGTGTTCCTATCATGATACCTCCTAGTACTACTCAACCCACTCTCAAGGTCTATTTGTCCTGCCTTTATCATAGTGGTCTATTTTTTCAAGTTGGGGGTATATTCTCATTAGATTGGATTCATGTATATTCTTGAGGTCCTTAAATCAAAAAATCCAAAAACATCAAAAAATCCAAAAATCCAAAAATATTAGAAAACCAAAAAAAATCCCAAAACATTCGAAACACATCAAAATCCAAAAACAAGTCAAAAAGTCAAAAATTCAAAAAAAGAGTCGTCTTGTCAAACTACGGGTCTTTGAGCCTTGAACGTAGGCAAGGTTGATCTTTGATCATCCCCTGAGACACTTAGATCATTTCGTTAGGAGTTCGTCATAATAAACTGGCAGTCCATATGTTCATATCACATCAATAATCGAGTCTATGTCAGTTGAACTACATAGTCTCTTCGTGTATAATGTGGGCAAGGCTAATCTGGTTGATCAGCCCCTAAGGCCCCTAGGATAGGTCTTTAGGTTAGCCTCTTGGTCAAAATCTCAGAAAACTCCAAAATAGTGGAAATTTTGAAAAGCAAAACATTTGTAAAATATCAAAATACCAAAAATAGCCTCAAAACAGTTCAGAAAACTCCAAAAACATCCAAATATTTGAAAAAATCCATCTGTCTCATTTTGCTTTCACCCATAATAAACACCACTCATAATAAATGATCGTCATCCTCAACCTTTGGTAAAACAATCAGAAACAAGTCTAGCAGTTCAAAAGTGAAATCTTAAACGTCAAAATCTCAAGTCTAGGTCAATACGTAAACAAGTTAGTCAACTCTTTATGTCAATAACCTATCATCCAATTAGTCCCATATCAAAATCATCTGTTATCGTCATGTCCTAAGGTGCATCCTTCCTACAATGGACATCAACATCAGGCATCACCATAGTTTAGTCTTGGCTAGCGGTATTGAAGAACATTAGCTTTTTTGTTTACTTCATCTTTGTCTTTTGATTTATCTTATTGCGCTCATTCCAAGGACCTCTCGATGATATCTCGAACAAAAGGATTTAGAGAGATCGGAATGGGGCAACAATCAATATCTTTTTATCTATTGTGCTTATTGGATGTTCTTGTAATATAAACTTAGTCATGTGTGCTTTATTTGGGCATAGGGAGGGTGTTTTAGGTGTCTTGTTGACCACATAGGAAGGCTTGCCTTCCTATGTTTTGGTCCAAGATGTTTCAAATATCTGAAGTGCATTTTTGAATAAGGTTTTGTATGCTAGGTGTGAACAAGAGTACTCCTATCTAATTGTCGAGTCAAAGTCCATCACACTAGGTACAATGCCATCCTGGTCCTTCATACCTTGATGCATCGTATCTAGGTGTGTAATCAAACATAAGGAAACTGGCCCTTTGAAAATCCCAACTCCTCGACAAGTAATTATCATTATTATCATCATCATCTCATGTCTTGTTGGAATCTCTTATTTATTCTATCTCTTGCTTTTTGCGCTAACACGGTACCATGACAGTTAATCAAATCATCATCACCATTGCATTCATCCTGCATCCACAAACCATCAACACATTGCACACCACATATTACATATCATATAGAAAACAGTAAAATCATATCATAACATTGCATTTTCATCACTGCATAATATAGATTGGTTATTCTAAGCATTCCATGAGTCATTACATTGCATTCATTTCACAAACAAAAAATAAAAGCAATCATCCCATAGAATTATAAACATCTGCATTATTGTAGTATCATTTGCATTCATTCTATTATAATTGTAGACATCCAAATTTGGACACTTAATTTATCCAAATTTACCACTTTTCATCTAAACATCCTCTTATCCGGGTTAATTAAGTAATATTACTATTATTTAATTAATATCCTTAATTCTGCCAAATCCCTAAGGTATTTAATTAATAATTAAATACCTTACCTTAATCCCCTTTTCATCAAATGAATTAAATAAATATTACATTTATTTAATTCCTCACATGTCATTTTCATCTAATCCTAATCCATCTCATAATCTCTTCATTAAGGATGTGCACATGCCTAATCCTTGATTAGGATGTGTCACATCCTCTAACTTTTGCAAGTTGGCTTCTAATCCTTATTAACCCCTAATCATCTTCTAATTATTAATTAGTTAAACCTAATTAGTACCTTGGTCAACTCTCCCCATCCCCTAAGGAATTTTTAATTCTTTTTTATTCATCCAAGGCTACTCTCTTCCCCATGTGAATTTTTAATTCACTTTTATTCTTCCTAGAATCCCCTTTTCCCATGCATCTTATAGAACTTTTGACTTGTCACATCAAGTCACATGTGACAAACTCCCACCTTTTTGGAGACCTTCTCTTATCCACTAGATTCTCCCAAGTATGTGAATTTTTAATTCACATTTATTCTTCTAAGGAATCTTCTCATTTCCCAATGTACTCCCAAGGTACATGTCTTTCTTACACATCATGTACCTCCCTTCCACATTACCTACACATCATCTCACCCTTAGCCATCTCACAATCCACATGTCAAGATGTGAGGGCTTGTGAGTCTTCAACTCACCTTAGCCCTTCATCTTGGCCTTGTTGGATAAATCCCAACTATTGAATTCTCTAGAGAATTCAAGTTTCTCTATAAATACCCCTTCCTCTAAGGCATTTGGAGGGACTTAGCCATTTGCAATTAAATGCTACCATTTTGTGCACTCATCTAGCCATCAATCTCATCCATTTACATTTGTATTCAAGCACATAGTCAAAGCCTTGCATTTAGCCATATCAAGAGCCATCAAGGAGCATACAAAGTACATCAAAATCAAGGGCCAACTAAGGAGTTTTTAGCTGCAAAAGGGAGGTATATCTATTTAGCATCATTTTACACTCTTCCTCTTTACATTTACAAATTTCTTAGGCTAATCTTGAAGTGTTTCCTATGTTTTTCCATTTCACTTTAATTGCCTAGAAAGGGTTAGACATTCTAGATATCACATTTTTGGCACACGCGGTGGGACCTGCAAGCAGGTCCCTCAATTTCACATTTGCTGTTGTTGAGTTTTTTTGCAGAAATACACCGCAGAAGGGCAATTACGCCCTCCTGGTTACTGCAGAAGGGCGATTATGCTCCTGATTTTCCACAGAAGGGTGATTACGCCCCTGATTTTCCACAAAAGGGCGATTACACCCTTGATTTTCCACAGAAGGGTGATTACGCCCCTGATTTTCCGCAGAAGGGCGATTACACCCCTGATTTTCCGCATAAGGGTGACTATGCCCCTTGGCTCCAAAATTTTTGTGCTAACACTTTTCTGCAGAAGGGCGACTACGCCCCCTAGGCTAAAATTTTTGTGCTAACACTTTTCTACAGAAGGGCGACTACGCCCCTTGGGCTAAAATTTTTGTGCTAACACTTTTCTACAGAAGGGTGACTATGCTCCCTAGCTCCAAAATTTCTGTACTAACACTTTATTGTAGAAGGGCGACTATGCCCCCCGGGGCTGAAATTTTTATGCTAACACTTTTCTGCAGAAGAGCGACTATGCCCCCTGGCTCCAAATTTTTTGTGCTAACACTTTTTTGCAGAATAAAATTTTTGTGCTAACACTTTTCTGCAGAAGGGCGATTACTTCCCTGATTTTCTGTAGAAGGGCGATTACACCCCTGATTTTTCATAGAAGGGCGACTGTGCCCCTGATTTTCCACAAAAGGGCGACTGTGCCCCTGATTTTCCATAGAAGGGCAACTGTGCCCCTGATTTACTACAGAAGGGTGACTACACCCTTGGTCACCGTAAAGCAACACATTTTGGAAGGTAAAACTGTCATTTTAGCTTCGGTTTTTGCTATTTTTAGGTACTAACCCCCCAACACTATTTCTTGCAAGGATATTGGTATTTTTGCTAACTTTTGCAGCATATTCTTGTGAATTTGATGAAGATAGCGGGAGAAAACATCTAACATTTGCTTGCAGGGCTATCTGTTTCATTCACTCAGACTTTTTAAACTATCCTTGCTATTTTTGTTGATCTAAAAACATAATTTAATTAGGGGGAGTAATATTCATTGTTTGTTGTGTTTATCTTTTTGTGTTACCAGAAGGGGGCATTAGTTTGTTTTTACTTTCCCCTTGCACTTCGTGTGATCCTAGTGAGTAGTTGGAAATGATTGGTGTTTTCTTTCTAGTGGGACCTGCTTGGGGATTTCATCGCCCCAAGGGACGATTCCAACCACGCGTACCGGCGAGGTATACAAAGGGGGGAGAGCGAAAGTTGTACCCCAATCCAGTCGTTTTGTAATTGGTGAAGCGTCGAAGCTAGGGTGATACCTAGATAGACATGAAGAGTTGGTCCGAGCCCTTCAGTATCTTGCTAGGGTTCCCAACTCATGCTTGTGATGGGCTGGTGTTCACGGTTGTGCCTCACGTATCGAGAGTATATCAAGGACTCCCTAGACACCTTGTGTGCCCCTGATTTTCTATAGAAGGGCGATTGCGCCCCTGATTTTCTACAGAAGGGTGACTACGCCCCTAATTTACTGCAGAGAGGCGAATTTGCCCTCCTAAACACCCAAAATCACCCTATTTGGATTTGTTTAGCCTCTACGCCATATTTAATCATTCCCAACCTTTTTCTCATCATCCCAAGCCTATGTTTTGTTATTTTAAACCTTCAAAAACGTCCATTTGATCATTCCAAAGCTCCATTTTATCCATTCCAAGCATCCATCCCCTCATTCTGAGAGTCATTCATCTATTCTGAGCACCTGTTTGCTCGTCATCAACACTTTTCCAAAAATAATCATTTCATCACCAAAATCACATAAGTGCCACTTAGAACATCATTAGAGTCCATATCTAGCATCAAATCATCCATCCCAATCATCTAGACTTCATTTTGAGAATTTTGATTTTTGTGCTGAAACTTCTGGAGGCCATAACTTTTGACTCGGGTGTCCATTTGAGCTGAAATTTTACGGGTGGTTGTGTTATGATATGGCACGTGGATCCTCGTTAAACTAGAAGTCCCTTGGACCCCATTTTTCCACATTTTTGAGGCCTCAAACTTTCATCTTGACCCTCAAAATCGCAATTTAGTGTTTTTTTAAGCATTTAAAAAAATCATTTTTGTCAATAACTCAGAATGCATGTCTCAAATTTGAGATATTAGTTGTAAATTCATCCTATCTTTGTTTTGGGTATTTTTTGGGAAAAAATTGAACTCTCAAAAGTACGTTTGTGAGGTTTCCTAAAATGGAAAAATTTAACAATTTTTAAAAATTGCCAAATCTGGAAAAATCTGATTGTCAGCACCTTACATTCTTTAAACCTTAGAACTTGGTGTAGAATCAATCCCATCACATCCTCCAATAATTCTAGGGTTCAATCCAATCCTAATCTAAGCTTTAATCTGATCCCAATCTGAGCTTAACCAAAACCCTAATCTGAGCTTTGGTCATTTCAACCTTTCATTCATCCATTCTAAATAGTTGTTCTCCCTTTTCAATCATCGATTTTCTCATTCTGAGTAAACACTCATATATTTTGAACCTTCATCTATTGTCTCAAACTCTGGTTTAGCAATTCTGATCATTTGTTTATTCATTCCGAGTAAACGTTCATCCATTTCACATGTCCTTTCATCATTTTGAACTCTTGTTCTACAATCTTGATCAATCATCTACTCATTCTGAGTGATCTATCATTCATTCTAAGCTTTTGTCTTCTTGTTCTGAGAGTCATTCATCTGTTCTTAGTAGTCATTTACTTGTTCCGAGTAATTGTTCATCCGTCTCGATCAATGGTTTGCTCATTTTGAGTATTTGTTCATCCATTTCTCCAATCAAATCATCATTTTCCCCATCCAAATTCTTTGAACTTTGTTCCAGGTTATTATCCAAATTGACCTAAGTGTCTGATCTAATCATCATCATCAACATCCGCTTAGGATTGTCATCCGTCCTAAGATAATCATTATCGTTGGCCCAATCAATCCATTTTCAATCTCAAAGTGGATTCAATGCCATAATCATCCATTTAACCTTTTATCTGATCAATCAGTATCCTAAGTCATTTAAGATAATCTCTGAATAGGATTTGCAGTCTCTTTCATCATCTTATCCTATCCATCAGTCGATCTTATCAATCATCGATCGATCCAATCCAATCACATCACCTTCTACCTAATCAATCTACTTCCATCTAGAAGCAGATTCAGTGTCAATCGTCAGAATCAATCCCATCACATCATCCAATCATCCTAATCTGAGCTTTAATCCAATCCAAATCTGAGCTTAACCTAAATCCTGATTTGAGCATTAGTCCATTTCCATCCCAAATCGTTGACCCATCCTCTTTATCCTTTCACCATCATGAATCCTTATCCTCCATCAATAGTGGTCAAGGGAAACCCTAATTACATTGACAATGATAACAAAAGTCTTGTTAATCAAGAGGAATATGACATAGATTCCCTTGACACTATCATTGCTAGTAAGCTTTCTCCACCCACTTTCCAAAATCTAATCACCCTTTTTAGTTATCCCGTTATGTCTTCATCCATTCCTAATCATGTTGCTTATGCTACCTTTGACAAGGGATATCCATCATATCCTTCATCTACATCATCCTCTTATCCTAGTCTGCCATCACAATACCCCTATCCTAATCCCCCATCCACATCCTCCTATCTAAATCCTTCATCTGCATATACCCACTACCCTAATCTTTCATGCCAATCTGCTCACTCTAATCCTACATTCATACCATCCTATCCTAATCCAACATCCACATTAAATTATCCTAATCCGAAATCCATATTTACCTATCTCAATCCACCACCTCAATCTTCCCATCCTAATTCTCCATCCCAATATCCTTACTACAATCCACCACCCGCACCCTTATGTCCTAATTCACCATTCCAATACCCCTATCTTAACCCTTCATCTAATCTTAATCCCCCATCTATTCCCAGTCTTGCATCTAATCCCATTCCCCCATCTAATCCTAGTCCACCAATCCATAATCCTTCATCCACTCCTACCATGCCATCTCAGCCTAGAGCATTCAAGTTCTTCACTCCAGAAGTTCTCCAAGGACTTATAACAAAGAAGACATCTCCCACTCCACACCTTGAAGTTATGGAATCATGCCATCCCAACCCATCATCCACAGTCATTAGAGATGAGACCCTTCTCCACCCAACACCTATCATTGATGGTACCACCCCTAGCACCACTCAAACCATCAAAACCATCACATCCTCTGAATCCACTAAGCCCCCATCTCCTACCATCACATCCTCTGAATCCATTGAACCCCCATCTCCTACCATCACATCCTCTGAATCTATTGAACCCCCATCTTCTACCATCACATCCTCTGAATCCACTAAGTCCCCATCCCTTACCATCACATCTACTAAATCCATTGAACATCCACCTCCTACTCCAAGAGTCATCGAACCCATCGACAACGCCCAAATCCATTCTGATGACTGCATCGAATCCTCCATCCTTCCATCTCCCCAACTTTAAGAGTCTCTCTAACACTTTGTCATCCTTCCATCCACACAAGATGCATCATGCCAAGAGTCTAATCCAAAGCATGCCAACATATCCCCTTCTCCATATCAAGATCCTACCATCCTATCTAGTCCACCTCAAGATCACAGTCCCCCATCCATTCCACCCCACGATCCCCTTGTCTCCACCGCTCCATCTTCATCTCCATTGCATGAGCTCGCTACCACAAATCCAGATCCTATCATATCCCTTGATCCCTCTCTTGATACCATCCATCCAAATGTTGCTATCCCATCATCTCCCTCTCATGATCCCCCATCATCGCCTAAAACTGTTATCCCCACACTGCTTGCATATCCCCTTGGTTCTCTCACATTCTTCCATGGTGGCCTCCTCGCAGAAGAAAAACATAGTGTCTATACCACCCATGATCCTCCACCTAATAATGGACTTGCATCATGTTTTTAGAATAACACAAATCCTATCATGGATCGCATGCTCAAGAAAATGAACTATGAAGGAAAAGGTCTAGGCCTTCATGAGCAAGGTATGTTGGAGCCCATCCAAGTCAAAGAACAAATCTGCATGTAAGGTCTTGGACCTATTTCCCAAGACTCACAATCTAAAGATGTTGGTACAACCTCTATACGTCCTCAACAAGCCTTTTTCGAAAGAAATGTTGGCTCTTCCCATCACTCCACCAAATCATATGTTGCCATCCCTCCTCTATCGTATCACCTCAAAACAACCGTCCATATTCCTCCTTCATATGCTCCATCCATTTTGGGTCCTTACATCCCTCCATCTACCATGCCCATGTTTCCTCTAGGTCCTACATCTATTCTGGGCCCCTATATCCTAAAATCACCTCCTCCATCTCGTCCCATCCATCCTTTCATCCATTCATCACCTATCCATCTCATCCATCATAAACATCCCTCTCACATATCCCATAATCAGGATCAACAAAGGCACATACCTAAACATCTTCCATCTACACATAATCTTCATACTTCTACCTCCATCACTCCACATCATCCATCTCCTCACACCCATCCCATTGCTACTAAAAGCACTTTAGCTGTTAAAGAAAAAATGCATAAATCCAAGCATCCACATGAGGCTCCCCATGTCCCCTCCAAACGACATGGTGAAGAGAAGAAACACAAAAGCCCACCAAAACAAAGATCAAAATCATGTGGATCCCAAAGAAAAAATATGCAATGCAATCAAATGAAAAATCTATAAGAACATCCAAAGTTGCTAATCCAAAAGCTAGTCATACACCCCTTTCATCTCCTAAGTCTGTTTTGAGTCCTTATGTTCCAAAGTTCACCACCCCATCTCCTCCATTATCCACACATTCTCCATCCATTAATCCTCTTATCTTTTCACATCCACCACCACATGTGCCAATGTTGGTCCTAAACACATATCCTCATCACATATCCACCCCATCATTCTATCCATACCATTTTCAACATCCCACCCATCACCCTACATATCTCCCCCATCAAATCCCTCTAATTCATCCTCTTGCATAATCCACTTATCCTAATAATGTTGTACCAACATCCAACAGTCGGTTCGAACAAGGGCTCTTAATGCTTCGTATAGAACTTGATGCTTGAGTCCTTCATCCATATCCTTGTCGCATGTATTCTCAATCCGATTATCCACCTCCCTATCCTCATCTCCTTTTGCATGGTATCCAAAAATCCACAAAAATCCAAAAAAGTCAAAAAATCCATAAAAATCCAAAAAAGTAAAAAAATCCACAAAAATCCAAAAAAGTCAAAAACTCCACAAATCCAAAAGTAAAAAAAGTCAAAAAATTAAAAAAAATAGTAAAGAGAAATAATTCGCCTAATGGTGAAAACTTGGCAAACAAGCGCCTTGGATAAGTACCATGATGAAAACCTAGCAAACAGGTGTCATGTGTAAATCCCCATCTACACTTGGGGGCAACTTCCTGATATGCGTTCCCTCCATCTGCTATGCTTCCTGCTATGCACCCATAATCCCCTCCATCCCACCTATCTTCCGCATCCTACCATCATATCCCATTTATCTCCCATCCCTCCATCCTTCTTGTGATCTTGATCAAAAGAGGGGCACCTATCTATACATGCTTTGGCCACCTCTTGGTATACATTCCTTTCATCCATGCTCTGTTGTATTCCTTGGTTGCCCATCCTATCCTCCTCTAGTTATCTCCTTTTCCCATCTCCTTGTCTTCCATCCCTCATGCCTCATCATATATGACATATCTAGAGTGGGGGCACTTGCTTCCTTTGTGACATAGTCCTTGGAGACATCGTCTATCATAACATCCCTTCATCTCCCTATCCATCTATCACATCATCCCTTCCATCTCCCCATCCTTATCTTTGTATCCATCTATCCTAGCATCCCTTTCATCTCCCAATCCTTATATTCCTATCCCTCCATCCCCCATCCGCTGCTACCCGGGGCGTGTCCGCCCCAGTTCGAGGTGGCTCCGCCCCAGCCCGGGGCATGTCCGCCCCCTCCCGAGGTGAGTCCACCCCAGTCTGGGGTGGCTCTGCCCCCTCTTGGGGAAGCTCCGCCCCCTTCCAAGGTGTGTTCGCCCTAGCTTAGGGTGGCTCCACCCTAGCCTGGGGTGGCTCTGCCCCAGCTCAGGGTGTATCTGCCCCCATTTTGGGGCGTGTCCGCCCCAACCAGGGGCATATCCACCCCTCTGTGTGACGACGCACCCTATTTTCCCCACCCCTCTAAAATCTCACTCCCATCCCCCTCCCTATATCTCTATCCATTCTTTCATCTTTATCCTCATCACATCTCACAATCCCTTGTCATTAGTATCTAGCTATAGGCCTTCCTCCATGCAACCCAATTCCATTTATCTAATCGTCATCACTCCTGCTTCTCTTGCACATCTTTCCAATCCCCTATCACTTTTCATCACTTATCTATCTATCATATCATCCTCCCTAGTCATTTTAATGATTTTGATAACTATCCCATCCCTGAGTTTTATGTGATCATCATCATCCTATCCAATCCAACTGGTCTATCCTATCTCATCATATTAGTGTCATCTTTTTATCCACTCATCCTATCCTCATCCTCCACTCGTCTTGTCATCATCCTTTATCCATCGTTTGTCATTAGTTGTTGGTCAAACTACGTTGCCCCTGCGCTTTCACGTAGGCAAGGTCGATCACTTGATCCGCCCTTGGGGCTCCTCTACCATCTATCATCTATTGTCTATCGTCTCTCATCGATCGCCATTGTCCACTTTTCTTCTTTTGTCCATCCTATCTTTACCATCCATCGAGGTCTCCATCTTGGTCCATCATCAACCTTTGGTCAAACTACGTTGCCCCTGCACTTTCACATAGGCAAGGTCAATCACTTGATCCGCCCCTGGGACTCCTCTATCATCTAGCATCGGTCTTTCTATTTTGTCCATCTGCTCCTCTACCATCTATCACTAGTCTTTGCTTTTGTCTCTCCAGTCTTCATCATCCTCTTTTTGATTTTATCCATGGTCAGTCGCCTGTCTTTTACTGAACTACGAGGGCTCTGTGCTTTCATGTAGGCAAGGCTAATCTTTGATCAGCCCTCGAGCACCTAGGTCTTTAGGGTGTGTCAGTCTCGTGTCTTGTCTTCCTTGTGTCGTGTCATCAAGCTATGTCCTTATCTAGCCAGTTCTTCACAAACGTGATCCACTTGTATCATGAGATCCAATCAAATTTGAGTATCCCACGTCATAACGATCTTTTAGTTTACTATCCATCATCTTTGGTCTCAATAGGATGCATCCTTCCTAATATACCTCATCAATCCCATCCATCCCCTTGATCCTATGACAATGGAAATTTGAAATTGAGTGTGATCTTTTTGATACTTTTGGCTTTTGTTTATCATTTGAGCTCCCTATCATCACTTGTCAAGGCTGCAATGATCCATCATATTATGGTGTGTTTTGATTGGTCAACATAGGGGCACATCTTGATCTTTTTATGTCTATTTGTGTTTTCTTGGTTGTCCCACGTAGTACCCACCAAAATCCTTGTGGTCTTGTGTTATGTTGGGGCATCCTCGTGTGCTTGTGGTTATTCCAATACCTGGCCCGACCAAAGTCATAGTGACTTTGGGGTGTTGGGATAGCCTTCTTGTCTGTTGTGTTTGTTTCATGCATTAGACACCAATTTCCCTTGTTCCAAAATACCTTGGTGTATCGTGTCTTATGTTATATCAAAAATCAGTGCTCCGAAGATGGCAAATTGCATTAGGATTGCATTTCATTTTCCATTCTATCATCTTGCATGTATCCCCCATCCTCTCATCTCTCAAAATCCCCCCATCCATTCCTCCTTCATCCTCATCTCACATCTCTATCCAATCCCCATCCATTCCATTTAGACCAAATCATCTAATCATATCCTTGGTCTTGTTCCCAGTCTTATTACAAGCCTTGATCCAATCATCCTCATCATCATCATCTAGATGTATTCTTCCATATCCCTTCGGTGTTGTTTTGGGATGTATCCTTCCCTCGTCAACAACACTTTCATCATCATCATCGAGAGGTATTCTTCCCTATCCTTTAGTGGTGTTTTGGGATGTATCCTTCACTCATCCATACCATTCATTGGGATGTATCCTCCCCTATCCTCATGTTGTTTAGGGATATATCATTCCCTCATCAATGACACTCCATCCACCATCCACCCCTTTTCGCTTGTAGCTTGACTGGGGCAACATTATCTTCGTGCTTGCATCCATTTGTGCTTCCCAACCTCTTGCTGCCTTTTCATCCTTTCATATCCATCCCATTGTGTCCTCTTCCTCATCTCCCATTTCGAGAGCACACCCATGTTCTCTTGAACCCACATGTCCTCTCGAGGGGGCATCCTCAAACCCTACTCTTCATCTTCACCCCCATCATATTTCATCCCTTTGATGACTGGGGCATCTTTCCCAATCTAACCATCTTCTTCTAGGTTCTATATTTTAATATTCTTTGAAATGATGCTACTTCGTAACACCATCTCAGAGAGGGGAAAAATGTAGACATCTAAATTTGGACACTTAATTTATCCAAATTTACCACTTTTCATCTAAACATCCTCTTATCTGAGTTAATTAAGTAATATTACTATTATTTAATTAATATCTTTAATTCTGCCAAATCCCTAAGGTATTAAATACCTTACCTTAATCCCCTTTTCATCAAATGAATTAAATAAATATTACATTTATTTAATTCCTCACATGTCATTTTCATCTAATCCTAATCCATCTCCTAATCTCTTCATTAAGGATGTGCACATGCCTAATCCTTGATTAGGATGTGTCGCATCCTCCAACTTTTGCAAGTTGGCTTCTAATCCTCATTAACCCCTAATCATCTTCTAATTACTAATTAGATAAGCCTAATTAGTACCTTGGTCAACTCTCCCCATCCCCCAAGGAATTTTTAATTCCTTTTTATTCATCCAAGGCTACTCTTTTCCCCATGTGAATTTTTAATTCACTTTTATTCCTTCCTAGAATCCCCTTTTCCCATGCATCTTCTAGAACCTTTGACTTGTCACATCAAGTCACATGTGACAAACTCCCACCTTTTTGGAGACCCTCTCTTATCCACTAGATTCTCCCAAGCATGTGAAATTTTTAATTCACATTTATTCCTCCAAGGAGTCTTCTCATCTCCCAATGTACTTCCAAGGTACATGTCCTTCTTACACATCATGTACCTCCCTTCCACATCACCTACACATCATCTCACCCTTAGCCATCTCACAATCCACATGTCAAGATGTGAGGGCTTGTGAGTCTTCAACTCACCTTAGCCCTTCATCTTGGCCTTGTTGGATAAATCCCAACCATTGAATTCTCTGGAGAATTCAAGTTTCTCTATAAATACCCCTTCCTCTAAGGCATTTGGAGGGACTTAGCCATTTGCAACTAAATGCTGCCTTTTTGTGCACTCATCTAGCCATCAATCTCATCCATTTACATTTGTATTCAAGCACATAGTCAAATCCTTGCATTTAGCCATATCAAGAGCCATCAAGGAGTATACAAAGCACATCAAAATCAAGGGCCACCCAAGGAGTTTTCAGCTACAAAAGGGAGGTATATCTATTTAGCATCATTTTACACTCTTCCTCTTTATATTTACAAATTTCTTAGGCTAATCTTGAGGTGTTTCCTTATGTTTTTCCATTTCACTTTAATTGCTTAGAAAGGGTTAGACATTTTGGATATCACAATAACATTGCATAAACATCCCATAACACATATAAGCTCCATTACACTATCACATACACATCATACATCATTTGCATCCATTATATCATATCATAGATATCGTCATAACATTCATAAACATCATTTACACATACCATCATCATATCACATCATCATATTACATCATACCATCCATTATTGCATAATATAGATTTGTTAGTCACATAATCATTGCATAGTGCATACATCATCATAAAAATGCACAGAAAAATAAATGCATCCATACATAACATATTCATAACATAATGCACATCATAGCATCATTGCATCATAATTGCACAACATATAGAAAGTAAAAAGCATCCATAAATAGAATAGAACATTGCATCACAACATCATCATCTCATATCATATATATCATCAAAATAATATACAATCATGGTACAAAATTAGATCAAGGTACGTGTAATGTCAAAAAGTACAAAATGGCCCCTAGGGCTATAAAAAATGAGCCCATGGGGCACAAAAAGAATCTTTTCTCTAATAAAAAACTAAAGGCTAGCCCTACTGGCTACTGCCCTCGCCACCTGCTCTCTCCCCGTGCTCCTATACTGGCCTATGCCTTGTCCTTTGTGAAAAATCTAGCACCTGAGATGCCCATGGTACAACTTAATAGTAATACAATCTATAATAATCGGCCTCTTGAATGACCTCCCTATATGCTCGAAGTGATACTGTGCTCTGGGAGGAAGAGGCGGACATGCTCTCTATCTGTTGTTAGCAGCCCATCTCGACTACTACCTATAACTCTACAGCCTGTCTCTCCAAAATGGCCCACCCGCTCTACTCTGGCTTGGTCTCTCTCAACTTTCAATGCTTGTACCTGGTCCTACAGTTGCAAAATCTACTCATCTCTAGGATCTAGCTATGGGGGGGTTGCACGTGAGGTTGATCTTGATCCCCATTTCTAGGTGGTGTCAGAATCCTATCCTGGTGCCTATCTTGTTTGTTGTGTTGTCTCAGATCTTGATCTTGTTGGGGGGCCTCCTATCTCTACTCTCCGACCTACTGATTTGGGAGTGCTTGATCTTGATCCCCCCGACCTCGTCTTGGCTCCCCTGCCTCTCACTTTGCATCAGGTAGATGGTATCCCTGGCACTATGAGCCTTAATGACGGCCTGGACCAATCTCTATAGGCCTGTGTAGTCCTTGGATCTGCCTGTCCTTGGTCATATGGCCATGGCTTGGCCACTAGCTTCATAAAACTCTGAACTACCTCATGGGTAGGTATGTACTGGCCCCAGGAGCTCTAGCTCATTGTCCTTGCAAAAACAACCATGTACTAATCATCAGGTCGATCCTGTGGCTCACCAGACTATCTCTAAACCTTTCCCAATAGGTACATCTCAATCATCGTATGCTCTCACCCTTGCATCAGCCTATCCTAGTAGGCAAAGAACAATTATTGTACATCATCGAACCAAGTTGGTTTCCCAAGGTATGGTCACCATCTGAACACTCGCATATTGTCAAGGACCCTCCTCCAATGAGGAATCCTGTGTTGTTTGGTATGAGTAAAGGAGAGGCCTCCTTTGTATCGCCAGACCACTGGGTCATTTGGCTCCATCAAAACTAGAACAACTCTCAGCCAAAGCATAAGGATGTGCTCCCACACCCAGATATGCAGGAGTGTAACCCTCGCCCCAAGTGCTCTGTCATCTAGATAGGAAAACTCATGAAGATCTCTATAGAGTGAGGCAAGCAGGATTGGCCCTCATGCAAACAGTGTCAGTCATTGTCAGACCATGCACTCCAAGGCGAGCCCCCATCAAGGACTGAAATATTGGCCTCATCGATCTAGGACGACAAGACCCTATATAATGGCTACAATTACTAAGTAGTAGGGTGATACAAGAGGCCTATGGCCCTCCATCTCGATTTGTTCCTCGCAAAATATAATCTCATCGGTGTCCATGATGACATAACATGCCTCCCTTCCAGCATCCATATCATAAATGACCCGCTCGTTGTGGGTAGGAAATCTCAAGATCTGCCACATGTCCTCTAGCATGACTATGGCCTTGCCCGTCGAAAAGTGGAATGAGGAGGTCTCACTGTGCCACCTCTCAGCAAGTGTCATCATCATGCCCAAGTGTCTGCACGGGTGGTGCATAGCCAACATACCAAAGTCCCATCTCTCCTAGGCGCTCCTGCTCTTGATCTGTCAGATTGCCTAAAAGGCTAAAAATCTCTTGGGACCTATGCTCACATGAGTAGATCTCCCTCGCCTCCTCCTGCATCAGGAAATTCACCATGTTAAAATTCATCAAAAAAAATCTTGATTGTAGCTTGTCCCAACCTTTTGAAGTAACTCTAGTGTCACTGCCTATGAAGGTGGTGCAGTTTGCAAATTTCAAACTGTTATGTTGGAAGCCTTGAAACTCCCAAATTGCATCGTGGCATCGCAGTTTGCAAAGGTGGCCCAATTTGAGCTGAAACCCTAATTCTAAAGGGAACCGTGACGGTGCACTTGGTGAAAATGCCTTAGTTTGGAATTTGAACCCAAACTCCAAACTGCACCGCGGTGTTGCTATTTGCGACGATGGTGCAGTTTAAAAAGCCGAGTGACACTGTTTAAAAAGTTGAGCAACATTGTTTAGCACCACTCCTAAGGACCTAGTGTAAACACATAAAATGTACATGCACCTGATCTTGATTTTACTAACACCAGTTCATCCCTAATCATCTCTCTACTAATCATTTAATTAAATAATCTCTATTTAATTAAATTCATCACATTTCGTCTCTTAATTAAATAAATAATTTTTTATCTGATTAAGTCATCATCTCATATTAATTAAATAAATCACTTTGTTTAATTAATCCTATAGTCCCTCTTTTAATTAAATAATTCATTTTATTTAATTAATCTCTAAAGTCATCTCATCTAAATTAAATAACTTAACCTTTATTTTATTTAAAGCTAACACCATCCTCTTTAATTAATTAAATCAAATCTTATTTAATTAAGTCTAAAATCATTATTCCTCTCATTTTGATTTATTTAAATCCAAAAATCTAAGTCAAAATGGTCAAGTCAACTAATCCCTCATTAAATTAGTCAAATCTTAATTAATTTAATCCTAATCACTCCAATCCTCTAGATTTTGCAACTTGCACAATTAAATCATTTATTTGATTTAATAATTCCCTATTTACTTTCAAAATGGCATAAAAAGGGAATATTCCTCCAAGTTTAAAAATCTCCCCCCAAAAGGACTTGTCCTCCAACTTGGCATTTATGAGCTCTTACATGTCTCTTACACAAGTCAACCTGACATTAACTCTCTTCTTTCATCCCCCCTAAACATGTCATTTCATCAAATTCAAATTTCAAACTTGCACATTGATCAAAATGTGCTCAAGCTTCCTCCATTCACATGTTGACAAGTGGCACCTTGCCATTGGTTGAATGTTAGTTCCACATTGCTCCATTTTGGACATCTCTTCAACTTAATATTCTATAAATAAGAGGATTTATTCCTCATTTGATCATCCACCACTTGAGTAAACTTACTATACTCAAATCCATAGCAATCTATCATCAAATTCATCCAAGCATAGTTAGGCTTTTTGCAGATTTTCAATATTGAGCTCCATTGAAGTCATCACCACAAGCATGCATCTTTCATCAATCATCTTCATCACATCATTGGAGTTGGGAAAGGGCCAATTTTCACATCAAATTGGCACCAATTCCCCCATGGGATCAAGATTTTGCATTACTTTCAATAGGATTTGATCTACTTTCTTGTTCTTTCATTATTTTCTTCTTTTCATTCCAATTTTGAGTTTTGTTAATGGATTTCATGCGAAATCTTTGTTCTTACTTGCATATGATCTTCTAATGTATTTGTTTATTGTGTTTTGCAGGTATAGGGATTGGGGTTCTACACCTAGTTTTTGAGCATAGTAAATGAGCATGAAAATCGAAAATCAAACTCGGGTCAAGTTGACTCACCGGTGGTCCAGTACTGGGAAGCCTCTGATGCATTGTACTCGGTCGAAAATGTGCATGAGGAACTATCATTGTGCCATTTCTCTAGAAGGCTAGAGCTCAAATTTGCAAAATCTCTTAAGGCTGAATGTGAAAATGAATTGGAAGTGCCCCTCGAGGCCTATTTAAGCCTAAAAAATTAGGGTTTTTTGACCCCGTTTAGTTGTCATGCTAGGGTTTTGGACCCCTGATCTCATTTTTGTCTCTCTGAGGGTTGTTTTGCACTATTTTTTGCGTTTTATCTCAATTTTGGCATCCTGGAGCCTTTTTGGACCTATCAGGCACATTGTCCTCTTTTTTCGCGAGATCACCCAAAAATCAGAATTTTCGTCTGATCTCTCAAGGGGGCAATATATTGGCATGTTTTCTCTTTTCAGGGCAGCAGTGGGGAAAATTTTAAAATCAAATTTGTTTTGGCTTTTGATCAAGATAGTTTATTCTTTAAAGCAATGTAACGAGTACCTTGCTTCAAAGAGGGGCAAAATGTATTGATTGGCATTATACATTTGATCCCGATTGCTAACACCATTTCATCATAAATCATCACTCAGTCTAACTATTTAATCGAATACCCTTATTTGATTAAATTCATCAAATTTCCTCTCTTAATTAAATAAATCATTTATCTGATTAAGTCACTCTCTCTCGTTAATTAAATCAATCAATCTGATCTAATTATCCCTATTTAATTAAATAAATCAATTTTATTTAATTAATCTCTAAAGTCTACCTATTAAATTGAATAAATTAAACCTTATTTGATTTAATCTAACTCCATATCTTTTAATTAAATAAATAAATAATATTTATTTAATTAATCCTTTTATCATATTCTTCTCATATTTGATTTAAATTAACTCATAAATCTAAGTAAAATTTGTCACATCATCTAAACCCTCATTAAATTAATTAACCCTTGATTAATTTAATCCTAATTCATATCCCATCCTCTAGTTTTTACCACTTGTGCATGAAAATAGATTTAATCCATTTATTAAATCCCTATTTTTCTCTCAACATGGCATAATGGAGGAATATTCCCTCAAATTTGAATTCCAATCCAAGTGTACTTTGTCCTTCCAACAAGACATTTATTTCATCTTTGCATTGAGCCAAGTGGCCATTACTCCATTTGACTCTTCATCCACCTTGTCATTTCACAAATTTCAAATTTCACCTAAATGCATTTATGGGCACATTCATCAAAATGTGCACATCCCTCATCCATCCATCTCTTGACAAGTAGCACCTTTACATTGGTTGAAAGTTAGTCCCACATTGCTTCATTTTGGGCATTTCTCCAACTTGTCATTCTATAAATAGAAGGCACATCCTTTATTTTGATCATCCACAGTTTGAGGAAACTTACTATACTTAAATCCATCCTCAAGCATTAGCATTTTTATCCATTTTATCAAGTCTTAGCTAGGTTATACAAGTTTTTCATCATGGAGCACACTTGGATCTTCAACAAAGTGGATCATTCTTCATCACTCATCAACATTGCATCATAAGAGTTGGGAAAGGGCCATTTTTTCACATCAAATTGTCACCAATTCCCCCATGGGATCAAGAGTTTGCTTGTTTAATTAGGATTTAATCTATTTCATTTGATTTCTTGTTTTGTTCTTCATTTTATTTCCTAGTTTGAAAATTGCTAATGGATTTCATGGGGAACTTAGATCTTAACTTGCATCTAAATCTTCTAATGTGTTTGTTTGTTAGATCATAACTTGCATTTGAATCTTAACTTAAGAGGTATGAATGGTTAGATGTATTAGCATATGTTGTGGGTGCTATTTCTAGTCATGTGAGTTTTTACCTTTGACATTAGCTTGGAGCCTTTGTTATCACTTGGAGTTGATGATTGTGTTCTTTGGATTGGTGTGTCTTCACCTTTACTTGTTTCTTTTATTCCATAGGTGGAATGTTGGAGGATGAGAGAAGTTCTTTCTTGAGATGGTGGTCACCTTGATTTTATTGCAGGCATCTTGATGGAGCATAAAAGCATGTTGGAGATTCATGTGGTTTTATGTATGGCTATGATGATGTATTTACTTGATTGAACCTTATGCAACATATATACAACAAGTGAGAATGTTAGGAATAGGTTTTATACACCTTGTATAACATGGAGTATTTTAATCATGTAAAATGAATAAATATTTATTTTTGGCACATGTAGGAGATGTGTTTAGCCACATTAGATATTTATTTGGTTCCACTTGTAAATTTGTATGCACCATTGGGTTAGTTATTTTATGTGTGGGAGATATAGATAATTAATTGGAAAAATATTTAATAATGTGAAAACTTAGTATCAAAAAGTAAAAAATGGGTCAATAGTTTTGTATACTCATGGTTTTGAGGCACATTGTTTTATATTACCACTTTGTTGTATTTGTGTGAGCTCAAATCTATTAAATAAAGCACATATTTAGTCTTTAAGGTTGGATTGGTGAGTGGACTATCATTGTTTTGAGTTTCTTTTATGAGTGCATATGTGAAGCATAGCATGGGATGCATGGTTACTTTCTTGAACACATGAAGAGTGCAATGGAGGAGCTTGATGTTTCAAAATTAGTATTCATGGAAAATTTGTAAGTGTATTGTAATGTTTCATTTTTAAACAATACATAGAGTGTGGATACATTTGGAGGAAGGGTTTTTTTCCCTCTTGAGAGTTTTTCCAAGGTATATCTTGTGTTATCTTGTGGAATTTCTATATTTTATTTTCATCATTGTTATTCTATAATCTTTCATGCATGCTTTTCTCTCATGGGTTTATGTAGGAAACAAATTAAACATTCAAGTTATCATGCATTTGCAAGTTCCTAACAAATTTTCATGGAAACCAATTTATCTTTCTTTTAAGAGATCTTCCATCTTTATCTTATAAAATTGAAAACTTGAATAACTAAATTTTTTAATTTTCAACTAGGTTTGCATAGTCATGATCTCTATCATCCAAAAATTTAAATTGAAAGAAAACACAACACACTCCCACTGCAAAAAAATCCAATCAATTTTTGTGAAGAGGCATCCTTCTTGAATCAAGATAACTATGGATCTGATACCATATGTTGAAAAATAGCATGAAAAAATCAATGAGAAACATTATTTAATGCATTTGAATAAATTATTCTTGATAGGGAATAATATTAAATGGAAACCAATAATAAAATAAAATAAAAACCATAGCAAGGTATTTACTTGGAGAAATTGTTGTGAGAAAAAAATCTATACCAAAAGAGATCCAAAATTTTATTAATCTTGAAAACAGTTACATAAATGAAACATGATAATCTCTTCTAATTCTAATAGCATAATGGTACTTGAATTATTTGCAAAACAATATCATAATACTACCATTTTGAGACACCAATATATTAGAGATCTATGAATACTAGACACCATTAATGCTATTACCAAACTAATTACAAATACCACTCACCCAAATCTAGGTATCCACCTCCTTCATTAGGAGTCTCACAAATCACCAATTTAAGTGGTCAACCACTTTGAATAGTAAGTAACTCATCTTACATGTACCCTACACTAGCTTCACGTGTCATAAATACCATAAATTTTTTCATGATGACTAAATTGAATAAAATCCCAATCTTAGGCACTCCATGACAAGATTGTTCAAATCTATCATAAGATCCATTTGTAGAAGATCCTATTACCCTTTCTTATACATCTTGATCTTTACCCAAATTTTTAATATCTTCCAAATGTAACTCTTACCTAAATGCAATTATAAATATACATGAGAGAATAATAATAGAAAATAATTTTTACCTACCATTAAAGAGGGGCATCCAAGTCCTGATTCTTGGAGATAAAATATTATTTCATTAAAAACATTTCTAGAAATTGACAAGGTGAATAACACCTAATGTCAACACACTATTAGCTATGTATTTTATTTGTTTGAAAATGCAATAAGTTGGATGAGTGAGTGACAACCTACAATTGTATTGCCCACTATAGAAGTAGGATCATGGATGTGATAAATGCTTGTAAAGAGGTAGTATGTTATAGTGTTGTGTTCAAGCATTGGATTTAAGTGCAAATATTTTAGAACTAGTTGTGATTGTCAAAGTGCTACTTGTTTGGCTAAAAATAGAATGTATCATGCTCATATGAAGCACATTGATGTTTAGTATGAATTTGTATGAGAGATGGTTTAAGGCAGCAAATTCATGTTCAAAATGTTAACACCTCGATAATATTATATATTCCATCACTAATTTAGTGAGCATAAATAATTTTAGTTGGTGTAAAAAAGCCATGAGCCTTGACTCTTCTACAACTTGATTTAGAACTCTTATTTTCTCTTTTTCTCTTACAAGGTGTGCATCAAGTGGGATAATATTAGGGTTACATGTTTCATACACCCTACAATATTCTAATATTCTAATAATTTATTTAATTATTTGTACCCACTTGAAAGAAATGTAGGAATATAGATAATCAAAGAATCACATCTGTAACTAAATAGGTTTTACAAGGACCTAAAACCCAAAAGTTCATTACAGTCTAAAACAAAAACTAGAGACCCAACAACAAACCAAAAATAAAATAACCAAAAAAATAGCAAAACAACTAGAAAAAAAAGTTACTATAACTCTTTGAGGGAATTAATGACTTCCAACTCATGATGATGGAATCTCTTATGAAGATCAACTAGGCTAAGTAGATCATTCTTCTCTTCTTGGAAAGTCTTTTTCTTTCCCCTAGTGCATTTACTTTGTCCTTTCTACTTCGAGTGGCTTTGTTTTCCTTTGGTCTTGTGATACTTCTCTATCTTCTCAACAACAATGGAGACATCAACCACTTGGTCTTCTCTGAGCTCCTTCAACTTATTAGTGAGGATGCAAATACCTTTAGTTTTGTTCTAAATAGTGCATTGGCTTGTTTTGATTACTCTTTCTAGGTTTTGGTTAGTCTGCATCTTTTTTTCTTCCAAACCCTTGACTTGGCTATCATAATCGTCTTTCATAAGATTGACTTCAGTCATAATAGCTTCCAGGGCCAACTAAATCTCATTTTCATCATCCTCCACATTCACAGAAGCCTTTTCTTCCACTATGGCATCAATTTTATTCTACAAAGATCTCGGGTTAACATTTATCTAATTCAATTCTTGGAAGAACCATTTAACTCGGTAAAACTAGCCCACTACCCCATCCTTAGATAACTCCAAAACACTATAAATTTCTTCTTTGTTAGTGTTCATCTATGGGATATCCTTGGATAAGTCCTAAGGAGAAGACATATGACCAACATTATCACTTTAAGGGGTAATAATAGGGATTTTACCATTACAACCCGCTTGTAGATTAGCCTTATCCTCCACAATACCTTTAATTTTTTCACCCTTCATCCCAATTTCATTTTTTTTTTCCACTAAAAAGACATGAATATCTTCATGAGGAAAGTCCCTCATGTGTGACCCACTCACCAAAAAATCTATGTTCAATCCTTCTTCTTTTCCTTCTTACCCTTCTTCATAATCCCATCCTTAGACATAGAGTTAGGTACCATTTCCACCTCATCTTCTTCATTCCACTCCTCATCCCCATCTGAAATAGACTTTGAATGCCCACTAGATGAAACAATAAGAATTTGAGGAGTATGCTTCATAGGGATATTTTTAATCATAGTGGGAGAGGGGAGGGATTTAAGAAGTTCCATAATTAATAAAATAAGACCTTCATGCAAAATGAGTAATTTCGTATTCTTTTTGTTATCCTTTAAACCAAACTCCAGAGAAGCAAGCAAGTAGAAAGGAAAGGAAACCCGATGCTTATGATGGAAATGATTAAGGAGGATAAAATTAAATCCATATAGATGATTATGCCTTGCATTGAGGGTGAAATAGTGCATGAGGATCTTCGCAAGAGGCAATCAAACCCTCCCACATTGTGTTTTAGTGGCTTCTTTCCTTCCAACCCATTCAAGAATTGTTTTACCACACCTTCAAAGGCCTTCCTTTCCTTGAAGAAATTTCTACCCTTGGTGGACAAACCAATGATTTCTACTATAAGCTCCTCCATGATAATAAACTCCTTTCCATCGGCCTTGAGGATTTAGTTATGCCATCCATTAACAAAGGCCCTAGTGATTTCACATGACCATGCAACTTCTCAAGATAAGGAGTAACTCTGCCATATTCAAGGATCTTCCAAACCATAGCATTATTTTTGACATCCTCACAGGATGACGATTCAATTCTACTACAATACCCACCCATTTTAGCTCATCTATGAAATAGAGTAATGAAAATGGCCTTTCAACCCCACATAAAAACTTTTTTTATCTCACCAAAATGCCCATAATTAGTGTGAGGTGACAACATGTAATAATTTCTATCGTAGCAACTCCCAAGGCGTATCTTTTGTGCATAATAAGATTAAAATGCATTTTTGAGCTCATCTTTTCAATATTAAAACACCTTTCCATTACAAGCCCTATGCAAATCATAATTAATGAGGTTTTGAATGTGAAAGGGGACATCAATCACCTTATCCCAATATTTAGTCGAATCCATACCAATACCAATGTTAGCAAAAGCATCCACAATGGGGTTACCCTCCCTATAGATATGGGAGATATGAACCTCATCAAGAGTATTAATGATCAAAATAGAGTTCTTAAGAAAATTTCCAATGGACTAGCTTGGGAAATTTAATTTTTTTAGACAATTTAAAATGTTTAAAAAATCTCATTCAATCCATAACTTGTGAAAACCCAAGGAGTAATCCAAATTCAAACTATTATAGGTAGTTACAACTTTGGTAACATGGTTTGTTTTGGTTCCCAAAGGGAGTGCCACTACCGCTATAAACCTACCATGGTCATCTCTTATCATCCTCGCAAAACCAGTAGGTCTAGGATTCCCCTTGGTTGCCTTGTAAAAATTAATTTTCATCCAACCTCACGAAAAAGGAATCCAGACAACATTATTTCTAGTATTCTTCACCTTGTTAAATGAGAGCGAGATATAATAGGGAAAACACCAGTTGCGCAACACTTGCTTGTCATAATAAAAATTAGGAATAGAACCATGAACATGCTTGTTGTCAATCCTAGACAAGAATTTATCTTTGATAGAGCAACACATTTTGGTCGAGACTCTTTCAAGAGTTAAGGAAAACTCTTTGAAAACATGGTTGTTCCTCTCCTTCCAAACTCCCCATGCCACATGGGTTATGTTGAACCGAGATATTAGTACCTGCAAAAAACAAAAAAACAAACACAATATTAGATTGAAATGCAAGTTAGAATCTAAGTTCCCCATGAAATCCATTTAATAATGCTCAAAATAGGAAATAAGAATGAAGAACACAATAAAAAAGAAATGAAATCCTAATTAAGCAAGCAAAATCTTGATCCTATGAGGGAATTGGTGCCAATTTGATGTGGAAATTAGCCCTTTCCCAACTCCCATGTAAGCTTGATGAATATTTGTGGATGATTGAAGCTCCTTGATGAAATTTTGGCATAACCTTGCTATGAAAACATGAAAATGATGAACATTTGATATGAAATGGATAAAATTAGCTCTCAATGTGAAGAGAGTAACTTTTCTCTAAGTTGTGGATGAAAAATACAAAGAGAAGCCTTCTATAAATAGAAGAGAAATATGAAGGAATGAGCAAAAGGGATGAATGTGGGATCATTCAACATCCAATGGAAAAGTGCCACTTGTCAGCATGTGAATGTAGGAAGCTTGAGCACATTTTGGAGAATGTGCAAAGAGGGGGGAGATTCAAATTCAAAAGATGGCTTGAAGGATGAGGTGAAAGGTGAAGTTAATGTCACATGGCTCAAGAAAAGGACTTGTACGAGATGTTAAATGCCATGTTTGGAGGACAAGACCTTTTTGGTTGGAGATTTCAAATTTAAGGAATATTCCTTCTTTGATGCCTTTTTTGAATAAAAATAGATGATTTATAAATCAATTAAATGGATTTTCATGTGCAAGTTGCAAAATCTAGAGGATTTGATGGATTAAGACTAATTGATTAATTTAAAGGAGATTAGCTAATTTGACCATTTGATTTAGATTTTTGGATTTAAATAAATCAAAATGAGAGGAATAATGATTTTAGACTTAATTAAATAAGATTTGATTTATTTAATTAAAGAGGATGGTGTTAGTTTTAAATCAAATATTTAGATTAATTTATTTAATTTAAATGAGATGACTTTAGAGATTAATTAAATAAAATGGATTATTTGATTAAAAGATGGACTATAGGATTAATTAAACAAAGTGATTTATTTAATTAATAGGAGATGATGACTTAATTAGATAAAAAAATGATTTATTTAATTAAGAGATGAAATGTGATGAATTTAATTAAATAAATATTATTTAATAAAATGACAAACAAAGGAGATGATTTAGGATGAACTAGTGTTAGTAAGATCAAGATCAGGCGTATAGGATCAATCAGTATATTTTCAGTGTCTACATTTTGCCCCTCTTTGAAGCAATGCACTTGCTGCGTTGGTTCAAAGAACAAACTATCTCGATCAAAATTCAAAAATTCTCTAATTTTTTTGGATGCCCCACTGCTACCCTAGCGAATGAAGAATTACGCTGGTATACTGCCCCCTCAAAAGATTGAGTGAAAAGGTTCAATTTGAGGGTTGATCTTGTGACAAAGAGGTTCAAGATTAGTTCAACTCAAATGTTTGATGTAGACAGATTTGATGATGTAGATAGTCATAGGCCATGGGTAGCCTCATGCCTATTTTGATATATTACACACACTTGATCCTAATTTGTACCATGATAGTTACATTATTGATGCTATGAGATGATTATGATGTTTATATGTAATGGATGATATGATGATGCATGGATGATATGGATGCACATGATATGATATGATGATGCTTTTATGATTATGCAAATGGATGATAAATGTATGGTTTATGAGATTCTTAGAATAACCAATCTATATTATGCAATGATGAAATGCAATGCATGCGAGATGATCAATGTTTCTTATATGATATGATATGCATATGGTTTGTGGATGTAGGATGGATGCATTAGCGATGATTTATGATTAACTGTCATGGTACCATGTTAGCGCGAAGGGAAGCAAGAAGAAAATAAGATGATGACAAGAGACACCAACAAGCCAACTTTATTAGAGATGATGATGATGCCTATCAAGGAGTTGGGATTTTTAAAAGGGCCAATTACCTTATGTTTGATAACACACATAGGCACAATGCATCAAGGTAAAAAGAACCGGGATGGCGTTGTACCTAGTGTGATGGACTTTGACTCAACAAACAAATAGGAGTATTCTTGTTCACACTTGACATACAAAACCTTATTCAAAAATGCAGTTTAGATATTTCAAACATCTCAACCCAAAACATAGAAAAGCAAGCCTTCGTATGTGGTCAACAAGATATCTAAAACATTCTCCCTGCACTTAAACAAAGCATGCATGGCTGAGTTATATTACAAGAATACCCAACAAGCACAATAGATAAAAAGATAATGATCATTGCCCCATTCCTATCTCTCTAAATCCTTTTGTTTGGATATCATTGAGAGGTCCTTGGAATGAGCACAATAAGATAAATCGAAAGACAAAGATAAAGTAAACAAACAAGCTAATGTTCTTCAATGTCGCTAGCCAAGACTAAACTACGGTGATGCCTGATGTTGATGTCCATTGTAGGAAGGATGCATCCTAGGACATGACAATATCAGATGATTTTGATATGGGACTGATTGGATGATAGGCTATTGACACAAAGAGTTGACCAACTTGTTTACGTATTGACCTAGACTTGAGATTTTGACGTTTTGGTTTTCACTTTCGATCTGCTAAACTTGTTTCTAAATATTTTACCAAAGGTTGAAGATGATTATGATTTATTATGAGTGATTTTTATTTCGGGTGAAAGTGAGATGAGACAGATGGATTTTTTTTCAAATATTTGGATGTTTTTGAAATGTTTTGAGGCTGTTTTTGGTAATTTTTGAGATTTTTCAAATGTTTTGATTTGTTATTTTTTTGAATGTTTTGGGGTTTTCTGAGATTTTGACCAAGAGACTAACCTAAAGATCTATCCTAGGGGCCTTGGGGGCTGATCAAAAGATTAGCCTTGCCTACGTTATACATGCAAAGACCACATAATTCGACTGACACAAAATCAATTATTTGATGAGATATGTACAAAATGGATTTTCAGTTTATTATGATGGACTCCTAAAGGACTGACCTAATTGTCTTGGGGGATGATCAAAGATCAACCTTGCTTATGTTCAAGGCTCAGAGACCCGTAGTTCAACAAGATGACTCTATTTTTGACTTTTTGACCTGTTTTTGGATTTTGATATGTTTTAGATTTTTTTGGTTTTTTTCTGATTTTTTGATGTTTTTTGATTTTTTTGATTTAGGGACTTCAAGAATATAAACGAATTTGATCCAATGAGAACATGCCCCCAACGTGATGCATTAGACTACTCTGATAAAGGTAGGACAAACTGACCTTGATAATGGGTCGAATAGTACTAGGAGGGATCATGACATGAACACAAGACCAAGCTATGATGCAAATGTCAAATGGATGGGTGATGGATGGTGATATGGATTGTGATGGATGATGGAAGCATAATGGATGGATGATGCGGAATGAGCCATGAAGATTCTGTGGATGGAAAGTGCTTATTTACACAAGGTTCCTGTTTGCTAGGTTTTCACCAAGGTACTTGCCCAAAGTGCCGCCGAAGTGGTTTTCACTAAAGGATGATTTTTTTCTCTTTACTGTTTTTGATCATTTTTTTTATTTTTTTTCTTTTTGATTTTTTTTTTATCACCAAGACACCTATTTGCCAAGTTTTCATCAAGGTGACCATTTTTTCAGGACATTTTTTTTTTTTTTGGTATTTCTAGTTCTATACCTTGAAGGATTTAGGCATAAAACTTTTTGAAATGGGAGTTGTTCATGGGCTCCTATAGAGGTTCCCCTTTGGGTGTTGATAAATAATATGCCCTTGACTTGTAGCTTGCTGTGATAAAAAATGGTCCCAACCAGTTGGGTTCAAATTTTCCTTTGCTGTTTAGATTTGGGACGTTCTTCTGATTCTCTTTCAGCACAAGTTCTCCAACCTAGAATGTATGGCTTCTGATTTTCTTGTTATAACTCCTCTTAAGTCAGTTCTAATAGACCTACAAATGATTTAATGCTTCCATACATCTCTCTTCTAGTAGCTCCAGCTCATTCAGTCTTGACACTTGGTATTCCTCATCCGAGATGAGGTTTTGTAGTGATATTCTCAATGATGGGAGCTCGATCTCGATGGGCAATATGGATTCTAATCCATAGACTAGGGAGAATGGAGTGGCGCCAGTGGGTGTGTGGATGTTGGTTCAATAGGCCTAGAGGGCGGGATTTAGTTGTAGATGCCAGTCATGACCTGCATCATTGACTATATTTTTGAGGATTTTTAGAATGGTTTTGTTGGTGGCTTCTGCTTGGCCATTACCTTGGGGATAGTATGGAGGGGAGAAGTGATGTTGGATTTTGAATTTGTCACATAGGTCACGAACATCCTAATTCTTGAAAGGTGTCCCATTATGTGAGATAATAGCTTGGGGAACACCGTATCAACATATTAAGTAGTTCAAGATGAACTTTGATATCTACTTTCTAGTTATGTATGTCATGGGGATGGCTTCCACCCACTTGGTAAAGTAATCAGTGGAAGTTATGATGAACTTGTGGCCATTGAATGAGGTAGGAGTTATCTTTCTGATGAGATCAATCCCCCATTGTGAAAAGGCCCATGGTGTGACAATAGGATGAAACTCTTGAGCTGGAGCATGGATAAAGTCCCCATGCTGTTGACATTGTAGGCACCCTTTGATGTAGTCATGTGCTTCTCTTTCCATTGTAGGCCAATAATACCCTATCCTCAACAATTTCTTGGCCAAGGTCATTCCGCTCAAGTGTGAACCACAAATACCGTTATGCACCTCAGTTATGACAGTTAATGCCTCCTCAACATTTAGGCAGTGTAGTAAGGTTCCTTCTATGCTCCTACAGTAAAGGGTGTTTCCTAGGATGATGAACCGGGATGGTTTCTTGACAAAGGTTATTTTTAGGCTTGAGGGAAAGTCAACAGGTAAGACCCCTATTCACAAGTAGGTATAAATGTCATGGCACCAGGGATCACCAGGACCAACGATTTAACACATAAATTCTAACGTCGGTATCTCGAATGCGGGTATGAGAAGCTACTCTACCAAGAATTCATGTTTCAGGACATTGCAAGGGATGTCCAGTAGGGATCCAATCATTTCCATGGCATCTGCTGCTTTGTTGTTTGCTTTGGGGATCTGCTCAAATGTGATATCAATTAATGATTCTTTAAGGCTCTCTACCAACTTTTTGTATGGAGTCAGTTTATCATCCTTTGTTTGGTACTCGTCATTCACTTGATTTATTATCAGCTGGGAGTCTCCATATACTCGGAGGGACATGATGTGCCACTGCATTGCTATTTTGAGACCTATGGTTAAAGCCTTGTATTCTGCAATGTTGTTAGTGCAGGGGAATGCCAATTTGTAGGATCTAGGTATACAATCCCCTTGTGGGGTGATGAAGAAAACATTGGATCCTGATCCATGTTGTGTATAGGAGCCATCAAAGTAGAATTTCCAATGGTTGGCTATGCTGAGATTGAAGATGGATTCATCTAGAAACTCTGATACGAGTGGATTCTTTGAATACATGGGTGCTTCTGCAAGTTGATCAGTTATTACTTGGCCTTTGATTGCTTTCCGCTCCATATATTCAATGTAATACTTTGATAGTATCATGACCCATTTAGCCATCCTTCCTGTGAGCATTGCCTTTGACAGTAGGTACTTTAGGGGGTCAATTTTGGCAATGAGTTTGATTTTGTGAGCCAACATGTAATGTCTGAATTTATATGAAGCAAACACTACTGCTAGACATGCTTTTTCAATGAATGAGTAGTTTAACTCATAACCAACCATTGTTCTGTTGATATAGTAGATGGCCCTTTCTGTCCCATTTTCATCATGCTGAGCTAGAAGAGCACCGAGTGCTACTATTGTTGTTGACACCTAGAGGATTGGTGGCTCTCTTAGGATTGGCGGCATGAGGACCGGAAGTGTGAGCAGATATTCTTTGATTTTGTTGAAGGCTTCCTTGCACTTTTCATATACTACTCCCTTGTGAAGTAGGTGAGAATATGGGTTTTTCTTATTTGCTAGTTGTGCTATGAATCAATGGATGGATTGAAGTCTGCCTTGGAGGCCTCTCAACTATTTCAATGTTTTGGGTGCCTCCATCTCAAGGATTGCTTTTACCTTGGTGGGATCTATTTCAATACCCCTCATTGACACTATGTATCCCAGCAGCTTTCCTGATTGTATGTCGAAGACACACTTCTTTGGATTTAAATGAACCTTGTATTCCTCTAGCCTGTCAAAAATAGCACTTAAGGTTGCTATGTGATATTTTATCTTTCTAGATTTTTCTAGTATGTCATCAACATAATCTTCAACAGTTTTGTGGATCATGTCATGGAAGATTAGCATCATGGCTCTTTGGTAGGTAGCCCCAACATTCTTTAGGCTGAATGGCATCATATTCCAACAATAAGTCCCCCATGGACAAGTGAAAGCCGTTTTGTGTTGGTCTTCTTTGGCAATCATTATTTGGTTGTACCCAGAGAAACTGCCCATCAGAGAAAGCATTTCATGTCCTACTGTCATGTCTACAATCATGTCAATATTAGGCAATGAAAAATTGTCTTTCAGACATGCTTTGTTTAGGTCTCTAAAATCTATGTAGATTCGGATGCCCCCATCTAGTTTTGAAATAGGAACTAGATTGGATACCCACTTGGGTTAGTCAATTGGTCTTATGAAACTTGTGTCAAGTAGCTTTTTCAATTCCATTTTGACTAGCAGGGTGATCTAAGGATGCATTTTTCTCAATTTTTGTCAGATAGGCTTTTCTTCAGGATACACTACTAGATGATGGACCACAATCTTTGGATTGAACCCAGGCATGTCTGCATAGCTCCATGCAAATTTAATTTGTCTCTCTCTCAAGAAGGATGCTAGAAGCTCTTGTTCCTCTAATAGTAATGAATCTGCATAGAATATGATGTGCGGGGTCTCCTCTATTCCCAAGTTAATCGGATTGTATTTTTTGGCTAGGACCGCTAATTTTTTTTGATGTAAAGCTCTAAGAGGAAGATTGAATCCCCCATCCTTGGGAACCTCAGAGAGTTTTTCACCATTGGATGTGTCCTTTATTTTTACTATTTTTGGGTCAGAGATTGCCACAGTGTGGTTTTCACTCAAGGACCTAGAGATTATTCTCAGTTTTTCACTTTTGTGATCGAGGGATTCAATCATTTCCCCATAATATGCATGTGTATCCAACTCAATGATGAATCCTACTTTGTGATCCCCACATGGAATATTATCTCGCGTCCCATGAATTATGAGAGTCCCTCATCATTTTTGAATGTGTCAAGAATTGGCGGTCCTCATTGGTCATAATCAATGAGTTGTGGGTAGAGTAGACAGATTTCATGGTTTTGATGGTCAGTGGACTCAAATGACATAGTAATAATCATGAGAAGGGTGGTGTCTTCGAAGAGAATGGGTAGTTTAGTTATGGGATCTTCATCATCACTACTACTACAGATGCCAGTTATGTCAAATGTGAAGTTGTCTATGACTTGACTTGTAGATATGGGTAAGCAAAGTTTGCTTACCATTGTTGAGGAGTTTTGACTTTCCTAACTGGGGGATTTTGGCCACGTATGGTTATACTTGGAGGGGTACATCCAAGGCCAAGATTTATCATTTGTGTCTCGGGAATGATGGGTATTAGAAGCCCATTGTCATTTTGCCCCAGTTTCTGATTTCTATCATAGCCCATTGCGAGCATCATTTGCAAACCTTTTCAGCTGTCATCCATTGGTAGGTTGGTTGCTGGTCTATTATCTTGGTATAAGAGATGGGATGGGTCCTCCTTTATGACTTCTCAGTCGAGATCTCCCCAACTTCTGAAGTTGGAATATCCTTCAATGGGTTTTTGGGATGTGGAGGCTTCATTTGATTGCGGACGTCCTCGTGATCTAGGAGATTGTGGTAACTCTCCTACCACAAAAGCATTTTTAGGAATTGTATAGTTTGCACAATCATTGTCCTGGATGATGAATTTGATATTAGAGATGGTGGGGATGGCGGGTATCTTTGTCGTAGAAGTGGAAGCTAGAGTGGCTGGGTCAATGTATGGAGTTGATGGGCCTTCATCAGTTTTAGGCACTTGAGGTATTTTGTAGTATTTTTCCTCTAGGTTCTTGTAGTAGGAGAATGGTTCAGGATCTCCATGGATGGTGACCTCTTATCCTTCATATGTGAATTTGAAAAATTGATGGAAGGTTGATGCTACTGCTTGCATTGCATGGATCCACAGACGTCCTAGGAGAATGTTATAAGGCAAATCGAGGTTTAGGACCTGACATGTGGTTTCCATGATAGTTGGCCCTACTTGAATAGGGATTTGGATTGTGCCTTGGAACACTCTTTCTTGATCATCATACACTCTAATTATGATACCCTTGCCTTTGTCAATGGAATCCTCTAATATTTTTAGGTTCTTAATGAGTCGAGGGAACAAATGTTCAAACCTATACCTCCATCCACCAAGACTCACTTGACTTTATTTTTATGCACTATGACCTCTAAATGGAGTGCACAATTGTGAGATGGTTGAGCAAGAAAGTATTGATCATAGAACGTAAGGATATTCGAGGTGATGATGTTTCTGAACATAGCTTGGAATTGTTTTGCATTGAGATCTACAGGGACAGTGGATGAAGCCAATGCTTCTTCAAGGATCTTCTTGTGGGCAGATGGAATTTTTAGCAACTCCATGATGGAGATTTGTGTTGGGGTTCTTTTTAGCTGATCAAGGACATTGTAACCATTGGGAACGGATCTGGGGTTGGGTGTGGGTGCTCTGTTTGGCTGAGATGACCCTACAATGGTAATTTTTCTATCTCTTGTGGTGACTCCACAATCAACATGGGATCCTTTGATGGTGATGGTAGCACAATAGTCATCGAGGGATGTGACGACATGGTCGTACACATGATTCACGCTCTTGAAGGTACCCTTCCCCTTATCAGTGTTATTGTTTTGTTTGTTGTTATGGTTAGGCATCAAATTCATGTAGATTTTCAAGTTATAATTTCCTATTGGTTGCTCCACATTTATGATTTTTTGATCAATGAAATCTTGGATTAGCTTTTTCAACCTCATGCAACTATTAGTGGTGTGCCCTTTGATTTTATGGAAGTCACAGAGCTGATTTTCATTGTACTAGGGTGGTTTCATGTCTAGTTCCTAGTAATTCTCATAAGTGGGGGCCTTGATGAGGTTTTTTTTTATTAATTTCTTCATGATGAACTCAAGTGGTTCTCCAAGGGCATTGTATTTCCACTTGGGGGAGTCTTTGTTTCGCTGGGGTGGTCCCCTTTGATTGTTGACGTTGTTCACTTGATTGTTTGGATGCTATGTTGTATTAGCTTGATGATTGTTTTGATGGTGGTTTTGGGGTTGTTGTTGCGGTGCGGGTGTGTTTTGTTGATGGGAACTGATGACAAATTTGGCATCAATAACACCATTGTTGGTAATGTTTTAGTTCTTTTCCCATGTGTGAGGTTTGTCATTGTAACTAGTGGATGGGTGATTGTTCTGTTGTTTAGGCTATGCAGGTGATCCTCCTTGTGACATAAGGGATCGTTCGATGTTGAGCACCTTGGAGATCAATTGGTCATACATGGTGATACCTTGCACTTTGAGATGGAATGCCAAGTCTCTGTCAAGATTGGATATGATAGTGCACACTTGTTGTTCTTCAGGAATGGCCCATTTTCTCTAATTAGCCTTGGATCACCATCGTTGTAGGAATGAAGCAAATGATTCATTGTTACCTTGTTTCAGAGTTGATAGTTCCTCTAGACTAACATCCATTCCAATATTGAATGCATAATTTTTGATAAATGCATCCACTATTTCTTGAAACTTCTTGATGCTAGGAGGAAAGAGAGAGATCCATTCCATGGTGTGGCCAACCAAACTTCTAGGAAACAACTGCATCAAATAGGTATTGTCATATGCGACTTCCATGCAATGAACCTAGAATTCCCTGATGTGGTCTTCAGGGTTTCCCGTCCCACAATATTTGTCAAATTTTGGGATCTTAAATCCCTTTGGGAATGGTTTCATTACAAGGCTCCTATCGAATGGATAAGGACACAAGTTGCTAGGTGTTTTCATGGTTTGCCCTGATTGAAGGTCGAGCACTTGTTGTGAAAGCAACTTGATTTGTGTTGTGACATCATTTTTTGGATCAGGGGGTGGGATGAAAGTGTTTTGAGGTGGTTCAATTGTTTGTGGGATGGGTGGATTGGTTGGTACATTGATGGATGGTGTTTGCACATTCTATTGTGTCAAGTATGCTTGCAATTGCTGCTGTACCAACAATGCTTGTTGTTGTTGTTGTTGTTGTTGTGCTATTAGTGCATGTTGTTGAGCTTGTTGCTGCACCAACAATGCTTGTTGTTGGGCTGCTAATCGGGCTGCTTCTTGTTGCTCTTGGTATTTTTTTAGCGCTTGTTGATATGCTTGCTATTGGGTTGCTTGTTGTTGTGTGAGATATTGTGCGTGTGCCTATGCTTGTGCTTGCGCTTGTGCTTGAGCTTGTTGGGCTTGGTATTGGGCTTGTGCCTGAGCTTGAGCTTGCACTTGGGCTTGAGTGAGTGCTTGTGCAATCTGTGTGGATTGAGCAGCTTGTGTAGCTTGTGCTGCTTGTTGTTGTTGTAATAAGGCTTGGGCTTGTGCAACCTGTTGTGCTTTTTGTGCTTGTAATGCTTGTTGTGTGGCTTGAGAAACTTGGGTGGCTTGAGCAGCTAGCTGTGTAGCTTGTCAGTTTTGGATTTGTTGTAATGCCTTTTAATAAGCAATCTGCTGAGCAGCTTGCAAAGAAATACTATATTGGATTGATGTGTTCGAGTTTGGATTCGATGGTGGAGGTAGATTTGGAATGGTGCTTGTGGTGATGAGAGGCACCGTCGTATTGATGTTTGGGTTTTGAGTGATGGAAGTTGGAATTGATGTGTTTGGTCCTTGCGAGACCATGTTTTGAGATGTTTGGGGGATGGTTGATGATGTGATGGTGGTGGTTTACATTATCAGGATGGTTGCCATCTTTTGTTGTGATATCAATGGCAAGATGGAAGGATTTGGTATGATGCTTTGATTGATGCTTGGTTGGTTGATTTGATTTTGTTGATTGATGCTTGGTAAAGGGGGAAGTCCCAAACCAAGAGGTGATGTGGATATTGATGGAAATGGTGGAAGTGGTGGAAATTTGGGGGTGTAATCTCTTGAGGAAATGGTGTAGTGTCAAAAATACCCCTCGGTCCAAATATGTCACCCTCTCCTTCCGAGGTTATGGAGAGAGAGGATTGAGATGTTGCACGAAATGATGATGATGGGTTGTTTGGATCGTGAAAAGTGAGAGGGAAATATGGATGTGATGGATTTTGAGGTACATATTGTCCCAAGATGGTGATTGTGTCCAAATCCTAATTTTTTATGAGGGGATGTGTTTGTAATGCATTAAGAAATGCACTTCCCTTGTTAACAATGGGTTGCATTGGAGCAATAGATGATGTAATTTGGGAGATGTTTTGAGTGATTCTTTGGAATGGAGGTGTAGATGAAATGGGGATGGTGGATGAGATTGAGGGCATGACCCCAAAAGATGGTTCCACAATAGTGCTCAGATCAGAATCGAAGGGGAGTTTAGCCCCTTGCTTTGCTAATTCGAGCATATATAGTGAAAGATTGAGTCTCATCATGATGTTGATAATTTTATGATTCTTCAGATTTTGAACCATTTCAGTGATTTCCTCATGTGACATTCCAAAGGGATTATTGGTAAGATCCTCCACTTGACCTTCCTCTTGTTGATTTTGTGATGATGAAGGAGATTTAGTTAAAGGGTTGCTTGATCCAATGTAATTTATTTTAGAATTTGTTTGGCTTAGGTCACTTGAAGTGGATGTATCTTTGTTGGCTTCCATGTTACTCTTGTGTTGAGATCTAGTTTGCACCATAAAATAGGGATCAATTTTCAAGAATATGGGAGTTGAATCTCTAATTCTTTGGATTGATCTAACTTTAGGTACAAAAGAGAAAAATTTAGGATGTTTTTAAGGATCAAAGGTGAAATGATGGAGATGTGTAAAAGATGGATGATGTGGATGATTGCATTTTTAAAAGATCTTGAGGGGATGCTAAACTTTTAGGACTTTTTGGATGATTGGATTTGTTTTGGATTCTTTGATTTTTTTTTTGGATTGACCTTGATTTGAATTTTTTGGTTTGCTTTGGTTTTGGATTATGAAAAAATAGACCCCAAGATGTTGGATGATTATCTAGGGGGTAGATTTTCTCAAAGGATGATGATCTGAATGAGTGTAGGGGGTAGGATGCATCTACCCACACCTATTCAAACAAGATGATAATTTAACCAAGTATATGAAGAAGGATGCATCTACATATACCTAGTTAAACAAGATGATTTGAGGATAATTTTGACTAAGCACATGAAGAAGGATGCATCTACACATACCTAGCCAAAGATGATTTGATGTTTTGATTCAAGGATTTCAAGGATTTTGATTTTCCAAAAAGCCTAGCATGAAGGATGATTTCAAGATTTTCAAAAGTTGATGGTGAGATGATTTTGGTTTGATGTTCAAAAATGGATGAAGGTTTTGATTTTGATCCTAGATGTACCTAAAAAAGACTCTCATTTACAATACCTCAGTTTTGAAGAACACACTTTACTCTAAATAAGATATTCAAATCCCTAAAAAAGACTTGAATTTTGTTGATAAAAGAACTAATACAAATTGGGATTGTTTCTTGAAGCTTTCTTGTAAGAGTTAAAAAACAATCTTTGTCTAAATTTGTAGGGCATTGAGAGATGCTTTTGGTGTTCTTTTGGACTAAGAGATTTTGATTTTGGTTTCCAAATTTTGATCTTGCATGAAATTATTGGAGACACATGTGTGGGATTCAATTATTTTTTAGTCTTTGCTTAATGACTTTGTTTTACCACAAACACTTCTTGATTAGCTTTTCAAACTAAATGTCCAATGTCTCAACTCCTCATCCCACAAGGTATATCATGTGGAACTTTGATGAAATCAAGGCAAGGGTTACCTATTGTTAACTCTAGTAAGAAAATTGAGATATAAATCCAAGTGTTTAAAAACCTCTAAGGATAAAATCCCAAGGGAAAACAATAACACATGAATTTGGTCAATTGATATTTGCTTCCTAAAGGGTTTGAAGTTTTGATGAAAAATGTTAAATATTTGTTTCCAAATGTTTTCAAACAAGAAAAGTGTTTTGTAATCAATAACAAGCAGAATCCTATGGATATGCAATACTACATTTGTTGAGTCCCCACTTGGACAAGTCTAGCTATACTTATTTTTAGCGAATGGTTAGATGTTTGACCCCACTAGCTCCCCTCCACGACACTCACTTCTCAGGGCAGCCAAACATCAGTACCCATGAAACTCCCATGGAATACTTTCCATTTCTACTAAAAATCATAGAAGTGTGGGGCGGCTTCAAAATGACCATTCTTGCACCGACAAATAGATAGGGATTTTGACCTTTCTACAACAAGGTTTTAATTCAGACTTTCCATTCATAGGAGTTGATCCATCAAAGTGAGAGACCATTGTTTCCCTTCTTGTTGGAACCAACCGCGTGCTACTAGCCTTTGTACCAGTACCCACTTTTATATCCCAGTTGGAAATACACTTGGCTTTAGTGTGTTACCAGTTGGTTCATTCTCTTGGGTGAGTACTTTTTCCCACAAGGCAGACCCTCTAAGATAAACAAAAGAAAACAAACATATTCGTAGTTTGATAAAACTTCGTTTAGAAACAAAAAGAGAACACACACAATATGTTCCACTCACACTTGCAAGATGTGTTCAATTTTAATTCCAAAATGAAGTGTAGAGGTAATTACTTTACCCAACTTAAGATCACCAAAAGACCTTTTGATTCTCAAGATCACCGTGAGGTGCGAGAGAAGTGCATACGTCCTTTTAATTATATTAATTTGTGTAATTGATTACAAAACAAAGAAACACATGTTAATTTTAAGTCCACAAAGCAATGATTTGATTCTTTTTAGTGCACCAAAACAAAATATGAAGGTTGCCTTATTCAATTGTTAGCCTCAAACCAAATCTAGTGAGTTTGTCTAAAGTTCTTTTCAATTCTTTTGTGTGCTTCTTTTTAGAGCCCAAATGAAACTTATTGAGTCCTAAAAGCATCAAAGATAGCAAATCTTTAGAAGAGGGATTATAATTTCTCCCCAAAGCGTTTAAAAACACTTGTTATAATCATGTGATAATGATTTTTCTTTCATTTCCATGATCCATGATCCTTTAAAACCTGCAATACAAGCTCCAAATGTTAGATGAAATCAAGAAATAAGAATATATGAGGGTTAGATAAATAATTAAGCATAAAAACCCTAAAATTTAGACAAAATTTCATTGTGATTTGACATTAAGTAAAAATTTGAAAATTTTAACTCTATCAAAATTGATAAAAACCTACACCATTGGATAGCTTATGAAATTCTACCCCATTTTTAAAAGAAAAAGCTCTAAAAAAAACTAAAAAATGACCAAGATACGATCATTTTAAGATTGAGTGAAAAAACAAGAAAGCAAAGGCGGTGCCCTTTGTAGTGGAGCTTTGCGCTATTTGGGTCCAAACAATGATGCATATGTAAAAAAAGATGTTGTTTGGGTTCAAACAGTGATGCATATGCAAATAGCGACATTGTTTGGGTTCAAAAAATGACGCTGGAACAAAAGCGACACTGTTTGAGGATTTGAGTAGCACTGTATGACATCGCTTGACTGGTAACGACTCTATATGGCACCGTTGGACTGTGATCAGCACAGTTTTTTGTGTACACCAAAAAATAGAAAAAATACATTTTTTGATAAAAACATGATCTAAATGTGAGATTTTCCCTCTCCTTTTAGTGCCAAAATGTCGAACCGAGATCCTAGTACCTGCAAAACACAAAGAAACAAACACAATATTAGATTGAAAGACAAGTTAGAATCTAAGTTCCCCATGAAATCCATTTAACAATGCTCAAAATAGTAAATAAGAATGAAGAACATAATGAAAAAGCAATGAAATCCTAATTAATCAATCAAACTCTTGATCCCATGGGGGAATTGGTGCCAATTTGATGTGGAAATTGGCCCTTTCCCAACTCCTATGTAAGCTTGATGAAGATTTGTGGATGATTGAAGCTCCTTGATAAAATTTTGGCATAGCCTTGCTATGAAACCATGAAAATGATGAACATTTGATATGAAAAGGATAAAATTAGCTCTCAATGTGAAGAGAGTAACTTTGCTCTAAGTTGTGGATGCAAAATACAAAGAGAAACCTTCTATAAATAGAAGAGCAAGATGAAGGAATGAGCAAAAGGGATGAATGTGGGATCATTCAACATCCAATGGGCAAGTGCCATTTGTCAACATGTGAATGGAGGAAGCTTGAACACATTTTGGAGAATGTGCAAAGAGAGGGGAGATTCAAATTCAAAAGATGGCTTGAAGGATGAGGTGAAAGGTGAAGTTAATGTCACATGGCTCAAGAAAAGGACTTGTACGAGATGTTAAATGCCATGTTTGGAGGACAAGACCTTTTTGGAGGGAGATTTCAAATTTGAGGAATATTCCATCTTTGATGCCTTTTTTGAATGAAAATAGATGATTTATAAATCAATTAAATTGATTTTCATGTGCAAGTTGCAAAATCTAGAGGATTTGATGGATTAAGACTAAGATTAATCAAGATTTGATTAATTTAAAGGAGATTAGCTGATTTGACTATTTGATTTAGATTTTTGGATTTAAATAAATCAAAATGAGAGGAATAATGATTTTAGACTTAATTAAATAAAATTTGATTTATTTAATTAAAGAGGATGGTGTTAGCTTTAAATCAAACAAAGATTAATTTATTTAATTTAAATGAGATTTAGATATTAATTAAATAAAATGAATTATTTAATTAAAAGAGGGACTATAGGATTAATTAAACAAAGTGATTTATTTAATTAATAAGAGATGATGAATTAATTAGATAAAAAATGATTTATTTAATTAGGAGATGAAATGTGATGAATTTAATTAAATAAATATTATTTAATTAAATGACAAGCAAAGGAGATGATTTAGGATGAACTAGTGTTAGTAAGATCAAAAATAGGCGTATAGAATCAATTGGTATATTTTCAGTGTCTACAGGTGATAATTAAATACCAAAGACAAAAAAGAATAGGGTTAGAGGTAGGAGCCACCCATTGATAACATAGATCCTTGAAAGAGTGAGGGAAAACCCAATAAAGATTCCATCGAGAAAGAATACCATCCTAAATATTTTTAACAAAACTACAACCAAGAAGGAGATGGAGATAAGAAATTGAATCCTTTTCATAGAGAGCACATCTATTTAGAAGGGCAAATACTCTCTTACAAAAAATTTCTAAAGTGAGCACTTTGTTTTATGATATTAGCCAGAAAAAGATGTTAAGTTCCATAATCGGTTGAGGGTTCCAAAAGGAAGCCCAAAATGGAGGCAGAGGGACATGAACTTGTAACAAATTGAAAGCATAAGAAACATAGAACTTACCATTATCATTAAAATTCCATACTAATCTATTTGGATCAGGGGATCTTAGAATGTGAACCAACAAGGCTTCCTAAAGAACAACAAGAAATAGATCTAGGGAAACCAAATCCCTCCACTAGTCATTATAAATGAAATTAGCCAAGTTGATTCCAACAAGCCTAGAGCACAAATACTTGATAGGATTAGCCCATAGTTCATTCATGAGAGGCCCATTTCCAAATCACCAATCCTCCCAAGAATTGATAAGCCTGTCATCACCAATCACCCATTGGAGACCCTTACAAATTAAGAAACTAACTTTAAAAATATTGTTCCAGATAGTAGAACCAAAAGGAATATCCTGAGTTTGGAGAAAAGGTCCATGATATTAAAAATGTTACCCAAGTCTTGTTAGTAGCAATTTTGGTCCACTCATTCTTTTCCAAAGTAAGCCTTCAAATTTTTTTAGACAAAAGAGCATAATTAAAATATTTAATTCTTTTGAAACCTGAACCACCCCATTTTTTTGTTTACAAGCTTGCTCCCAAGAGCTAAAATGTATATGTTTGTGCTATTTCAAACCCATCCAATTTTTTTTTTGAATCTTCTCAAAATGATCTCAAAAATTTCTTGGAACCTTGAAGACACTCATAACATAAATAGATAGATTTTGAAGAGTCAACTTAACCAATTGAACCTTACTCACTTGACTCAAAACCACACCTTTCCACCTTGAAAGTTTGGAATGTGATCTATCTAGAATCTCCAAATTGGAGCACAAGGGAAGGCCACGATAATAATTAGGAAACAATTCAATTTCACATCTGAGTATCTGAGCTATAGAGTTTTGACACACTTGAGGGGTATTCAAGAAAAATATAGAGCTTTAAAAGAATATTAATTCTTTGACCTGATGCTTCTTCATAATTAAGTAATGGATTTAACATGTCTCACTTCTATAACAAAACCTTCACCCATGATAATAATGTCATCAAAAAATTGTTGATGAGAACACACCTGGTTAAGAGAAGAGGGAGATAGACCCTTCACAAACCCATCATTGACCACCATTTGAAGATATCTCCACAAATATTTTTCCATGTGCATATAAAAAAGGGAGAGATGGGCTCTCCTTGTCTAATCCCTCTCAAACTTTTGAAAAAACTAGCAAGAGAGCCATTGACAATCACAAAGAACTTAGGAGTAGCAATTGGTTTCCAAATTAACTCAATAACTTTCTTACCAAAAACAAATGACTTGAGGATTTTGACAAGAAACTACCAATTAACACGATCATAGGCCTTCATAATGTCCAATTTTAGAAAAAGACCAACCTTCCTATTGATATTTAAAGAGTGAATATTCTCATGAATCATGATGATAGAGTCCAAGATTTGCCTACCCAGGACAAAGCCACTTAGCTGAAAAGAAATTAAACTAGAAGAACCTTTTGAATCCTTAAGGCCAAGAATTCAAAAAATATTTTATAGATGGAGTTGCACAGACTAATAGGTCTGAATTCACCAAAAGAATTCACACCAGGAACCTTTGGAATCAAAACAATAAAAGTGTAGTTAAGCTCTTTAAGTAGGCGTCAACTATCGAAAAAAATCCTTAGTAGTAATAGTAACATCCTTTCCCACATACTCCTAGAAGGATTAGAAGAAAAAAATGGGAAAACCATTTGGACCTAGGGATTTATTTCCTTCAAAATAAAAAACCAACTTCTTAACTTCCCCATCACAAGGAATACTCTCCAAAGCTTGTTATATTCATCAAAGAGAATAGAAAGAATGACATTGAGGAAACGATCTTCACTTTTGGGATCAATGACAACATTTTCTAATAGAATATTGGAAAAGAAATCAGTGGTCACTTGCATAATGTCTTGCTTCTAATCAATAATACCACCATTGTACTAGATAGATTTGATGTGATTGGCTACACAGTGCTTAAGAGTACAAAAATGAAAGAACTTCGTGTTTCTATCCCCACTTTGTAACCAAATAGCCTTGGACCTTTGTTTCCAAAAGTATTTCTCTTTAGAAATAATACTATAAAGATAAGAAAGAAAATCATTCTCCTTAGCTTGAGAGGTAGGGGTAAACCCATTAACTTGAATATCCTTTTGGATAGAATTGAGATCAACTTTTAAGGAAGATTTTTCATTACAGATATGGCCAAAGGAAGATTTATTCCATTTTTTAATATTAATCTAACAAAGGATAATTTATTAGCAACTTTGTACATAGTTGAGCCATCAACTTGCACACTCCACCATTCCTAATCTTGTTAATTAGATCAATATGCCTTAACCGCATTTATTCAAATCTAAACGAAAAATAGTTTCGTCTTCCCAAAATATCAACAACAAAAACAATGGGAAAATGATTAGACCCTAACCTAGAAAGGGCCGAGAGAGAACAAGTGTAAGAGACAAGCCAATTCATAGAGATTAGACCCTGATGTAGCTTTACTTGAATAAGGTCATTACCAACATGCCGACTGGTCCAGGTAAAATCAACTCCTTGAAGATCCACATCTAGAAAGGCATTAGCATTAGCGAAATAAATAAGATCATATATGTTTTTAGGAGGAACTTGGGATCGTCTCTCAAAGAAGTATTGAAATCACCCATAACTAGCCAACTAACATTCTTATGATTATCTTTGCAGTTACTCAATTTTGACCAAATCCTACCATTCTTATTATTTGGAGCATAAATATTAGATAGGATCCAAGATTTTTCATCTCTAAGATGTTGAAACAGGGTAGCAACATGATTAGAATCAACATATAAAGTAACTCCATTAAAAATATTGGGATTCCAAAAAATAACAATGCCCCCCAAAGCCCCATTGACATAATTGCAATGAAAAACACATTGTTTGAAAAAAAGGTTTCTTAGTTTCTCAATTTTTTTAGATTGCATTTTGGTCTCTCGAATGATAACAATGTTAGGTTTATGATCTTGAATCAAATTAGATAAGATATTCCAAGAAGTTATCTTCATAATTTCTTTTAAGGTGTGCCCATTGAGCACATCTCAAACAAGGTCCTTTGAGTGTCATTAGCAACATCAAATTTACTCTCCTTATCCCTACAATGTTGAAGAGAAGGCCTACATCTTCCTCTTTGGACCAATCCACAGTCAACCTTCAACATGTTTCTCATGGTGACACCTTGAGTAGGAGGTGACTTAGATTTTTTCTTACTTTTCAATTTCACCACAATAAAAGAACCATCATTAGAAAAAGCTAAATCAAGATCCTCCTCCTGAGAACTAGCCTTCAATAAATGAGCTTCAACCTTTTTCTTCTCTACCCTAAGCTCTTTTGAACCAACATTCATCAATAAACCATCATCCACAGAGGGAGCCTCAAAAGCATAATTATCATTAGGCACATCATCCACTTGAGTAGAATCTAAGGGGAAATTTACCTTAGCACTAAGAGTCACCAACTTAGCAGAAGAAGGGGACCTCACACCACTCATGAGAGCAAGGGGGAAACCACCATCCATAGTAGAGGTCTCGACCACAAAGGGAGACTTACCCCCCTCCAAAATAGCCTTATCAGATTCACTAAAGGGATCCTCAACTAGAAGAGAAGTTGCAAGAGCCACAATCCCTAAAAATTTTCAACCCAAATTTTCTTAGAAGGTTTTTGACTCTTAAGCAAACATTTCTTCGCCTAATGAACCACCTTCTTATAATGAAAAAATACAAACAAAATGGATTCGTACTCCACCTCCAGATTCCAAACCCCCAACTTAGAACCAATCTTAATAATGGATGGAACGTTGGAAGATTCCAATCCACACTAGCACAAATCCTAGCATACACCAGGCATATTCTACTTCTAGTCATAGCATCAATGGTAAGAAGCTATCCAAATCCATTGGTGATGCCTTTAAAAATTTCTTCATCCCAGAGCTCCAAAGGGAGCCTAAGCAACCTAACCCAATCTAGAAATGAGCTAAAAGAATAGGTGGTCATAGCACAAGTAGGTTCCCATATTTTAAGAGCTAGAGTTGATTTATAAATAAGCCTTGGGCCACTAGAGACAACATTACACAAGTCCTCCTCACAAGAGAAAGAAAAGGAGAAGAAACCTCTAGCCATCATTGCAACATCAACCTAGCCTTTCGTCCTTTGTTTCTCAAAAACTAAAGTTTTGACTAACTCAATATTAGGCCTAGGGACCAGAAATTTTCCCACTAGAGACATCCATAAGGGAAACACTTTTATCAATAAGAGATTCAATAAAAAAAATGGAAAACTCACGTGAAACCAGGTCCAAAATAGCAAAAATAGGGGGGAGAGAACTTTTATCCTTTTGTTTACCACCAAAAAAAGTTGACTATTTGCATGAACCAAAAGTACCCCCTAAAGAATGTTGAAAAGATTGATCACCATCAACAACAAAAGAAATGGATAGAGAAGCAAAATTACTTTAGGATAAAAGTTGAGCCTTTGTGGCCCCCTCACTAGAATCAAGATGACCGATGTGTGAAGACACCAAAATTCTAGATACATGGAAGTTGCAAACTGCCCTTTCAATCCCACCACAAAGAACATCAAGAACACCATCGTCACTTGGGGGCCTAACACCAACAAACACACCTCCAAATTCAATTGCCTAGATGACAGATTCTTTCCCTCCTGCAAGAAATTCAAATTTTCCTCCTCAACACCATCCATCAAAGCCTCCATGATTTTGATAATATTACCCACTTGGGAGTTGTTAAATGCAATTATGACAATTTATAAGTATGCAAGAGTTGTTGAAATGGAAAAATGTGATGAGAGGGAGTTAATTGAGGAATTGGAGAAAATCATGGAGCAATTAAATGGAAAATGCAAGATAAAACTACGTGAGCACCTAAGTTTGGTAGTGATAGTTTTTAATTTTTTGTGAGTTAACTAAGCTTGATTTGGGTGTTATTATAATATATGATACTTTATTAATTATTTATTATTATTTGTCGCTAGAAAACTTATGTGCTTATCTATATTAAGTATTTGGGTTGAAAGAATGATAATTTATGATAATGTGATGTATGTGTTATGCTTATGTGACACAATTACTATAAAATTAAGTTGATTGTATTGATGTACTTAATTGTTTTAAGCTTAATATAAGTTTGGGTCTTTTTGATAATGAAGTTTTTTCTATAAGAGTTTCTCCACATATATCCTATGTTATTGCAAATAGTTATGTTTTTTCTTTTTTCTATATTGTTATTATTTCCATTTCCTATATGATCTATCAATATTAATGAATTTGAATGCACAATGAAACAATAAGTTTTACTTGTATTTTTCAGCTTGTTATCAACAAGTAGAAGACTTAGTGGTCAACTTTTTTAACAAAGTCAACAAAGATTTGTTTTAGTTGGAGCTTAAATCATGTAATAGAAAAAAAATACAATATTTTATTAATTTTTTGTGAATTTGATGAGGTTTGTATTTATATTTTAATTATTTAAACTAGTAATAATATTTAAAAATGGTATTGAATGGTTGATAGGTATATATAAATAGGTTTATTAGCTAAACACTATTCACTTTTTTTTTTTTTTTTTTATATTAGATTAACATAAAGAAAATTACTATAGCATAAAGCTACAATCAAGAAAGACAATCAGCTGCACAACACAATACAGAGTGCAGAAAATAAGTTCAAATGATATAGGACAGTAGAAAAAATACAAAGAAAAAAACAAATGAGCATATGGGAGTAGTAGTTGATTTGGCAAGCTAAAATAACATGCAACCACCATAAATAGATCTTACATGCTGTTGTACTATAAATAGATCTTACATGCTGGTGTACACTTTTGTTTGATAATATTACTTGTGTAGTGTTTAGTTGATATGACTATTTATCATAGTTTTTAGGAGACGTGTCTCCCCCCCTCTGAGATGTGTCTTGGAGACTGGTACCATCTCCAACAGGTTGGAGATTTTTGCCAAAGTTTCCCGAGTACCCTGCCATTTCCTGTTGCAAAAAATGATGTCTCCCGCTAAAATACCTAAAAAAACTTTAAAGTTTAAACACTTGAAACTTTAAAAATTAAAGCATAATGCATTTGATGCATCTGAGAGTGATTAATTTATTGTTTTGAAAGTTCAATGTCATCATAGTTTCAGATTTTCTATAAATTATTGTTTTTTTATTTTAAAACTCCAAGTAGCCTCGTCTCCTATTTTCAAAAAAAAGCCATACTGGTACTGGTACTAGTCTCATGTACTAGTACCAGTATTAGTCTCATGACAACTATGCTATTTATATATGTATCCATCAACCATCCAATACCACCTTTATATATTTTCACTAATTTTTACAAATTTCATGAATATGATAGTCTAATTTTTTTGATAATACTATGAAAAACTTTATATATATTATAAAATATTTAAAAAAAAACTCAACATTAATATAATAAGTATTAACTCCAAAAAATATAATAAATATTACCTAAATAGAGTTTTATTTAAAAGGATTGATAAAAGTGTTTGATGAACTTAAGTCTAGTGCTAGTTATTTTTGGATTGAAACTATGTAAAAAATTATATATCAATGTTTCAGATCATACTCCATGATCCATCCTCAGGATGATATGTAAGCAAAAAGAGAATGATCTGAAATGTTGATATATAAAATTTTTATACAGTTTCAATCCATAAATAATTAACACTTGATTATCAGACTGTGGAAACTTTATGTTGTTAACTTAGGTCTAGTTGATACACCCTAGACATTATTACACAAAATAATAATCTAACAATGTTTGGATAAAATGGAATGCACTTAGAGTTCTCTTCAGTGTTCAAATAAATGAAGGCTACTACTAGAGCAAAAAAAATTTAGTACTCTCATTTGTGTTCATGGTAGATGTGGGTCAGTAGAGTAGGCTGAAGTCTAGCCTTTGTCCTAACATTTCCACCTTCGATGCGGTATTGGCAAAGTTCCTTTGAAAGAAAGAAGACAAAGTTATTACATAGATAAGAGGAGGCTATTGTAAACCAAATGAAATTTTGTATTATTCATTGTTGAATGCATTGGCTCAAGGGCTGTCATGAGAGTTGTAATTGTCTTAAATACATTTTTTTCTTTTATAAATTTAAGGGTGGAGTTAATAAACAACATAAGAGGATACTTCCCCATGCCCATACATTCCATACACACAAATGAAGGACATTCCACAAAATTTATTTATCCTACACATTCTATCAAACAATTCACCAGCAAGTTATAGATTCCCACATATTTTATCAAAAAATTCAGGGTAATTTGTATATTCCCACATTTTGCATATATGTCAATTAGATTGGCTTGCAAAGTAACATCCATCTCAAACCCTTTTCTTTATTTCTTCTTCAAAGTCTGAGCTCTAGTTTCCCTTTCAAAAATTGAGAAATAATGAAATAGTATACCTTTATAAAGCAAAGACTTGGTCTACAAGCAACTTAAATTCTTATATAGAAAAGAACTGGTCCATGGGCCAAATAGAAGAAGAATAATCAATTTTTAAATTAATTATGAGAATATTTGTTTATTTTTAAATATAAAAAAGTGAAAATTGTTCAAATGAAATGATTTGTTTCTTTTAAATATAAGAGACTTGCTTAAGTTCAATTTTTAAATATAAAGCAAGACAATAAAAACATAAAGAAATAATACACAAACAAGCATTCTTAATGGCATCCAAAAAATTCATCGCCAATAATTCATCAAAGGAAAATTCACCGTTAGCAATTCACCGCCAGCAATTCTGTAGTACCCCTCCATTTTGCTTTATGTTTTTAGACATTGTATTTTTACTTTGATAGACCCTGATATTATCATGTTGTTATATGATTGCTGACAGTGGAGCAATGGTGGATTTATTTTATGGTATGATGATACACTATATGGATGGTGATTATTTGTGACATGCTTTCAGATTAGCATAGTTTTTATTTGAGTTGATATTGTTATATATGCTCATTTGTAGTTAATTGATATTTTATTTCGTCAATTGATGTGACTCTATATTGGTGAAGGGAACAGGATTGCATCACTCACTTGCGAGTGCCTTGCAATTCCATGATCTTCTCTTCACAGTGTGTTTGATTTGAGATGTATATACATGTGTACGACATATGTTTGATTGCAGGATTGCAGGTATAGGACATCATCTCCACCTGGCTTCACAAGTCTGAGCATGTCCGTTTCCCAACGATATTGTTGATTGGGAGATAGTAACGGGGTTCCCTTGTCAAACCACAACCCTAGTCACAGTGTGTCATCAGTCCATGTTCGGTATGTTTGGTTGTCATATCCATGTTTTCCTTATCAATTGTTAATTATTTATGCAATGTTTATTTTATGGAAATTAATGTTAAATTAATGCTTTTAATGATTTTAGTGCTTATTTAATTAATTTTAAATAATATTGTTAGAAGCTTGTATTTAATTTAATTATTTTGTAAAGCAAATTAATCTTTATGATTAAATTTATTTTATAAGGTAATTAGATTAAATTTATTCTAGATATTATTATGTGAATTTGAATTTTAAATTGCAAAATGTAGATGATATTAATTTGTGGAATTTTAAATTATTAAAATAGCATAAATTCTTTGTAATTATCAAAAAGGGAAATATCAGAGAGTTGGTTAAAAGATATTTTAAATTAGACATGTGTGTGAGTAAAATTTATTAACCACTCTTGTTGAGAAATTATTCTCGGAGAGAATATTTGCCATAACTGTGAGAGGTAAGAAGTTACTTCACGGGAATGGAAAGAGGGATATTTTTTGGGAGAAATTGTTTGTTGAAAATTGGAAGAGGCTCTCGGGAATATTTTGGGCTTTGTATTTTTGCATCTTTCTGGAAGTGGTGATTTTGAAAAAGGCTTTGGAAATTGAATTCTAAAGATGAGGCTCTGTTCCAATCTTCATTTCTTCAAGCTTCAGGAAAATAGGTTCCTTTATTGTTTATTTATTTATTTTGTTGATTTGAAAAGATTTCCTATACAAATTCTATTTTGTAGAAGTTTTGTTAACTTTGTAAAAGTTGAGGGAATTATTTGTACAAAAGAATTTTTAAATTTAGTAGAAGTTTTTTTTAATTGTTTTAAAAATTTGTAAGACTTTTGTATTTAAAGATTTGCCGTGATTATTTGAGTGCTTCTGTAGAAAATTTGAGTGCTTTTGTAGAAAATTTTATAGTAAAATTAGATAGCCTCTGTAGAAAATTATTTTTAAACAATTGAAAGTCCAGAAGGAAAACATTAGAAGATTTAGAAAATCTCTATAGGATTGAAATTGAAATCCTTTGATAAATTAGCGGAAAATGAATTTCTCTCGTAAAATTGGAGAAAATAAAATCCTCTGATAAAATTGTAAATCATTTCATGTAGGAAATTTTTTTGTTTAAATCTCTTCTCGAGCATTCACTCTGAATTATTTGTTTATATATATATATGTATGTATGTATGTGTATATATATGCATGTATATATATGAGTATATATACATATACATATTTATATAAAAATATGCCTATGACACTATGAAATCTTCTATAAAATTGTCATACGACAGATTTGGCGAAACTTAGAGATAAAAAAATAATAAATTAAGTTTTTTGGAGGGCTGGGGGAGCTACCCCCACAACCGCCTCCCATAGGGATGCCCTGCTGTGGAGGCAGCGACCCCATATGGGGTTCGACTGTAAGGTAGCCCCACCACAATTTGTATAAGGCTGCGCTTTAACCTGCGATATTATCTTTTTTGTAATGTTTATTTTATTATATATATATCATATATATAATATACATTATATATTTAATATATATTATATATATTGTTTTGTATATATTTATGTTTATTTAAATATATTTTGATATTTTGATATATGTTGGAAATTATATTTAATTTTAATATATTTAAAGTTGTATATATATTTAATATATATACATTTTAAAAGTATATTTTTAATAAAAGAATGCAAATGCATGGACTAGTTAATTTTGAAATAAATGATTTAAGAGAGAAATTTGATTTTTATTTAAATAAAATTATAAAATTGGAAATAAACAATTAGACTCCATTTCCTTATTATTTAAGAATGGAATTATACTTAAGTTGATTAATTTCAAGTATAGTGTTATTGCTTTAATTGGATTTAGGAAATCCTAATGTTAGATTATTTATTTGCCTAAATTGCTTTTAAGTTGTGTTTTCTCCTATTCATGTTGTTTGGGCAATTTCGGGTTAATTGTGATTATAAGTCTTCTAGATGTCGAAACTTTATGAGGGGGTTGGTATATGTTTTGGTTCAGCCCTATGAATTACCTTGGGTAGTGCACATGGATGTTGATCAATTTGAACACCCGGTTACTACAAACGAGATGTGTGACTTTTAGCTTTAAGGTTGATATTTGTTATCGGTTTTTGTGCACCTTGTCAACCCATGGTATGTGGATTAGATCCTAGTGTTGTCAGTAGGAGAGTGGCTCTTTGTGGGGGTCCGACACACAAAGGGGCACTAGGGTAACTCACTTAGGGTTTAATCAAGTGATAACTTAAAAGAATTAATGGGAAACTCTCACATTAATAAAGATAATGAATGCCTCTCTCATGGTTCATGCGCTTGTTTAGACTTGAGGTGAGATGAGAAGCATAGTTTGTATGGGGGTCCAATGACTGGTAGAGGCAGCCAGGGTAACCCAGGATGGGGGTCTGGTAGCCTAGGAAGGTTACGCTAGGGTAACCCATAACAAATTATGTGTAACACTCTTCCTATGACAACAACCAATTTTATTGTACAATAGATGTACTTGATTCTTTTATGCTAGAAGCAATGTAACCATCGTGATGTGTATTATACTTGTATAGTTTTATCTTGAGTTTTCCTTTGTCTAGATGTTGTAGGTTATGCCTAGGAAATATTTTTTACTATCTCCTAGCACGGGGGGTGGACCTACAGGTACCACTTGGTTGGTGGAATGTCCACCTTACATCGTTGGGTCCCCAGTTCTTGTTCGTGATGACGAGTACTTCCTGATTAGAGAGCTTGCATGTATTAGTGGATTTATACTTTCTCTTATGTATCATTTGTATTAGTTGGATACCTAGTTTATGTATCACTCCTCAATTGTATTCGAGAAGAATTCTTGTAACTTGTAATTTTGTAACACTTTTGTATGATCTACCTCATTTGGAAATGAGTATTGTAATTGTTATATTGAATGCAATGTAAGAATGAATCATTATTGTACTTTATATCTTATGTGATGTATTTTAATGCTATTGAATGTATGATCTTAAATTTATGAGATTAATTTATATGCTATGGTTAGATAACTTTGGTATAGCGGGTTTTGAATGTAATACCTTCTCGCATATCTTAGAGAATGTATGCACTAGTGTTGTTCATATCAGATGTTAATATTACATTAAAAAAAAAAATGCTATGCTTCTGTTGTGTTTGTGCCATTCCCTATGGTTATGTGGTGGGGAATTACAAATTCACCTTAATATTTTTAATAAAATCAAAGTTTTGCTGGTGGTGAATTTTCTGTCCGTGAATTTTCCATGGCGGTGAATTGTTGACGGTGATTTTTCCTTTCGTGAATTGTTGGCGATGAATTTTCCTGGAGCCATTCTTAATATAAGCTATGCAAAATAGAAAATATCACTACATTTTCTTTTAAGGTATTCAGGGAGAAGTTTCAAATCTTTTTTGAATAACTTGTGTAGACAATTTAGGAAAGCTTTTTCTTGTTTCTCGATGAGGTAGCTCACTTATCTTCATAGAAACTTAGTTTGGTGAGTTCAAAGGTAAATTCATGAGTAAATTAGTACATCTTATGAACAAAGTCACATAGTGAAGACATATTTTATATTACTTGTATTTGGTTTTTAACAAAGATCTGCATAATATTCGGCTTGACCCCAGTTCCTTTTGCCATTTTTTTTGGCATTGCTTTATTTTCTTCCATTTTTTTATGGAAAAATCATAGAACAAAGACAATATGTCAAACTATGCAACCCTTTTAAGAAGAAACCCATGACTATGAACAACTGATATTGGTATTATATAAGATGCATTACTAGAGGGAAAATGGAAATGAAGCTTCCAGTTTGCTGCCTACCTAAAGCTATTTCAGCTATATCTGCATTTGTAAAACAAGCATATATATAATCTTTTCAAAATATCAAACATCACACTAGTTTTTGTAAATCAAGAGTATATACAATCTTTCATAATTCTATTGCAAAATATGATAATTGCTAACAATCTTATTTTAACATATAAATTCTTTAAATTTTAATTTAAACTGAGATATAGATAGAGGTCTATTTACACTTCTTTTTATATGACTTTGTTATTATGATTGGTAAATTTTATTTCAAATAAAAATAAGTATTTGATATGCCTTTTAATTTTAGATTTGAAGATTCTTTTGGATTGTGGCTCAAGTGTAATCATTTTAAATTTATCTTGTAAGAACATTAATAATTTACACTCAACAAGATTTGATTTTTTATTAGTTTTCTATGAGCCATACAAATTCATAAATAGATCAAAAGTCACTTGACTACAATTATAAATATATCGAACTTAAAAAGAAAAATATTGTCTAATATTATAATAAAGGGATTAAATTTATAGTAAACATCATACAAGAACATTCATAAATATTTATAACAACTTACATTGTATATAAAAATGATTTATGAGATCTACAATGTCTTATAATAAGAATTAAATACAAGAAAATTTGTGAGTAATTATTATTGTAATGGTGAAAAATTACATCTCACACTTTTCACATTTATTTTCAACTTGCTTTAGCTTATTTAACTTTTGTGTAATAACAAAGTATACAAATGACACATTTTTAGCTAAGAATATCTACACAACTTAAGCCTTATGTATTCCTATTTGTATTTGTTTTCAAGGGACCATTCCTAGCCTTTAGCTCACCCATTTTCTACCCTAGGCCAAATCCACAATAAAAAAAGTGATCTAGACTACTTCTACACTCATAGAAAATGACCCTTTTAACTTTTAAAATCTAAATTTAAATCTAGGGCTAAATTTACCTTCCTTTGTGACTATTGTTTGTCAACCCAAGGTGCAAAATAATTTTATTTGACCCTTGATGTTGTATGTTAGGGAAACCCTAGTTCGTTTTACACCATCCAATTATCATCGTCTAGATTCAATCATTACATATTATCATTTTTTATTTATGCTCATTATTAGAGAATTTACATTGCATAAGAAAATGACCTTTTATTTACCTATTAGACTTACATGATTTTACACAAGGGAAGCAATTATTCTTGCCAATTACAAAACACTAAACACTATCTTTCATGTGAGGGTGGACTAAGGACATCAAGGTGAGTTGAAAGCAACATTGTAAAAGTTTGCAAAGATCAAATCCACGGTTCTAGATAGATTCATAAGATAGAGGCCAAATTGAATTTACAAGATTAATTTTATGGCCACAAAGTGACCTAGGGTAACACACATAGATTCACCAAATCCAAGGCATTTGTCTAATCTTTGTTACCATTTTTGCACAATTGGTTAATCACCTTTTTGTCACTTTTCATATCATTTCCATCCTAGTTACTAAATCATTTTATTTTTTATAGCATTTAATTTGAAATACATTTATTACCTTCTCAACATTTTTAATCTATGACATATTTTCAACGCTTATGTTATCTATTTATTTAATTGACTCATACCAATGCAATTTATTCTCCCTTTCATTTTGGTGAACCCCTTTGATATTACACCCTCTTAATATTTATGTTCTATTATTATTATCTATATCTAAGAATGGTTTTGAGATTTATTTTTATTTATTTTATCACTTTGGGGTTTTTTTATGCCATGATTGACTCAAAACCTTAATCTTTAATTATAAGGAGTCATCATATCAACTCGACAAGTGACATGGCTAGCCACTCAAATGATCATGAATCCCTTTTTGGAATTATCACTAATGATGATCATACTAAGAACCATATTGGAGAACATGAAGAAAAACCAACCTATGACCATGATACATATGTTACTAAGGACGAAATTTCCCTTATAGGATAATAAATTTTTTGATGTATTTCTTCATGCTAATTCTTTGCAATAGTTATCTACTACATTAAATAATATATTAGTGGTTCTCTTATGGAACATATATATTCTTTAAAATATTGGCATTATCATGGCTTCTACCAATGATGTGTCCTCTCTCAAAACCCTCCCACCTTTCTTCTTATAATTACCACTTCCATGACCTCCACACCCCATATTGTCCCTCTTAGTGTCCATCCTCTTCCATCCTCTAGTGTTATAACTATCTTTTCTTCCACTAGTGTTCCATTGTCTTTTCATCTTTCCATATATAATCATACCCATGTAGCTATTAGTGATGTCCCCTACACCTATTGGGAAAGGTGTCTCAATCTTGCATTGGAAGGTTCATATTTTAATAATTTTGCATGCATTCAATATTTTGAATCTTTTATGTATTTTTCTTTCATATGGGAAGTTAGCATTCCAATTTGGAGTTGGCATAAATTTGATCTTTAATTGGATTTTTTTCCTCACATGAGGAAGTAGGTGTCTCACATTGGGGTGGCACTTTTGGCCATGTGTCAACATCTTGGAAAGTGTGTAAGTTCATCATAATGGGAGTTACTATAACAAATTATTATGAAACATAAGAGCATGCAAGAGGGAGTGTACATTGAAATATTAAATAGAATTATTATGGGTGTGGATACTTGTTATGGAGCATCTTTAAATGAGTTAAATATAGACAAATTGGACCCTCAAGTTTCAATGGTCAAATATGACATGTTGTACAAGGAATATCCAAATAATAGCTAGGAGGACCAAAAACAAAGAGGCGCATTGGAATTTGAACCCATGCATTTTGGTGCCATACCTCTTGTAGTTTTACAAATAATTTTCCTAAACCATTATTGGTTTCTATTTTGTACTTTGTTTATTTATTGGTGCTTTAAGATAGAGTTTAAGTGGTTAATTTGAAAGTACCATTATGTTGCTAAAACCACTCCATAATTTTATGTTGGTGATACTCTTGTAAGATGCATATCATTTATTGTATTGTAGAAATGTTTGTTGCTAAATAATACAAGTGGTCTATTTTTGGAGTGTGGTGTTTTTCTCCTGAAAGAGTTTTCCCCATGCAAACCCTCATGTTATGATATATTGTTTATATTTTTTACAAGTATTTCTCATTTATGTTATTGTAAATATCATATATTTGCATAATAATCTCCTCTAAAATAATTTTAAGAATGATTTCCACATACCAAGTGCTTCCTTTGATAACTATGTTTCTCATACAATTCCTTCTTCTCATCCTATGACAACTTACCTTATATCATGGTCTCTCCTTCCAATTCCATGTCACTACCTTTTTATCCCTCGCCCTCTTTACACATCCTCCATTGTATCCCTTACTAATTCTACCACTATAATTTCCACCTCTACCCTAGATACAATATTAAAAGAATTTGACCAAGTTAAGAAGAAAAGATAGACTATGCATATTATCCATCACTCTATTAATATAATCCTCCACATCATGCCATCACTCTATTACGTATAATTTTCCACATCACACAAATTTTGAATTTAAATTTATTACATATCCATTGCAAAAGTGCCTTGTATCACCTAGATTTGAATTATATAATGGAAAAAGAGTGCCAATGTTCATTTGCAATCTTTAATGTTGCACATGCCTAGATTTTGCATATAAGGATAAAGTATTCGATAAATTGGTTCAAAAATTATTAAGTGAATATGCAATTCAATTGATTTACTCCTTAGCTCTTGGTTCTATCCATTCTTTGGATGAACTAACCACAACTTTATTACAACTTTTTTGTGTTAATTATATGGTCAAGTAAAAATAATATTTTACTAATTTGATTAAATATGCACAAGGACATAATAATCTTATTAATGACCATGCCAGTGGATTTAAATCTATGTTTGGAAAAATTAAGCACAAATTTGATGACGATGATTTGAAAAATTCATCTTTCTTGAGGGTCTTTACTCTCATCAAAGATAGTGTCTACTAGAATATTTTTACTTCTTTCATAAATTTGTGTGCCCATGTGAGGAATATTGAACTTAAATTTATTTCATCTAATGCTTTTGAGTATGGGGATTCCCTTAATTCCTCTTTAAAATCCCATCCTTAGGAATGATAAGAAATAACCTAATACGAGTACAAATTAGGTGGCTACTAATTTTAATGTTGTATCATTGAAGTCTTAAGGGCCTAGGAAATTTACAAAGCATAACGAACCATTAGAAAATGTGCTTCAAACCTTACTAATAATTTGATTACTCTTTCCCTTGTGCATCCATTATAGCTCTTTAGCGGATCACCTAAGGGTGATAATGTAGGTTCTTTTTATATTTTTCATAGAGATAACGAACACCACACTCAAATTTGTATGTTACTTAAGCATATAATCCAAGATCTCATTGATAATAATTTGATTCATGTTAATGGCATGAATCATGGGGGAAATCATTAATTTATTTCATGAAACAAAAATAAATTTATATAAATCCTTTTCCACCACATACATAGTCTAACAGTATTGAACATCAACAGATGCATGGACATCTTACTAATTCTATGACACATACACATATGGGTAAATATTTTATGGATATACAATATTTTGGCTCCTCTTCCCATACTCCTATGAATATGTTTGTCCAGACATGAATCATAATATTTTCTCTCTCATGTACCCTTGTTATTTCCCATTTCATTTTTTGTTTTCCTTGATGTGAATATTTTAATGTAACAATATATCAACAAGAAACATACTCTTGTGTTGGGCTTGGATCATGGCCTCATCCAAGCTATTAATCTTCCTTTCACCCCCATTACATCGATTCTCATACATTTAATCACCACCTTGAAATTAGTAGTTTATCCTTATAAAAACTTATAATGGGATGTGGGATTGACCTAGGTAAATCTTGAGGATGGAATAAGAGGGATTGAAACACACAAAACCCTCTCCAAACTCTCACAACAAATGCTCAAATAAAATAGATGAATTATAAATTAACACACAAAAATTTACTTGCATAGGAAACCATTGATTTTCTTCATTAAAATAATCTAAATACAAAAGTTTTCAGTCATATATGGACTGGTATACAACAAATTATTCTCCTACAGGCATCACATATGCATCTAGAAATTAATCTCAAGCAAACTATGCTCAAACATATGAGCTTTTACAAATAGAACCATCTCCCAACTCTTCTAAACCACCTGCAACACTTGCAACTTCAAACTAGTTGTTTTGGCATCCTCATGGGCTGTTGTTTATCATAAAAAACCTACAATAAACATGTCCCAAACTTTCCTCCAAAGAAAAGCTACGCCCTCTAACCTGCCTCTCAAAATTTCCTTCAAAATTCTTCTTCAACAATTCTTCCATGGAAAGTGGTTTTCTAGATTCTTCTCCACCTTCATGAAATTAATTTTTCATGTTTTATTTGGGACTCTCTAATATGGCATGACCCTTGCTGTTGCTTCTTGATTAACATAGGATTGTCAATTTCCATGGATGCTCCTGCATCAGACACCCATGGTAGAAAAAAAATATTTCATGAGTTGCACTCAAAAATATTTATAGAACCTGTGTTTGTCCTAGATCCATCTCACTGCCTTGTCCACTGGGATCTTCCCATTCACCAAATTTTGCAACCTTGCAATATTATATCCTTTCATCTTTACTCTTCTACCCTTCATGTATTTTAAAAATTTTAATCTAACCTCCCACCTATATATTCCATCAAAATTAACAATCAAACATATACCTCCACCTTCAACAAAACAAATGTATTGCATTACCTCTATTATTGTTTTACCTTTTTCCTCCTCCTTTACCTGGTTTGTAATGTGGTTTGTCACTCCTATTATTCCTTCAGAAAGACATGCTGCTGCTAAAATTTTATCTTCAACACCCAATTCAATTTTAGTACCACAATCCATAGGTTCATTCTCCACATTTTGTAACAAATGGTCAAGCTTTGTTATCAAAGAATCTTCATCTTCAATACTTTCAATGAAACAATCATAAGGAAACTTCATTTTCACCTCATTTTTTTCACTACTCTCATCTACTTCCAAAGGATTCATTGATGCAACCTTTGACTCTACTTTTACATTCTCAATATCATCAAAACATTCATCAAAATTTGATTTCACCTTATTACCTTTTGCTGCAATCTTCACTCACTCCACCTTTTTCCAACACTTTCCATTCCTTTTGTATTGCTAAAATATTTTCATCTACACAAGATCCACTCTCATCTACATCATAAAAATGAAACATATTATGCATTACCTCTTTCTCTTCAACCTTTTCTTCACCACTACCTGCTGCCATATCTTCTTCACCTTCACTCTTAGCTACACTTTCATTTTCCATTACTTTCAAGTCCTCTAAAGGACACTCATCATCCTTAATCATTGTTGTACTTTCCTATTCTTTTCCCTCTTTATCCTTTTGAACAAGGATTTCCACATTTTCCTTTTCATCCTTCTTCCCTACACACAAAGTTTCACTTGCAAACGTATCAATACCAAAAGAACAATAAGATTCAACCCTTCCCATTTTATTTTCCTTTCTATACTTATTATCTGCTACAACTTCTTTTGCCACTTACTCTTGCCTATCCTACAAAGGATTCAAAACATATTCTTCTCCATCCTTTATGATGCTATATGTATTCTTCCTACCATCATGTAGAGAACTTTGACCATACAACCATGGTCTACCAAACAAAACATGGTATATATCCATGGGTACTATATCACATACAATCACATCCTTATATCTACGAATTTGAAAATCAACCACACATTGCTCACTTACCCATATCTGAAAATATCCTTTCAACCAAGAAATGTAGTATGGGCTAGGATGCTTGATTCTTTTCAATTTCAAACTTGTCTACCATCTCTTTGGATACAATATTATTGGTGCTACCACTGTCCACAATGAATTTACAACATTTCCCACTCACTTTACACCTTGTTCAAAATAAATTACTCATCTGGATGGGCTCTTGATTCTCTATTTGTGGCTCTAGAAATTCTTTCTTCATCACAAAACATTATTTTGGCTTCCAAGACATTTTGTTGAACACTTTTCCACACTTTCTTTGCAACTGCTTCACTCTCTACGTGCAGGTCCTAGTGCAGACTACCTCACATCGACACTTCTTCTTGCACACTTAGGAAAAATTAGCTCTGATACCACTAATGGAATAAGAGGGATTGACACACACAAAACACTCTCCAAACTCTCACAATAAATGCTCAAATAAAATGGAGGAATTGTAAATTAACACATATAAATTTACTTGCACAAGAAACCATTGATTTTCTTCTTTAAAATAATCTGGATACAAAAAGTTTTTAGTCATATATGTAATGATATGTAGCAAATTATTCTCCTTCAAGCATCACATATGCATCTAGAAATTAATCTCAAACAATCTATTCTCAAACATATGAGCTTTTACAAAGAGAACCATCTCCCAACTCTTCTAAACCAACTACAACACTTGCAACTTCAAACTAGCTATTCTAGAATCCTCATGGGTTGTTGTTTATCATACCAAACCTGCAATAAACATATCCCAAACTTTCCTCCAGAGAAAAGCTATGCCCTCTAGCCTGCCTCTCAAAATTTCCTTCAAAATTCTTCTTCAACAATTCTTCCATGGAAAGTGGTTTTCTAGATTCTTCCCCACCTTCATGAAACTAATTTTTCATTCTTTATTTGGGTCTCTTCAATATGTCATGACCCTTGCTATTGCTTCTTGATTAACACAAGATTGCCAATTTTCATGGATGCTCTTGCATCAACATGAATCATAATATTTGATCTCCTCATGTATGCTTGTTATTTTCCATTTAATTTTGTGAGTTCCTTGATGTGGATATTTTAATGTAACAATATGTAACGCCCTGCCATGTGAACCCCAAAGGACAAATACATAATAATTACAGCACAATTTTTTTTTTTTTTTAAAGTAAACATAACATACATGTAATACACATTAAGTCATGACATGAATTTCATTTAAGCAGATTCACTAACACATACATCCCTTGGGGTACACGAGGAGTCATTACGAGACTGAGATCCACACAACGACAATAAAGAATAAAATCCAAAGATATAATCCATAACAAAATAAACATTAACAAATATAATGCATACAAGATAATTATTGATAAGAAACCATCTGAGTACACAAATACAACATATGCATAATTAACTTAACATATTGAATTACAATTACCATGGCCAATATCCACACCGAGTTTAACATTACATTACGGTACAATGATTAAGAGGTACAGTGATACAAAAGTGGTTCCAAACATAAAAGGAAACCATACATAAAATAACATGATACAAATAAATAGATGAAAACTAGCTCCAAGACAGATACAACTCTGGAGTCGCTACAACAGCACCAATCCACACCTCTCGATCCTCGACTGGGGACCCAATGGGGTGCTTAGCATGTTCCACCCGACCATGTGAGTCTGAAGACCCACCCCCTATGCTAGGAGCTAACAAGAAAGAGTCCTCAACCAAGGACATCCAAACACGGAACCACAGGACTCAATGACATACAAAAGTATCATAAAACTCAAGAATTACAAAGACATAATCCACAACATCCAAGAGCCATTAAAATAACTTAAAATCATAAATCTCATCACATAAATCAAAGCAATGACCAATAATAAGTAACCAAAGAATGATCATGAAACACTTCCAAATCAAACTGAAATAATAAACATAATACAATTCCAAATTGCAACTAAACAATATAATAACATCATATCACAGTACCCTAAGAGTACAAGGTCATAAGTCAAATATCAATGAGACCATACAAGACCACAAAGTACACCAAAGATGTATCAAGGCAATACTCCATAAATCAATATAAGTCCAATCAACAACAATCTAAACCAACTCCCATAACATACTTCCAAAGGAACACAATAAGGTAAACACATGGGCAACAAGGGAAGAGTGTCATCGCATAGCCTACATGGGTTATCCTGGCCCTTCCTCCAAACTGAGGCGCCGGCCCCCATCTATGGATCTCCCGGCCCTTCCTCCTACTTGAGGCTCCGACACCATAGGGTAGCTCATGCGGAGCCGATAACCTCTCATGAGGATGAGGTTACGACCTTGCCAACCACGACCTTCTCAGCCTTCCATTAGTCTGCGGAAGCACTAATGAAGACGAGGCATCCATTTTTTAAAATCTTATTATGATATTACTACCCAACCATCCTAAGTTAATTATTAGGTTTTCACTTGATTACTAACTCACTCGTGGGTTATCTTGTGCCCTTCCCCTTAAACGGGGTGCCGGCCCCCACGAGGAGCCACTCTCCCTAGAGACCTAACAACATAAAAACCAAGGGTTGTACCATCATAATTTGAACCAAGAATCACAATAGAGAAGCATGCGAGGCATTACCCATCTCGCTATAAATACATAATCAAAGTCTCAACAATTCCCGTACAACCCTTTTCAAAAATCATGAAACCAAAACACTTGCCACATCAAGGGCATATAAAGAGAGAGAACATCAAAAGTCAATCATCTCAAGCCTCTAGAAGCCGAAAGAATGAAAACCCACAAACAAGGGTAAAATGAAGCAACATGAGTATTTCTCCAATAATTCCAACACAAGGATAAAATTTCCTCAAATATGAGAGTAACTCAGAAAAGCCATAAAAGAGAGAAGATTCATCAAGACCCATCCATAATCAACAATGGTGTCACCTCAAATAGGAAAATGCAAAAGAAAATCAACCTTTAATTCAACGAAATCACTTAAAGAAACCAAAAGCCACCAACTAGGCATTCCATGGGAGACCTCAATTTTCTCCTCACAAGAACCCCCTTATGATGGTACACAAATCACCTTCATAAAAACAACAACATAGCTATGACAACAATAATTGCAAGGCCACCAGATCTATTTTCAATTCAAAAATAATGAGTGAATACATTAAAAAGATCAACCACCCCATCCAAACCACATAAACAACTTTGATACAAAATAAATAAAAAATCCAAGAAGATCAACTTCCCACAACTCATAATCAAAATACAAGTTCCCAATTACATTGCAACACAAATTTAAATGACAAAGGATTCCTTGAATCAAAACTAACCTCCAAAGGCATTCACACCAACATGAAACCATCCAAAAACAATCCTTCAACAATAGAGGTAAAAGCATTCAACCAGGCATCCAAGGCACCAAATTTAAGAACACCTTAAATACTCAACCACACATCACTCCACCAAACACTCACATAATAAACAACAACCAAAGATTCAAACAAGAGCAATATTTAATAACCAATCAATTAACAACCAGAACTAAATAACTTTACAACTTACCCATCTAAATTACTCCATTGACTAAAACAATAAATGACAACCATCACAAGTATTCTAAAAGACTTATCCATAAAGAGAACTTACAAGTCAACCATGAAATGAATATAAAGGAAGTCAATTTTCAAAAGATTACAATCCCATTTCACAAATAAACTATCCAATTTGAGAATATCCTAATCAATCTCTAACCATGCCCATACATTTAAATTTCCCCTATCATTTATCAACATAATTGAAAACTACTTAATAATTAGGTAGTTAACTCATTATCATTTCCTAACTACTTATGTTCAAAACATTATTTCCACTCTCCTTTCATCATACTAACTTAACACTCACTTCCAATATTAAATTAATTGTGAAAACCACTTAAGATCAATTGTTTATACATCAAAATGACAATAATATCAATACTCTAGATATTTAAACTACATATTAGAACTTACCACCTTAAAATCTTAAATCTATCTAAATAAATTTACACACAAAAATACCCTTTAAAACCACTACATTTTATATATATTTTAATTCTTTTTGCAGAGGGAAAGTAATAAGAGAATAGATCTGTTCTAAGAATCCAACAATACTACAAGATGAAATTTCATAAAAAAAAAAAAGAACAACTTATTTAATCCCATAATAAATTCTATTCCCAAAAATATTCACACTTAAACAAGAATTAAATAAACAATGCTGTCATATATTCGTAATTGATTTTTCTATTAACTTATCTTCTTAAATTGGTAATTTAATAAATAAAAAATAATGATAAACAAAAGATTTCTTTCTATTTTATTATTATTTCCATTATACCAGATTCTGTTTTATTTTAGCAGAAAAAGAAACAGAATATATTTTTTTAGCAAAAATAAATAATACAGCATTAGTTAAATCAGAGGAATCAGAATAAATAAATAAATAAATATATATATATACATATTCACAAATTGCCCTTCTATTATATTGTCCTATCAAAATTTCACAATTTAACAAATTACAGATATTTCTTTCTAATTTCACATTTCCACTATAAAAAGAATTTTTATTATGATCATACTAGCAAAATGACCAAACTGATTATAGACATAATTAATTGATAAAATTACCAGATAAATTAATGAAATCTAATTAAATAAATTAATACACATCTATAAATATAAATATATATATTTATACATACATACATATATATATATAATTATATAACATTATATAAATTATATGAGATTTTTGTTTTAAGCCAACCATTAAAAAAAAATACGATTTAAATGGAGATTAATCTCCATACAACGCACGGGGATAACCACCTGGCCGCGGGCAGTCTATGGACTGCCACCGCAGTCCGACGGACTGCTGTGGACAGTCTACAGACTGTCACAGCAGTCTTTTGGACTGCTGCAGTAGCCCGTAGGCTGCTGCACCAACCACGACTGACTAGGTGGTGGGTACGGCCGAGGCCGAACCATCACCCAGTCTGCCTTTTAAAAAAACAATTTCAAATATAATTTTATTGAACTTTTAACTTATTTAAATTTTTATTATCATTATTTTTTAACTATCTTTATATTTATATATATATATATATATGTGCATACAAATTTGTATATATATATATATATATATATGATATATATATATATATATATATATGATATATATATATATATATACATATATATATATATATATATATCTGATATATATATATACATATATATATATATATTGTATAAAAGAATATTTTGAATACAGAGAAACATAATTCAATTACTGCTCAATACAACTATTTATACACAGAATAACTTTGTAAAATTTATCTACAATTGAGGATTTTCACAACCCCGAACTCTCAGAGATGACTTATTCTTTTACTGGTTTATTATTATTTTTAACTTGAAACCATAGTAACCCTGTTCAATTCCAGAATCCCAAGAAAAATATTCTTTAAATAAATAACCATCCCAAACCCCAGTAAGATTTTCTTGATTGGAAAACAGTCCCAAATATTTCTAAGGATTTGCGAGATTTTGACATGCATTAAATTTCAATCCAAGAGAAAATTTCATTCACAACAAGGAATTCTTATTTCATTTGATGCTATAAAGAAAATAATTTAAAAGAAGAAGGAGAACCTGGTGTCCTGCGCCTGTAGATAACTGCAGAAGCTTTATCCTTCTTGCCAATCCAATCCTTCCAGCAGCAGCTCCAAGATCCTCCCTCAAACTTAAATCTTAATCCCCAATAAATTTTCTAGAATAAGAAAAGAATGCAATACTATCACAGAAAAATGACTGCCAAATTTCTCCAAAATCTGTTGGAAAGAGAATCCCCCCCTACCAACTCACAAATCCTCTAAATAAAATTTTTACACAAGAAGTCTCTTCATTTTCCTCTTCCAGTGAATACCAAAAGTCACATTTCAAGAAATAAATCAAAAATAATATTTAATCCTTAATTCCTTTTGCTGCTTCTTTTCATATTTCATTTTCATTTTCTTTTATCATACATTTGATTTAAACTAAATAAATTTAAATCCACAAAAATGAACTATTTATTTATATATATATATATATATATATATATATATATATATATATATATATATATATATATATATATTCATCATCTCCACAAAACTTTATTAAATAATTACTTCCACATTAAAATAATTAAAATCAACCATTTGCAAGATTCTAAATAAGTATCCATTAATTTTCTTATTATAATAATTATCTTTTCAAGATTATTTGTTCATAATTATTATTAACTTCAACAATTTAAATCAATTTATCTAATAATATCACATTTATTTTTAACGAATTAGTTTAATTTGATCATTTGTTCTAAATCATTTGATTTAACTTAATTGCTTATGATTTTAATTTCTAATCATATTTTAAATAGCTTTGCAAATCACTTATGACTTAATTAATTACTTAAACATGACTACTAACATATGATATTTTTCACACAATCAAATAACACAGTAATCAATGAAGCACACATAGAAACTCACACACAAGTTCAAAACAACCGACATGAAGGGGTATTACACAATATATCAACAAGAAACACACTCTTGTGTTGGGCTTGGCTCATGGCCTCATCCAAGCTATTAATCTTCCTTTCACCCCCATTAAACATTTCTTCTCATACATTTAATCACCACCTTGAAATTAGTAGTTTATCCTTATAAAAACTTATAATGGAATGTGGGATTGACCTAGGTAAATCTTGAGGATCATAGAAATAACCCCAAAATTCAAGGCATTAAATTCAAATTTAAACTTTCTTGCTCCCTTTTATTGGATATTTTGATCTAGCTTAATGCATGTTTCATGTGGCATCATGTTATCTCACAGTATTTAAGGATATTAATTACACACTTAAACACATCCAAAGGAGAATGTAAGGATCATAGAGAATAATACTTAGAGAATGCTTCAATTCTAAAGGGAAATGAAGGAATAAAATCTACATAATCATAGAGGCCATCTACATGTCTATGAGTTTTTTCTTTGATCTACTCAACATCATTAATTCAGTCCATGAATGAGTTTTGTAAGAGTTGGTATATAATGATCTATATCATGCAAGATTTGGCTGAAGATGTAGCCACCCAAGATCTAGGAGCTTCAATGAAAGCATAAGAGAAATCAAATATGAGAGAATAATTTTATTCTATCAAGAATACACATACAATGATGATCAAATTAGGATGGATTAAGATTATAAAGTAACCCCTTGGTTATATGGACCAAGGTGAGACATAGGATTAATTTATCCATCATTCTAAAACAACATTATCATCATTTATCCATCATTAATTCTAGAGTTAAGCTCCTATACCCTTTTATTTAATTATCAAGCTTATTTTAGTTTCTATCATCACTCCCAGCTCTAATTATCTAAGTTATTTATTACTTAGTTACTTTATTTAGTTAAATTAAATAATTTAAATATAAAAATTATATTCCTCCTCCTGTGAGAAGGGAGCATGCTCAACAGGGCTAGTCATAGATTGTAAACAAGTTCTCTGCCTCTCCATTATCTACTAGTGGAGGTTCTTTGGGTTGACCAAACTCTAGCAAATTTCCTCAATTGACTCATGCTATCTCTCTTGCCGAGGTGGTCAATGAAAAGAACACAAAGAAAATACTAATAATAATGATGAATGAGACCCTCTTGTTTTTACCCTAGACCTCACTAATGTATGAGGTAAATTGTATGATAAGACCCCCTCCTCTATCTTTTGTTCTTACTCTAAATGTCTAATAACTTTGTTTATGTTTTATTTTGTCTTACTTCAAACTTAAACCTCATTTACACATTAAGAATGATTTTTTCCATCCATTTTTTTGTAAATATAAATAATATTATTTATAATTAATAATAAATACACTTATTCATTAAAAAAATAATACAATTAAATCTTCATTTCATATAAATCAATACACTATAAATACACCACTCATAAAAATAAAAATATCATTTATTCACTTACCTAAATCTATCCTTTCACTTACATTTGAAATAAATAATCTTTATGGAATGTTACTCCCATATACTACATGCCAAGTCACTACTAATCAATACTTACATTAAAGATAGAGACTTCCACATTGGGAACAAACTGAGGGCCTATTAAAGACTTGCTCATGTATCATGTTGATTCTTGACAAGACCAAACAAATTGATGGGTCTACTTTATTTTTAGATTAAGACATTGACAAAAGTAAAAGTCTTTGTTTGAATAGAAATATCTCAACTTTTGGACTCCATTATTTGAGCGTTTTCTTCTATTTTCCACAAAATTTTGACCTTGTATTGGGATCCACATGTTCAAACCATCATTAACACAAGATTTACATATGTTCAAACTACTTTTATCCTTATAAATTTTTAAGTCAAACACTTTAGTCATGGCCATACTTTACAATGAAAGTACTTTGGGAAAGCAAAATAGTTCCATTTCCCTTGTTACAATAGTGTCATCTATTAAAATGATAAATTTCTTTTATTTTGTTGGTTTGATTTTTGGCATGCTTTTATGCTTTTCATTTAAAAAAAAAATTAGCCCAATGTTTTAACTTTGTTTTAAAATATAAATTTTGTTAAAATAATTATTTATTTGAATTTCACAAATATTATTCAAGATTTTGTATTGAATTTGTTTATGTTGTTGTATTTAATTTATGGTGATTATTTTTATAATATTTTTAATTTATTAAAATCATTATTAAAGTACTATTTTATTATAGAATTTTATATAATATTAAATTTTTTATTTTATATATATAAATGTTATTAGAAAGGGTTGTTGAACCTAGAATTCACGTTTCAAAAATCATTCTCATATATATACAAATATTTTTTGAAATATAAATTTTAAGTTATACACACAATGATAAACAAGTACTTTACGAGGCACTATTTAGACAAGTTGGGGACAAAGACCTAGTAATTATACTATGATTTTGGTATGTTCACATGGAGCCACATTAATGAATCCAATTTTTAGTGTGGGATAAATAGAATATCCAAAATCTTCAAAAATATTCCAACTATTTATGAAATTTGTATAGAGGATTTTTGTAGTATTATATTAGAGAGTTTAGCTTTTAGAGATAATTACCAAGGGATATTTAGTTTATCAAATCTACCTATAACTTGAATTGAGCATCATCCCTTATAGTGTAAAGGCAATAGATTTGACAAGATTTGATCTATGTGGGCTCTTTGTGAGAAAAATAAACTACTTTGGTAAAAAAATGACCACTCAACTCTAACAAAAGTTTAAATACAAAAGAAAATTTGGACTATAACTTGTGCATTGAGTCATTTCTTTTTGATACCAAAAGATGCTAAAAGAAGAATATTGATAAATAAAATAGAATCAAATGCCACAAAGTGATTGTTTTATTGAAAAGATGGGAGACATTACCTCTAGTTGTACTCATCTCAATTTATTACATATGGGTAAGCCAACCCATTAAACAATAATACTAATAAATATAAGTGTAAGGTACATATTTATATATACAAGTTACACATAGCCTAATGGTATACCATAAATATGTGATGAATTTAAATTATTGATTTAATAATTAGACTAATTAATCTCATCCCATGTAATTGAGATAAGGGAATCAATTTGGTACTATAATTATTATTCATTGATGAAGATTGATTAGAATAATCATTTGAATGACACAATATATTTAAGCATTGATTATGCTTAACTAAATAATTTTATGTTATAGATTTTTATATTATTGTATGGTGTACATGCTACTAATTAATTATTTGTTAGTGGTATTTTAAGACATTAGTGGGAATAATGAAAATAAGATAGAACTTGAAATGATCAAAACTTTAGCCTTTGTTCATGCAAGATTGCCTTATCTTGTTTTATGATTGTGTTTGACTCGCATTGAGGATTAATGTAAATTAAATAATTAAAATAATTTCTAATAGAAATATCTCAAGTCTATTGCGAGTTGTGTGAGTATTATTAGCAAAATTGGTTAATTTGTTGAATGTGGATCAAATGAATGGCTAATGAATGGACACATAAAAAAATAGAAGGTAAACAAGAAATACCAATGGAGGTTGAAAGAATCAAACTTATATTCAACTGTAAATTTTAAAAAAGGGGGTAAAAACTTTATTGAAAATCAGAACAAAGCATTACATAACAGCAAAGGGCCAAAGCCCCAGGAACCAATAGAAACCACTAGAAAATCCAAGAACAAAATCACCCTTCCCCAATACCACTCCCATCCTCAGCAAGAATCCTCTCCAAATCCTGACATAACTCACGGGAAACCTGTTCCCACCCATCAATCTTTCCACCATCTATATTCTCTGATGCCCATTTGGCCAGACAATCAGCTGCCCTATTCCATTCCCTTGGAATATGGACAAAGGACACCAACTCCATCAAAGAGCTAACCTGTATATCTGCTGCACCATCATAGCCAACTGCCAGCTAACATCAGAAATCTTCTTTACTTGAAGTAAATTGACCAACACCTGAGAATCAGATTCACAAATAACCTTACGCCACCCTAAAGCATACACCCACTTCAAGGCATAGAGGATAGCCAAGCCTTCCATCCTATTGACAGTCTGTATCCCTTCATTAGCAGAAAAAAGAAAAACCACTGATCCTGAAGAATCCCTACCAACCCCGCCAATCCCAGCGGGTCCAGGATTTCCCCTAGATGAGCCATTCGTATTAATTTTTAGAAAGCCAGTGGAGGGGGCAACCAACTCCCCACCCTTTGAACTTTTTGCTTCACACGCCTACCTCTCCTGACGCAAGAAGATGCAAGATGCCGAAGATAGCCCCTGAATGCCCAATCGATCAACCATCTCAGCATCTCCTTTCTCTAACGTAGCACAATCTCACCTTTAGCTTCGACTGTCTCCTAGATCATTCCCACAATTCTAAACCAAACCTGTTGAATCCCCAATTTTTCACCCTGAAAGATTCTCCTATTCCTTTCCAACCAAATTTGCCAAAGCAGAAAGATGGGACCAACATACCAAACATCCTGCAAGAAAGAGGCCGAGGAGGGGGGCCTCCCCAGACTAATCCAAAACTCAACCAGGAGGAGGCATGAATGCATGGGCTTTTCCAAACACCCCACCAGAAATGCTAGAGCTGTAAGGTGAAGGAACAATGAAAGAACAAGTGAGGAGAGTCCTCCTCCCCACACCCGCAGAGAACACACCTAGATGGTCCTGAAAAACCTCTCTTCCGGATATTATCCCAGTCAAACACCTATTCCAAGCCAAAGTACAAATAAAGCAATTACACTTTGGCCAAGAAAACTTATTCCAAGCTTTCTTCCACCAATGAACCTCCACCCCCTCGATCTTCCTGGAAAGTAACTCCTGATACCCAGAAGAAACAGTGTAAACACCCTTGGGGTTAGGAAACCAAGCCAACACATCCTCATCCATAAGGGAGCTACAAATTCGACAAGAAAGGATGTAATGAAGCTTAGTGCACTCCTCCTCCATACCAGCAATAGGTCATTCCTTAGGATTCTTCCATCTCACCTCCACCAACTACCCCTGAAAAGAAAGAGACTTAAAGTCGCACACCCTCGACCATCCAGCTTCACAGAACCTCTGGCACAAAGTAAGAAAATGAGGATATTGAGAAATAATGGGAGGGTGACCATCCCAAGCGTCATGCCAAAAATGTGCCTCAGACCCACTCTTGCAAATCTAGAATAAGCCACCCTTAACGAGCACAACCCCTTTCTTGAGAGTATTCCAAATCACAGACCCCTTCTCTGTCAAGCTATAACGAGGGATATCATTCTAAGGAATACCAAGAAAGTACTTCTAAGTCAAAATTTTGGCCCACACCCAATATTGTTCCACACACCAATGCCAATACAATTTAGCAACCAGAGTTGTACCAGATAGCAACAACTACCTTAACCCAAGACCACCAAACTGTTTTGGGCTAAAATCAACATCCCATCTAACAAGGCTCCACTTGGAAGATAATAAACTACTAGCCCATAAAAATTGCCTTGCTAGGGAATCAAGATCCCTAACAAAACCCATCGACACCACCTGAATCATACACCTATAAAGAGGAAGAGTTTGAACCATAGATTTGAGCAACTAAACCTGACCCGCAAAAGACAGCCAACGAAGGGTCTAATGAGTGACTTTGACACGAAATTTTTCCAGAATAGCCTGCCAAGAATCCCTAGACTACCTACCAAAAAAAATAAGAATCACAAGGTAGGTTAGCAGGAGATTCCCAATCTGAAATCTGAGAATATGAGCAATTCTCCTCTAAATGGAGTTCAAAGTATTGAAGGAAAAAATGGAAGACTTGCCCTCATTAATTAACTGGCCTGATGCAGCAAGATAAACATCCAACACCTTGCACATGTTTGAAGTCTCCCTAATAGTAGCCATGCCCATAAAAGCAGTGTCATCCACAAACTATAAGTGAGATTGCACTGGTAAACCACCTCCCCATTGCCATCTCTAAATGAAACCCCCCTCCACATTCCTTTTTATCAACCATCCCAAACCTTCCACCAAAAGAAGAAACAAGTAAGGAGAGAGGGGGTCGCCTTGTCATAAACCCTAAGAAGCACCAAAGAGTTTAGAGTGCTCCCCATTAATCAAAATAAAGAAAGAAACTGAATTCACACAACTCATAACCTAGCGAATCCACTCCTCCTCAAAACCAAAGGCCCCCAAAACCTTTTGGAGGAAGGACCATCGAACTCTATCATAAGCCTTGGCCATGTCTAGCTTGATAAACATATCCTTATCTTTGGAGTTGGCCATAGAATGAATAGTCTCTATAGCAATAACCACCCCATCCAAAATCTGGTGGCCCACCACAAAACCACTCTGTTCCTCAGAAATCAGTAGTGTAAGCCACTTTTTTAACCTATCAACAATCAACTTAGAGATAATTTTATAAATAACATTGCAAAGAGAAATGGGGTGAAAATGACTTAACTGATCAGGCCCATCACCCTTGGGGATGAGAGCAAGGAAGGTAGAATTTAGGGCCTGAAGCATTTGCTTGTTCTTTTAAGACTCTTGAATGACTGCCAATAAATCTAGCTTGATAATCTCCCAAAATTCCTGGAAGAACTCAATCAGGAAACCATCCGGACCAGGAGCTTTACCCTTCTTCATCTAGAAAATAGTATTTTCTAGCTCCTCTAGTGAAATATCACTCATAAGATGCTCCTTCATCTCCTAAGAAACCAAAGAAGGAATACAAGAGAGGACCTGAGCCTCTTCAACTGAGTCCCCCTGCGAGTCCTCCCTGAATAAAGAAGCAAAATACTGCATAGCTTCATTTGAGATATCCTAAGTAGAAGAAAGAACCTCTCCCCTGTTAGTCACCAACGCCGAAATAGAATTACCATGACATCTGGCCTTCACCAAATTGAAGAAGAAGGCAGTATTCTTGTCTCCCTCCTGAAGCCACTCCATTCGAGATTTTTGTTTCCAGTAGATTTCCTCCCTCATCTCCCACTCCTCTAGAGCTTTCAATGCCCTAGCCTCATCCCACAACAAATCCTCAGACACCCCATCCTCCCTTATCAACCTAGTAATACCATTCAACTCAGCTTGTGCAGCAAGCTTTGCATGGTAAATGTTTACAAAGTATTGTCGGTTCCACCATTTAAGCAGATACTTAACATATTGAAGGAGATTAGAAAAATTATACATTGTAGTACCATAAGTAGGTCTACCATACCTCCACCATTCAGCAACACATCCATAAAGGTCAGGGTCCTACAACCATATTAGCTAGAATTTGAAGGTTGGCATCTGAGGCATCTGAGCAGAAGAGATAACTAGCTTTATAGGCCAGTGATCTAAACATCTCCAATCTAATATCTCAGAACTAGAAGACCACATTCCCCCGACCCAAAAGCAGGAGACCATGAAACGATCCAGTCGTTCAGCAATGCAACTATCACCAACCCTTCTGTTGTTCCAAGTAAATTGACCATTGCTAGGTTTGATATCAACAAGATTAAGAGCTAATATATTGTCCTGAAACAACAATGCAGAAGGATCTAGTCTTGCAATACCACCCTATTTCTCAGCTAATTCAGTAATAGCATTAAAGTCACCTACAATGATCCATGGCTGATAGGGAAATAGGCTATGAACAAAATGAATATTTGTCCATAAAAGAAGTTTACCCTAGAACTCAACAGGTGCATAAACATTGGAGAAAAGAATAGACTCTCCCAACTTAGGACATGGAGCAACCATGGATAAAGAGGACTTGAAGGATAACCACCACAAAGGATGAATCTTTTGAGGGTTCCAGAAACAAGCCACACCCCCTGAGGATCCTTGAGCCCAAATACACTGGCATTGACCATTCTTCCACAACTTAGGCACTAAACCCATCATGCACTCATAAGATATCTTGGTCTCCTGAAGAAAAAGAACATCAGAAGAATGAATTCTTACCAACTCAGGAACACCTTTTTGTCTAGGGCCACTATTCAAGCCCCTTACATTCCATGAAATAATGATCATTTCAAAGGAGTCAAAAAATGAGAATCTAGGTTCTTAATAGACCCTGACTCCACCAAAGTCTCCCCCATCATCTTAATCTTTTCCAAATCTTTCTTCCTACCAAGTTTAGCACTTTTCTCTTACCCCCCTTCTTGCCATCCTTTTGAAAAATGCCCAGTTGAGGAGAAGGCTTGCTACTCTTAGACACATCCGATCCAACATTTTGTGCAAGAAAAGAAGTGCTTCCATCCCCCTGCCCCAACTCAACATTTGGACCTAACATCACCTAAGCCCCAACCTATAAATCAGTGACTATAGGCATGGTAGAATCCTCCTGTGGAGCAGGAGGAGTAATGGAAGTATGATCCTCTAGGCCAGAACCAACCACACCTAGATCCACACTTATTAACCCTAGATTAACTTCTTGCTAACCCAAATCATCCAAGACCTCAAACCTGTTAAAAGTATACTCATCTTGTCTCTCCAAAAAAATCCTCTTTTGGCCTCTATTCTAGTTACGATCCTTAATAGGAACATAACCCTCAACATCCACCCCCTTAATAGAAATAGGATTCTTCCCTTTATCAGCATCAGGAGTGTTATGAGGAGGAGGTGGAGGTTGAGGCACCACAGGCTTAGCCTTCGGGCATCTACACAACAGGTGACCATATTCATGATAGAGGTGACATCGGAAAGGAAAGGTTTCGTAATCCAATTGCCGTACCCAAGAATGGGGACCCACACACATATCCAAAGCATTTGGAAAAGGCCTACTCAAATCAATTTCCACACAAATTCGAGCAAAAGTCATTACTTTCTTACCTAGAATTCAACTGTAAATTTAAAATAAATACAAATGGATCATTAAAATGTGCAACTTGACACTCTATGCTACTCAACCCTTATATATAGACTTTTGCATTAGAATTGACACATTATTTGCCTATAAGATCCATCCAAAAATAAATTTATTAAAGTTAAACTATATTTTTTGGAAACCAATCATCCTTAGAATAGTATTGAGATAAGATATAAATAAGTTCCCAAGAACAAAAATAAATTGGAATCACTACATATAATACTATCACAGACCATTCTTCTATTGGATGTGCATTAATAAGGAAATCTAATACAACGGATGTGTAGGAATTAATTCAATTCACTCCTTAATAGCTCTAATATTGATTCCATCCTAAACTTATGATTCTAATAAGTTGAACATAAATTTATTACAAAATATCGAATATCTTATGTTAGAAACAATCTTGAGAACTTAAATCTATAGTATGAGAGAATAATGTGAAAGGGGTTAGACTGATTATTATAGAAAATGATTGCTAGTGGCAAGTCACACAAGTCAATATAACAAGTTATAATACAAAGATATGGAAGTATTGAAATAATTATTCTAGTGAAAAAATCATAGATTATAAGAAAATAATTGAACTAAAACTAGTTTTTGGCAACAAGCCTTATATAATAAATTACAAATACTAAATTTGATAAAGGGCCACACATATTAAAATTATAAATAACAAGATATAAATGAAAGTATAAATAACAAGATATAAATGAAAGTAATTTTAAATATCATGGTAGCATAGCCATCTAGACTTTCAATATTAAAAATCCACTATATCTATCTTATATTATTTTTGGTGGTAAACTACATACAAAATTACATGAATTCAACAATCCTTGTTTCATTAAATATTCTCCTTATTTGAAATGCTAAATAACAAGTATAATTGTCAAATAATAATCAAAATATCAACAAATGATAAATAAATTACCTTGAATCCAATTGGAAGAAATGAACAATACTTAAATTGAAATCTTAAATAACTATGATCCCTTTGGTAATATTGCTCCTACTAAGGAAAACAGACCAAACTTTTTTCTTTTAAACAAAAGTGACAAGCCACTGTAATATATTAATAAGATATAAGTAGCTATACAAATCTTGGTTTAGGGGGTATATTGGCAGGAAAGAGCCAGGAAAAAAACCTTCGGTTATAGCCCAAAAAGATACAAAATGTGATTCAAGACGTTTACAAAAAGATACAAAAATGTCCCACAAGTGGGGCCCCTAACAAATTTTCAAAAAGCTAGCTACAATACCACCACCCTAAATTACCCAGCTGGTAATCCCCATATAAAAGTGATGCAAAATGAGGAGTGAAATATACATTCCAAGTGTCCTAAAAAATATAATGACTGCTCCAAAAAATTTACTTGCCACCCTAAATTACCCAACTAATAATTCCATACAAAATTGATGCAAGTTGAGAAGAGAAGTATACATTCGAAGCATCCTTGAAAATAACATATCTGCACCAAAAATTACCCTAAAGCCATTAACAGTTCCTATTCTTCCATACGTTCTGCACAGGTTGAATTTCAATCCTGTACCTCAACTTGAAGATCTTGTGGCTCAGTGTAACTGGAAAGAGGAATATCTTGAGCAAAGAAATCATAGCGTACAAAAGGGGCTTCTGCCTCATTTTTTTGAACCACTGCTTGAATTCAGGCCCTTGCCACTTGACCCTTGCTCGATACATTAGAGCATTCTGCTAGAGGAGATTCCTAAAGTTCAATTAGCAACTATTTATCTTCTTCCATATGCATTTTCTCTTTCGTACCAAAGGAATAATAAAAAATTGATGTTGTACATGATCTCAAAGAAAAGTAATTGCATAAAATTTTTCTTTAATTTCAAATTTCATTGATGCACATATGTTTTTTGCATGTTTCTTTAGGGTTGATAGAAAGACATAATCATTTCTAAACTGGAGACCCAACCTGAAAACTTCAAAAAATTCTTCAACTTTTGGCCAAACCTTGCCAAATTCATGAGGAAATAAACCACCAATATAAGCCTCCATAGAAAGCAAATTATATTTTTGCACAATAGAAAGCAAAGTTTCCTTGTCAATGAATTGAGGGTTAACAATTTTAACCACAATTAATTCTAGTTCCTTCAACGACTGTAGTAAATCCAAAGCATTTGAAAGAAATACTAAAAGAACCTGTGAAGGGAAGATTAAGCACCGAGCACTCGGTCTGGTAATCTTGGCACCTAAAATTTCCCAAATGGCGTCCTCCATGCTCAAAGAGTATATCTTAAAAATGAAGCTTAAGTCCTCTTGTGAAAGGTTATTTTTGAACAACTTTTCCCATGATTGCACATGACAAAAAATTCTTAAGTTCCAAGAGCCATGCCAATAGCTATCCTACACTTTAACCTCAAAGCTAAATTTGCTTACCCATAACACAACTAACTTTTCTTTGAGCGAGTGATGAAATGAAATAATAAGGCACTTTTCAAGGCCCAAGAAATCCTTTGCATTTACTTGATTTTTGAAAGCCATGATGACTAATAAATTGAGTAATGTGACGACAAATAAAGCAAGATCCATGAAGATAGAACAAATCATGCATAAGAGTTGCTATGGACTGCAGGAAATAAATGTGTTGTACTGCCACATGAAATTAGTACCTGAAGGATGTCGTCATAGATATTTGGAACATTTGCAATAGAGGGTGGCAATTTTTGAAGTAGCCAAAAATTTTAGTGGCAACTTTGGCCAATCCCATCATTGTTTAATTAAAACTATGAATTACTCCTTAGAGTACATGATGAAATCCCTAAGGTACCGATTGGGCAGTAGACACATCTCCAAGCAACAGAAAAAATATTTCTTTAAAAAGGAATATGATGCAATTACCGAAGCCTTCATTATTACAAGGTAATGCTAGATTTAGCAGGCAAATGTGAACTTTATGCACTACACACACACATGGCTTATTAGCCATCATGGCTCCGAATGTCCTAGAAATATTCCTCATGATTTTCCTCTTTTTTGAGAAGATTTGTCAAACGTTGGAAATTGTTTAGTTCCCCAATATCGTGCAAAATTTTTAATTCGATTACCTCACAACCTAGGTTTGCAAGGAAATTTGCAATTCCATTTCCTTCCCTATATATATGAGTAATTGTGAAAGCAACAAATTTGTCAATTGGAGCCCACGCTTTCTATAAAACATAATTTAAATTCTAGTTTTGAACCTTTATGGTTCTACATGCATTTATGATTATCAAAGAATCTCCTTCAATATGGATATTTGAGATGCCCAATTGTAATGCAACTTCTAGTCCTGATAATAATGCTTGTGCTTCCGCATTGCTATTTGTACAAAATGATAGATGAAATAAATAAGCCACCAATAGATCAACTTCCAAGTTATGAATACAAATACCAGCTCCTGATTTATTTGATTCAAATTTAGAAGCTCCATCAAAGTTTAATTTAACAAATCCTACTTGTGGAGAAACCTTATTCATAAGGTGTTTGATGCATTTTCACAAAGTATCATTGTACCTTTAAATGGTTACACCAACTTAAGTTCATACAATAGTTGCATTCAAATATAATGAAGCAATGATCCCTTGGAATTTCTTAAAGGTTATGATCAAATGGTATATGATTTGACAACCTCTTATAATAGAAAGTGTATACACCTAAAATTGGTCAAGATAATTAATTAATTATCTACAAGTTATTTAATTAATGAACCCCTTTAATTTGTCTACTTATAAATAAATTTTAAATTTATTTATATAGTTCATACTTTCTAATTCTTCCATCTTAATTCATATTCCTCTAATTTTAATTAAATAAGCAAATGCCAATAGTTTTTTTTATTTGATTAATACCTTCTCACTAAATTTAAATTCCTAATTTGAATTTAGGCATATGTCTACAAATTTTCCTCTTGCCACCTCATCCAGTGTCATGAATTTAAATATACTTAATATTTAAATGAGAATTATCTTCAACAAATTTGAAACAAACTTTGGATACTTGGCTCTTCCATCTCATTGATTCTCACCAACACTTGGAAAAGTGCTCTTTTAAAGGGATCATCCTCCATGATTCCCTCTAACTTCTTCCTTCTCCACCGCTCATCTCTCTAGCTGAAATATTGACCATTGGTTGCTTCCACGTCATTTTATGCCTTGGAAATCCTATAAATGCAACCTCATTCTACAACCTTGGACATCCCATCTTGAGAAAACTTACTTTGCATAAATTATATGAGAGCATTTAGAGTTTAAGCATAGAGCATTTAGAAATTTGCATTGTAGAAGCATTTTAGTTTAGAATTATGGCTTAGTTTCATAGGTGCATTTTTATTATCAAAGTAGTTTTATACAACATTTGTATCATAATCTTTAGTTTCATATCCACTATCATATCACCATTATCATTTACAACATACTATCATAGCCTCATAGCATTATCATACAGCTTATCAAATCATGTAGGAATTAGATTCTTGCATTTTACAACATCCATTCCTCAAGTTGCCATTCTAACAGTCATAGTGCATACAAAGATCTGAGAGCCAATATGATTTAATGAATCCCTAAAGATAGGAAATGATGGAACGATTTTAGGGAATTTGCTTTGTTTTCAATTAGATTACTTTTATGATTCAATTCTCTAATGTAATATGTTTCATTGCTTGTGTGATTTTGTTATTCCTTTGCACATTTTACCTCACACATAAATTGGCACCCATTGTGGGGCCTAACCCCCTTTTTATTAACATTTTCATAAAGTTGTTTTGTAGATCTGCACGTGAACTCTTAGGTAGCACATCTGATATTTCTTTCGGTGCATACAAAACATATTTTAGCGCATCTAGAGGATCTTTCTGCTCATCCCACTCATATTTTGGTGCATATAGGGGGTATTTTAGTGCATTCAATCTTTACTTTACCGCATTCAGTAGTTTCTTTAGTGCATTTGGTAGTTCTTTTAGCATATTGGAGTGATCTTTTAGTGCATCTGATGTCTATTTTAGCGCGCATCTGGTTTATTTTGCAAAATTTCAAAATCCTGAGAATTAATTGATATTTTGTATGTTGCAGGTGCTTAATACATTGGTCAAAGAAAAATATATCAAACTACTGATGATGTATGCAAGGGCTGGAGTTTTTATTGTCTTCTTTTAATTAAATTAGGAACATAGTTTAATTAGAAGGTTAAAGAACACCCTTGTTTACTGTACTTGTAAGGTGATAGGCTTATGCTCTCCCCTTAACTAGGTGACTAGAATGCAAAACTCACTATTTTATGCTTTGTTAGCACCTTTAGAAGGCCCGTCGTAGTGGGAAAAATTACTCACCCTATACGAATGACCTAAATGGGAAAAACTAAAGTGATGTTTTCCAACCCACTATAATCAAAAGTGAATTTGAGGAAACTTGCAGTTTGACAACAGTGTGTAGTGATAACCATCCCCAAAGCCTTTGTTCTAAAGGTTGGTAGGTCTCCTATGAGAGTTTATCAATTGCTGCGCCAAATAGAAAACCTTACTACGAAATCTAGTGTAGAGGCCAATCAAGTGAGTTTCCAAACACTTCTAATATCACAATGCAAGGGGAGGGAATAATCTACTCCCAAGATACTCACCATATAACTATTAGGGATCCCTGGCCAAAGGTGGAGGATTCGACCTTGGTTAAGACTCAAGAAAGGAAAAAACATAGGCACCCTCTAGGGGGTGACACGGCTGTGTGAGCTGACATAGTTCTAAGATGTGGGTTGTGGTGTTTTAAGTGACCCTTGAGATTAGAAAAGTGCTTGAACTGTATTCTCTTGTGTTATACTTGCAAAAATTGAAGGAATCAGACTAGATTCTTGAATACACACTCAATGTTTAGTTCCTAGGCTTGACACAACTATTTGACAACTTGTTGTTGTGTTTGAGGTCATAATTCAAGAAATCATCCATTTAAAGCATTTAATTCCCATAATTCACAAACTAGAAACCAAGCAAAAATCATTATTCAAAAAAGCATACCTTGGAAACATTCAAATTCATAGATTAAAAAGTAGAATAGCCAGACAGACTTGCAAAAACACTGAACATTTCCAATTAGCCCATACACCCTCTATTTCAGTGATTCACTACATTTTCTAGCACATATAGGACATTCTCCAGTCCATCCACATCATATTTTAGCACATTAAGTCCATTCTCTAGTGCATATTGGGTACTATATAGTGCATCTGAGTCACTTTCTAGTGCATCTACTCCATTCTCTAGCACATCTACTCCGTTCTCTAGCACATCTGTTCTATCTTCCAGTGCATCTACAAATCCTTTTAGCACATTCACCTATAAAATACCAACTTGAAATTACATACTTAGGGGCAGTCTAGTGCATCATTAGCTTTTTCTTGTGCATTTAGTCTATTTTTTAGCACATTTGAGTCATTTTCCAATGCATTGAGCCCAACTTTTAGTACATTCAATACATTCTCCAACGCATTGAGTCAATTTACTAGCACATCTTGGGTACAGTCTAGTGCATCCAGTCTATGTATTAGAGGATCCGTACCCTGTTTTAGCGCGTCTAGTAAATTCAAAACTAGAGAGCTATTTTCACCATCTGTTCATCAGTTTGCACTAGAATTCAAGATCTTTATTAGAATAGAAACATTCGTTAGTCACACCAGAGTCTTAAAATTGTTGAAACTAACATTTACAAGTGAAATTCTTCAAACTCAACAAAGATCTAACACCTTAAAGTGCTTAAATCATCAAACTTATCATACCTCTAATTGTTAAGCCAAGTTTCATTATTAGGATTTGTCATCCTTCATCACGAAACTACACTGTATAATCATATTAAACTTAGTATCATCAATAGAATTTTTCATTCTATTTGACTTATTTTTTATCCTAGGCACTTCTCAAACAAAGATCAAAGTTTAGTGAAAATTATAACACTTGTATGCCCATTCATATAAGATCACAAAAGCAAAAACTCAAGGAAAAAGAAGTTGAAACTCAAAACACCATGGCCGAACTTGAATAAAATCCATTTCATAGTTTCCACAACACTAAAAATGATGAAATAACTAAGGAAGACATCCAAACAACACAACAAGATCCCAAATTCCACAAATTCATGGAAAAGATTTTTGAAAAAGATGGAGGAAAGTACTTTTTAATGCTGGCTAATCAAGGTATCAAAATTCCACATGACTTTGATGTTAATCAACTAAAAGTAGCACCTAAAAAGCTTGAAAATGATCCACAAAATATAGATCCAGTGGCTGCCCTAACTCATCAAATGAAAAATCTGCAACAACTTGTTGACATGCAAAGAGGAACCACAAAAAGATATCTACTACAAGATATTTTCCCATATCCTTTTGATCAAAGTGTCAATGTGATTCCTTTTCTAAAACATTGTGAATTCCCAAACTATGATAAATACAATGGTAAAACTGATCCTATAGATCATGTAAGGGAATTTTGAACCATGAGCCTTGAGTTTGCACATGAAGACACTTATTTGATGAGATTGTTCCCACGAAGCTTAGGTGGAAAATGCATGGAATAGTTTTCCAAATTTACACCAGGTATTAAGAACTTTGAAGAGTTGGTTAACAAATTCATCACCCAATACTCCTACAACATCCAACACGAGATAACAATGAAATACTTTTGCAACATAAAACACAAAAGAGAGAATCATTCCTTCTATTTTTGCAAAGATGGAGAATATTGTTTGCAAGATATGCTTGTCCCATACTTGGAAAGGAAAAGATGGAAATCTTCATTGATAATCTAAATGATGAGATGAGCTATAGACTTGAATTGCAATATCCACCTACCTTCGAGAAAATGATTGAAAATGGAATCAAAATTGAAGAAGCCTTGGTCAAGAGAGGAGTCCTAAAAATATACAATGAAGGAAACAACTCAACAAACTCTTCTAATAATTATACTAGCAATGATAAACCAAAGTTTTGGAAAAGAAACAAAAATGTTGGTAAAAATGATGGTGTAGCTGAAACACAAAATGCAAAACCAGTATTTAACTTGACAACAATTGCCACCAAAACCAATTAGAACAACAATCCAACCAACAATCAAAACAACAACCAAAACACCAATCAAAACAACAATCCAAGCAATGTTGAATCTAAACCACAACCATATCGAACATCCTCAAATTGAAGAAGATTCACACCTTTGGGATAGTCATTAGAATCAACATTAAAGGAGATTCTTACAGCCAAGGTTATAACATTATTAGAAGTAAGAGATTGTGAACCAAGAGTTAAACCATCTTGGTGGAATGATGCACATTATTGTGACTTTCACAAGAAAAAATGACACAAGACAAATGATTGCATGCAACTAAAACATTTGATACAAGATTTGATTGATAACAAGACAATATTTGTAGAAGGACCTCAAATGAACAATGATCATGGAGCATTCAATAATTCTTTACCAAACTACAAAAAGGGGAGTCCTCTTCATCAAACACCAAAGGAAAAAATGTGAACTATGTTTATGATTCTACTATTCTCCATATTGAAGTAGTGGAAGATCAAACCAAGGACATTGAAATCAAGGTCCAAAGAAACATTGTTATAGCTGAAAATCATCACCATGATATCAACACCAGATCACATTAGATCAATGACATCATACCAATTAGAGAATACCAAACTAGTGACATCAAAATCAAGGGAAAAAAAGACATTATTACAACTGATAATCTAATTAATGGCATCATAATTGAGCATGAACAAAGCATTGTTACAATTGAAACTCATTTTCATGATATCAACACCAAATCACATCGAATTAAGGACATTGTACCAATAAATTTGATCACAAATTTTACTATAAGTGACAATCAAATTAATGCCATTAAAATCAGAGAAAAACAAGATTACCAACCAATCAACACAACCACAAGAGGGCAAGCCAAAGTAATATTGAAAGGAGCTACCTCCTCTACATCCAAAGTAGTTGTTGCCTTTGAAACTCAATACAACATAGTTGACCAATTGCAGAAAATACCAGCTCAAATATCTATATTGGAACTGCTCAAAATCTCACTAGCTCACAAATAAATCCTAGAACAAGCTCTAGTAGCCAACACAGTACCAAATAACCTTGAATTTTTCCAATTCCAAGCTATATTGGGACACTTGACTGCACCTCATTGCCTATCTTTTTATGAAAACAATCATGTATCAATCACCCATCCACACAATGTTGCCCTCCACATTGAGGTTTTAATTCACAAACACTGCATCAAACACATTCTAATAGATGGTGGAGCTGGCCTAAATATCTGCACTTTAAAACTTATCCATGCACTTGGATATTCAGAAAATGCAATTGATGCTAGAAGGAAAATCACTATAAAACCCTATGATGATGAAGAGAGATCCTCCCAAGGACTAATTATCTTACCAATTCAAGTGGGACCGATTGTAAAAGATATAATCTGCCAAGTCATTAGAAAAAGAGTTGAAATACAACATACTCTTGGGACATCCTTGGATTCATGACATGCAAGCAGTTCCATCAACGTATCACCAATGTTTGAAATTTCCTTTCAATGGGCAAGAAATCACCATTTCAGCTGATACCAACAAACCCCAATATTGTAATACACTCAAAACAACCCAAGTTACTTTGTGCAACATAACAGGGAAGATCCTACTCCTAGTTCATCCAATAATGAAAGACAACTAAAATCCTTGTCAAAGTGGCTTGAGAAAAAGGACCAGTCAAAAGACAAGGGTATTAGTGATTCTACTCCATCATGTGACAAAAGTCAATCAAATTCTTTGTCAAATCAGCTTGAGGAAAAGGTTTAGTCAAAATTCAAAGGTGTTGGTGATTCCACTCCATCAAACCATGACAGTCAACTCAAATCCTTATCAAAAAAATTCAAGAAAAAGATCCAATTGAAAGACAAGGCATGGGGGAATATTCATTTGGGCAATCTTTATGTCTTTCATAGCTACTATCTTCTCCTAAGTCATATAGGTAGCCATCCACCTCAAGACAAACATCCTTGCAACCAACCACACTCTTTGATGGCGAGTTTGTAAAAGTAAGAACTTTAGTGGATGAATCAAAATACAAGGATGTTTTGAACTGGTTATACAAGGATGAAGAAGCATCACAAGCATCAACTTTCAATGTGCTAACTAAACCATATGGTAAAGGGTTTACAATCCTCGAGAAGATGGGGTACGATGGAAAAGGTCCTGTCAACAAAAGAAAAGAGGGTATCATAGAACCACTACAACCTATCATAATCAATTCAAAGGAAAAAAATAGGGCTAGGATATAGAGAAGAGTCAAAAGAAGAAAATAGGTAGCAAGTTGTTGAGTGAATCCTTTAATTGTGAGATAGTTTTGAAATATATTCCAATGAATATGAATGTGATTCCCTCTCTAAAGATTCTTGTAATGATTAATAAATTGATGTGATACAAAAATATGCACCATGTATGGAGGGACAAAGCTCGAGTTCTAGACCACTTGAAATTGGATCATAACATATCGATGACTCTAGTGAAGATGATCAAACTTCGAGCAAGATAGATCCTTTGGAAGAGAGTAACATCATAGACCTCAATATTGTTATCAAACACTTTGATGATGTTGCCATCATGATACTCACCCCTTTTGACCTTAGCCAATATGACAATTCCTTGCCATTGGTACACCCCAACTAATTGACTGGGACCAAATCGAGCTGCTTGGCATCCCCATCTTTCCGAATGATGACACCATTGTGAAATTCCTCTAGTGTAATAATCATGAAACATGTTCCATCATCAAATATCATAACAAAGCTTCAAACAAGGAGAGTGCCAAATCTCTCAATTGCAAAATGAATGTAAAAAATCAATCTTATGGTGAAAACCATTTAATGGCAGTATTAGATCAAGAAAAAGTAAAAATAAAGAGTGCATCTAATGGTGAAAACCTCTCTAAGGCACCAAAATATGGGATATTTGACACTCTTCTTGAACACTATCATGAGAGATCTTTAGTGCTAATTGAACCTACACAATCCATCAACATTAGTATAGCTAAAACAATCAAGAATTTACATCTAGCAGCATCCATGATAGAGGAAGAAAAACCAAGCTTTACTAAATTCTTTGAAGAGGCACAAATAAAATTTGCTTGGTCCTACACTAACATTCCAAGTATGGATCCAAAGCTTATCATGCATCATTTATCTCTTCTATCTGGAGTAAAACTAGTGAAGCAAAATTTGAAAAAAATGCATCCCCATATCGCCCTCCTAGTGAAAGCTAAATTGAAGAAACTATTGGATGTGAGATTTATCCAACCTATTGATTATGTTGAGTGGATATCAAACCTTGTACTAGTTTCAAAACCTAACCACAATATCAAGATATGTACAAATTTCAAAGATCTTAACAGGGCTTGCCCAAAAGATGATTTTCCTTTACCCAACATTGACATCATCATAGACTTGACTACTGGACATGAAATTTTATTACTTATGGATGAATTTTCTAGGTACAATTAGATAAAGATAGAACTCAAAGAGGAGGATAAAACTATTTTCACATGTCCTTGATATTTTGCTAGAAAATAATGCCTTTTAGGTTGAAAAATGCTAGAGCTATGTATTAATGTGTGATGACCACTAACTTTCATGACATGATGCATACCTTTATGGAAGAATATGTAGATGACTTATTGGAAAAATCATTCACTAGAGAGGGAAATCTAGAAATTCTGGACAAAATCTTCACCAGGTTGGAGAAATTCAATGTAAGATTAAACCCAAAGAAATGCATATTTGGCATGACATCAGCTAAAATTTTGCGATATATAGTATTAGCTAAAGGAATTGGGGTGGATCTTACGAAAGTCAAAGCTATCATGGAGATGCCTCTTGAGAATATCAACCAATTTCAATCTTTCTAGGGACAATTCCAATCTATCAGGAGGTTCATTACACAACTGGCAGATAAAACTCATCCTTTTAATCACTTGCTACACAAGAATGTTTCTTTCAAATGGGATGAAAAATGTGAAGCAAATTTTAATCAATTGAAATGGTATCTGATGTCTCCACCTATACTAGTACCGCCAACTAAAGGAAAACCATTATTACTCTACATAGCAACAATAGAGGTATCTTTTGGTGCTCTATTGACACAAGTAGATTCTATGGGAAAAGAAAGGGCAATTTATTACATCAGCAGGACCTTGAATGGCTATGAGATCAACTACACATTTATTGAAAAAGCTTGTTTGGTGGTAGTATTTTCTACTAAACAACTAAGACACTACATGTTGATTCACACCATCAAAATCATAGAAAAAATTAACCCATTGAAGTATTTACTCAACAAAGTTTCCTTAACAAGAAGACTAGCCAAGTGGGTAATGATATTGAGCGAGTTTGATATCCAGTATGTGGATAGAAAAGCAATCAAAGGTCAAACCATAATGGATCAACCAGTTGAAGCACCATTACAAGATGATCATCCCATGAACATTGAGTTTCTAGATGTCAATGTCCTAACAGTGTCAAAAAAATAGTGGATGTTATACTTTGATGGATCTTACATGCAACCTGGATTAGGCGTAGGAATCCTATTTGTCATGCCTCAAGGACATACTATTCCAAAGTCCTATAGGTTAATGTTTCCCTACACTATCAAGACATCCAAATATGAAGCACTCATCATTGGAATCAAAGTAGTAGTTGAGTGGAAGATCATAGAGTTGCAAGTGTATGGTGATTCCCAACTAGTCATAAATCAAGCGAATGATGATTACTAGACAAAAGATGAAAAATTAATGCCATATAAAAGAATGGTGGATGATTTCAAAAAGTACTTTGTCAAGATCAAATTTGAGAAGATTCCAAGAGGGGGCAACAAAGTTGTTGATGCTATGGCTACAATTGCTTCTCTCTTACAGATACCTAAAAAATGAGCTTGTTATGAATTCATGGTGGAATAACTGTTTAACCCTACCTATGATAACCCCAAATCCCAAGTCATATACCATCTAGTTGAGGTTGATGCTTCTACCTATGGGAAGATCTACACCTATCTACAAGACAATACCCTACCACTAGATTTATCCTGAAACAAAAAATGAAACTTTATTTGACAAGTAGCTCAACATACCCTAATAATCTATGTACTTTATCACTAAGGTCTTAATGGTACTCTCCTTCGGTGTCTTGAATGTAACGAAGCTGAAACTACTTTACGCGAGGTTCATGAAGGTATCTATAATACACATTCAAGTGGCCTAACTTTATCTTAAAAACTACTACGTTTGGGGTATTACTGGCCGAATATGGAGGAGTCTTTTCAGTTTGTCAAGAAGTGCCAAAAATGTTAAATCCATGGAAACTTGATATATGCACCAGCCCAAGAACTACAACCATTCGCATCCACTTGGCTTTTTTGTTAGTGGGGATTAGACCTTGTAGGTAAAATTCATCCACCATCTTCCAATGGACATAATTTCATCATCACAACCACATAGTACTTTACAAAGTGGATTGAAGTTGTTCCTTTGACTACCATCACCAACAAACAAATTGCATCCTTCATCCTAAATTACATTATTTTTCGATATGGTATTCCTCAGTTCATTATCACTGACAATGGTAGACCTTTCAAGAATTAGGAAATCCAAGAACTTTGTGAAAGGTTTCATATCCAACATCGACTTTCTACACCATACTATCCTCAAGGGAATGGCTAGGCAGAGGCTCAAACAAAACCATCCTGAAAATCCTGAAGAAAACTATCAACAATATTGGACATGATTGACACATTCAATTAAACCTTTCTTTATGGGCTTACAGAACCAGTATCTGCACCCTAATAGGAGCCACACCCTATGCTCTAGTATATATGGATCAAAGACCATTCTACCTATTGAGGTTGAGTTACCATCCCTACGAGTGTCACTAAAGGGGATCGTTTCATATGAAGATTATCGAGTGTCTAGATTACAAGAGTTGGAACTGTTGGATGAGCATCGACAACATGCAGTTGATCACTTGAAAACCTATAAGCAAAGGATGTCTACGAGTTACAATCATAGAGTAAAACCAAGAAAATTTTAGGTTGGTGACTTGGTCTTGAAAGAAAATCCTCGAAATCAATAAGATAGAGAAAAGAAAGGAAAATTTGAACCAAACTGGCTAGGTCCCTTTGTCGTTGTATCAATCTTTGGATTTGGAGCCTATTAGTTGTCTACGCTTGAAGGGGATTTGTTTGAAGAACCCATCAACAACCTACATCTTAAGAAGTTCTACACCTAATTCATCCAGTGCATCGAAAAAAGTCCTAAAAAAATACAAAACAAAATAAAAAAAATTTCTAAAAAAATGATCACCTTGATGAAAACCTGGCAAAAAGGATCTTGGTGGCAACAAAAAAAAACAAAAAAAGAGAAAAGTAAAAAAAAATTAAAAAAATGAAAAATACAAAAAAAAAATAAAAAATCATAAAATCAGAAAAAGTGCAATGATTTTTGAGATCTAGAAGCCTAAAGGTGTTGTCTATGGACAGTTTGAAAGAATTGTGTGTTGAAGGTTATTACCTTGTTTGAATCTGATCAATATGAGTTGTTTGAGGTCTCCCTCCACCTTGTATTGCATCACTAACACACACTTATATTATAATACATGTTAGTGATCTAAAAGCTATAATAGTCTTTCTATTTCTATAAAAGAAATTCAAAGGAAAAATGAACATCACATTATGATTCATTTTAAAGAAATGACTAGATCCTACTAATGTCAAATAATTCTCTTCAAATTATAATTTCATGTAAATTTATACGAAAGTGATATACATACACTAAGTTTATCATTATATTTGTTAATCTTAATACTGATCTATACTATCTATAATTATTTTTAATTTAAAAATTAAATAATATAATTTTTACTTTTATTAAAAAAATTAGAATTATCTTCATATCAGTTTTTTTATTATCTTTTTAATTTTAAATATTAATTTATACTATTATTAAAATTTTGAATAATAAATTTTAGTAAGCACATATTTTCATAATCTATTAATTTAGTAGAGAGCGTTTTTAGATTTAATCATATATATTTTGCATCAACATTTGAGTGATCCATTGTGAGGATGAGGAGGGTTATCCTCTTCTTATTAATAGATCACTAATTGTGATATGAATGTCAATACAAAACCATACACAATTGAATCCAAAAATACTATCTAATAAATTTTTATTTATTATTTACTTCCATTTATTAATTATACTAATCTTATTATATAATTTTTTGATTTCAAAAGTTTTATAAATATTTTTGTATACAAAGATATTCTTTGTTTAAGTTGTTTAGTAGAAAATTGTACTATTATATATTTATAAATCCTTAAATATGTGATGGTGACATTTTCTTTACAAATTATTTTTCTTTTTTAATAAAAGAGGGTAAAAAACTTTATTCAACCAGGAAAGCATTATGAAGCCAATCAAAACAAACCCGCAAGGGGCCAAACAAAACCAAGAATTAATTCACCCCCAAGAAGCACCCCATATCCTCCATAACCCACTCTTCCAGAGCAAGAGCCAAATCACTAAGAAGGTTGCCCCAATCCTCCACATACCAAGAACCCATCCTCTTAGGAGCCCACCTAGCCAGACCATCAGCCACCTTGTTCCATTCCCGAGGAAGATGACAAAATTCAATAAACTCCAAAGAAGGACACAAAGAAACAATTTGTTTAACCACCAAATCCAGCTACCAATTCACTTCCTCCAACTGCTGCTTATGCAACATATTGATAACAACCTAGGAACCTAATTCACAGACAATCTGAAGCCACCCAAGACCAATTTCCCACTCAACTGCCAAGAGGATAGTAATAGCCTCCATGAGATTATTACCTCTATACATAGAGAAGAAGAAGATCACAACTCCTGAGCTATCTCTCCCAATAACCCCTATGCCAACATGCCTAGGATTTCCCCTAGAAGATCCATATATGTTTATTTTCAACACCCCAAGCTTAGGAGGGTGTCAACAACCAGTGCAATCATCTCTCTCCCTAACACAACCACGATGCATATTGCAAAAAAATTTCCTGCCTCTCCCCAAGAGGCCCAGAGTACTAACCACTCCCAGATCCCCATGAGCAATAAGAACAAATAAATCACATTTTGCATCCAAAGTTTCCTGAAGGGTCCCTAGAATTGGTAGCCATAGTTGTCCAATGGGAAGCTTCTTATCCAAAAAAAATCACCTATTTTGCTCCAACCAAATATGCCAAACAATCAAACTTGGGCCAATTATCCAGGCAGTACCAAGAAAGGAGGTTTTAGTAGGAGGGGACCCCTGACTCCTCCAAAATTCCTCTAAAGAAGACACATGGTTGCACGACTGGTTCTAGAGCTTCCACCATAGATGCCAAACATCCCTCACAAAAGAACACTGAAAGAAAAGATGAGACAAACATTCACCCTGTTGATCACACATAACACACATAGAAGGGCCTTGAAACCCCCACTTCCAAAGATTCTCCCAAGTTAGACACTTACCATGAACAACTAACCAAGAGAAGAAATTACACTTGGGCCAAGTGAACTTATTCCAAACATGCTTCCACTAGGAAACCTCAGAGCTCCCAAAAAGTTGCTTATCCAAAACCTGGTAACTAGAGGCAATTGAGAATTTTCGTTTTGGATTAGGTCCCCAAGCTAGCACATCTCTCCCAAGAAGAGAATTGCAAACACACTCTAAAAATATGTTAGCGAGCTCATGATGGTCCTCTACCATCCCATCTGGGGGCCACTCCCAAGGTTCCTTCCACCTAGACACAACAATTTGACCAATGTTCTGTTGAGACTTAAAATCAACCACACAACACCAACCCACATCCATAAACACTTGGCTTAAATCATGCAAGTGAGGGTGAGAAGAAAAAATGGGAGGATTCCCATCCCAAGAATCATGCCACAATAATGCATCCCAACCATCATTATAAACCTAGAATAATCCTTGCTTGACAAGTTTGACACCTCTTTTGAGGGTACCCCAAATCATAGATCCCTTCCCTTCTAAGCTAAATCTAGCAACTTCAGCACTCTCCACCCCACCCAAATATTTGAAGGTGAGAATTTTATCCCACAATAGATGTTGTTGCGAGTACCAATGCCAATACAATTTAGTAACAAGAGCCTACCCATTCAAATCCTTATGACGCAAACCAAGACCACCTTCCTTCTTTGGTCTATAGTCAACATCCCACTTGACCAAACTCCACTTTTTATGAAGCAAATTTCCAAACCACAAGAACTGATGAGATAATCTCTCAAATTCATTGATGAAGTTGGAAGGAGTAGAGAGAACAAAACATCTATAAAGAGGAAAATCTTGAACCACATACTTTAGAAGAGTCACTCTACCTACTGAAGAGAGCCACTTGTAAGTCCAATGACTAACCAAAGTTTGAAACTTATCAAGAATCTCTTGCAAATATCATTTAGGAAGTGAACAAATAGCAAGAGGGATGCCAAGATAAACAAAGAGGAGTGACCTGATCTGGAAACAAAGAATGCTAGTGATTCTCCATTGAATAAGCTTAAGAGTACGGAAAAAATAGATGAAAGACTTCCCTTCATTACTATGTTTCCCTGAAGCTGCCAAATTATTGTCCAACAAGCTATGCCATCTAATAGCCTCCTTAACATTCGCCCTGCCCATCAAGGCAGTATCATCCACGAACTAAAGATGCGGCTAAGGAGGAATATCATTTCCCCAAATTCAACCCTGAATCCAACCACTCGTAACCTGAGAATGAAAACTCCTCCCCAAACCTTCAACAAGTAGGATAAATAAATATGGAGACAAGGGATCCCCTTGTTTGAGTCCCCTAGACATACCAAACAACTCAATGGGCATACCATTAATAAGAACTACAAAGGAGGAAGAAGTAACGCAACTCTTGACCTAGTCAATCCAGGCACCCACAAATCCAAAAGCTCCTTGAAAAATCTTAAATAAGAAATCCCATTTAACTCGGTCATACACTTTAGCCATGTCTAACTTGATAAACATAGTTTTTTCCTTGGAAGAATCCATAGAGTGAATAGCCTTAGCAACAATAATCACACCATCCATGATTTTTCTACCAGCTACAAACCCCCTTGCTCCTTTGAGATTAACCCACTTAACCAAGGTTTGAGCCTTTTAGCAATCAACTTAGTAATGATCTTGTAAACAACACTACAAAGAGAAATTGGCTTGAAAAGATCAAGATAGTTAGCCCCATCCTTCTTTGGAATGAGAACTAAAAAATTTGCATTCAAATACTTCAACATTTGCTTACTCATAAGGGATTCCTGCACAACCTCCAAGAGATCCAACTTAACCACTTCCCAGAATTCCTAAAAGATTTCAACTAGGAATCCATTAGGCCTAGGAGCTTTACCTTTCTTCATCTGAAACACCACATTTTCAAGCTCCAACAAGGTAATAGGAGAAAGTAAAGACTCATTCATTTCATTAGAAACCAGCTATGGGATACTATCTAGAATCATAGTTTCATCCTCCACTGTAGGGGTGAATCCTTAGAGAATAAAGCAAAAAAAAACTGAACACATTCAACAAAAATAGAAGAAATGGAGGAGAAATTCTCTCCATCTGGTGACAAGAGAGAGGAAATAACATTACCTTGCCTCCAATCCTTAATAGAGTTGTGAAAGAAGGAAGTATTTCGATCACCAGCCTTAAGCCATTCAATACGAGACTTCTGCTTCCAAAAAATTTCTTCTCTTAACTCCCATTCCTCAACATCCTTCATTGCAACAACCTCTAACAAACCAAGCTCCTCAGTGAGTCCCTGGTCATGAATTTTCTTGGTGATCCTGTCTAAACTATCATGAGTCTCCTATTTTGCATGAAATAGATTACCAAAGTGTTATCTATTCCAATGCTTCAACCTATATTTAACATATTGGAGGCTCTTGGAGAAAGCATACATACCAGTGTCAAGGCGGCTTCCCAAGACACCACCATCCTAGAAGTAGATCATGTAGAGACCTATCCCCAAGCCACATAAGTTGAAACTTAAAATATGCTTAACACAATGCTGAGGTAACTTAGACATAAGCATAATTGGCCAGTGGTCAAAGCCCCGACTATCTAATATCTCAGAGCTAGTCCTCCACCTGTCTCCTATCCAAAAATTGGACACCAAAAACCTATCCAACCTTTCAGAATAGCAACATCTCCACATCTATTATTCCAAGTAAAGACTCCATTGGTTGGATTAATATTCACCAACCTCAGAAGAGCCACATTATCTTGTAAAAGTCTTAAGGAAGCTTCTAGGCGAGCATTACCTCCCCTCTTCTCCTCTAAAGAAATAATAACACTAAATTCCCTTACTAAGATCCAAGGAAAATAAGGGTCCAAAGACCTCACATACCTAACATGATCCCATAGTCAAGCGTCACCTTGAAAATCAATCGGTGTGTATATATTAGAGAAAAGAACCTTCTTCCCTAACTCAAGATGAGAGGCAACACAAGAAATCAAGCCCCTATAGGAAATCCACCAAGATGGGCTGACTTTCTGAGGATCCCATAAACAGGCCACTCCTCTAGAGCTACCAAGTGCTCTAGCACATTGACATTGACCATGACTCCAAATATTTGAAGCCGCACTCAACATACTATCAATTGATAATTTAGTCTCCTAAAGGAAGATCACATCTAGAGAATGAGCATGAACCAAATCTTGAATAGCCCTTTGTCGAGGGATGCTATTCATACCCCTTGCATTCCAAGAAAGCACAATCATCATTGAGGTTGGGAGAAGTGAGAATCAATAGTCTTCATCGATCCTACCTCAACAAGAGTCTCATCAGCCAGCTTGACCTTTTCTTGGTCCTTCTTTCGATCAACCTTAGAAGGTTTCTCAGGACCCTCCTTCTTAAGAGTTTTTTGATGCAAAGCTAGGATAGAGGGAGAAGCCATATTTTTACCTATATTATAACCACCTCGCTCCTTTGTGGAAACTCCACCAAGACTAGAGGAGCCCCCAGAGTCACCTACCACCTTGCCTATCTCCTCCAAAACTGGCATTGATAGAGTCAAAATAGAACCCAATTGAGGATCCTAAACACTAGATCGATCCATCTTGGAATCCACCACATGTTTCATAATAGGAAATTCTGGAGCATTAGAGCCATCCTCCAAAAGCATGTTAGTCAAGAACCCTTCCTCCTGGACTGACTCATCCAGGGCCTCAAATATATTAAAAGTGTCCCCCTCTTGCCTATCCTTGAAAGATCTCTTTTGTCCCCATCCATGGTTGTGAGAATTGACCCAAACAAAACCATCTTTATCCACTGTCTCCCCCTACATGGGAGCTTTACCCTTTTCCACCCAAGGGTTAGATTGAGCATTCGCATTGCTTGCACCCCTAATACGATGGGCATGAGGGCACCTTCGTTGAAGATGACCATACTCTCGACACAACTAGCATTAGAAAGGAAATGTATGGTAATCCAAAGGCTAAGTCTAGGAGCTAGAGCCAATAGTCAAATCAATGGAATTAGGCAAGGGTTGACTTAGATCAATCTCCACACAAACCCGTGCAAGAGAGAATATTTTCTTATCCAAAGTTTGTTGAGAAGGGCCAATAGGTTTTCCTAGCAACATAGCAATTGACTATAATATATTACTGCTCCAACACTCAAGTGGTAATCGAGGGAGATGAACCCAAAGTGGGACCCAAGAAGGCAACTATGCTCAAACATATGAGCTTTTACAAACAAAACTATCTCCCAACTCTTCTAAACCACATGCAACACTTGCAATTTCAAACCAGTTGTTCTGGCATCCTCATGGGATGTTGTTTATCATACCAAACCTGCAATAAACATGTTCCAAAATTTCCTCCAAAGAAAGGCTACGCCCTCTAACCTGCCTCTCAAAATTGCCTTCAAAATTCTTCTTCAACAATTCTTCCATGGAAAGTGGTTTTCCAAATTCTTCTCTGCCTTCATGAAATTAATTTTTCATGCTTTATTTGGGCCCCTCCAATATGGCATGACCTTTGTTTTTGATTCTTGATTAACATATGATTTCCAATTTCTATGGATGCTCCTACATCAACATGAATCGTAATATTTTCTCTCCTCATGTACCCTTATTATTTCCCATTTAATTTTGTGTTTTCCTCGATGTGAATATTTTAATGCAACAATATATCAACAAGAAACATACTCTTGTGTTGGGCTTGGCTCATCCTCATCCAATCTATTAATCTTTCTTTCACCCCCATTGCATCAATTCTCATACATTTAATCACCAACTTGAAATTAGTAGTTTATCCTTATAAAAACTTATATTGGGATGTGGGATTGACCTAGGTAAATCTTGAGGATCATAGAAATAACCCCAAAATTCAAGGCATTAAATTAAAATTTAAACTTTCTTGTTCCCTTTTATTAGACATTTTGATCTAGCTTAATACACGTTTCATGTGGCATCATGTTATCTCATGGTATTTAAGGATATTAATTACAGACATAAACACATCCAAAGGAGAATGTAAGGATCATAGAGAAGAATACTTAGAGAACACTTCAATTATAAAGGGAAATAATGGAATCAAATCTACATAATCATATAGGCCATCTACATGTCTATGAGTTTTTTCTTTGATCTTACTCAACATCATTAATTTAGTCCATGAATGGGTTTTGTAAGAGTTGGTATATAATGATCTATACCATGCAAGATTTGGTTGAAGATGTAGCCACCTGAGATCTAGGAACTTCAATTAAAGCATAAGAGAAATCAAATATGAGAGAATAATTTTATTCTATTAAGAATACACATACAATGATGATCAAATTAGGATGGATTAAGATTATAAAGAAACCCCTTGGTTATATGGACCAAGGTGAGACATACGATTGCATAAGATTGTGACATGTGTCTTAATTATGTGATTTGAGTCATAAAGTGATACTTATCCTATGTGTACCCTAAGTAAACTTAAGTAACTAGTGTGAATAGAGCCTAGTTGATTAACTAGTTAATTAAAAAACCCTGCTCACACCAATAGGTTTAACCTAAGTGAACCCATTAATCTATTGATTTTATAAAATCCTCAATGGTTTCTCTAGAAACCACTTGGAATTCTTAGACATCTCGTACACGACAGTCAATAAATTCCATGATAGAATTTTCTATTAGATCATTCCCACATGTCACATGTCAATTTGTATATTAGGATTAGGTTCATAGTAGTCAAGATTGAATGCATAATATGTTACCTTCATCCACATATATTTTTGTGTTTGTTCAAAATATGAGATATTTTTATTATTAATGATAAAGTGGTTTTTTGACAAAGGCTAGTCATTCCAATACAACATTTTTGAGAATTTGAGAAATTCATACACCAAGGCAACTAATTTTATGATAAAGGTTAATCATTCTAAAACAACATTAACATCATTTATTCATCATTAATTCTAGAGTCAAGCTCCTATACCCTTTTATTTAATTATCAAATTTATTTTAGTTTCTATCATCACTCCCAACTCTAATTATCTAAGTTAATTATTACTTAGTTACTTTATTTAGTTAAATTAAATAATTTAAATAAAAATATATATATTCCTCCTCTCGTCAAAAGGGAGCATGCGCAATAGGACTAGTCATAGATTGTAAACAAGTTCTCTGCCTCTTCATCATCTAATAGTGAAGGTTCTCTGGGTTGACCAAACTCTAGCAAATTTCCTCAATTGACTCATGCTATCTCTCTTGCCTAGGTGGTGAATGAAAAGAACACAAAGAAAATACTAATAATAATGATGAATGAGACCTCCTTGTTTTTACCCTAGACCTTGCTAATGTATGAGGTAAATTGGATGTGATAAGATCCCCTCCTCTGTCTTTTGTTCTTACTCTAAATGCCTCATAATTTTATTTATATTTTATTTTATCTTACTTCAAACTTAAACCTCGTTTATAAATTTAGAGTGTGACATTTTTCACCCACTTTTTTATAAATATGAATAATATTATTTATAATTAATAATAGAGACACTTATTCATGAAAAAAAACAAAACAATTAAATCTTCATTTCATATAAATCAATACACTATAAATACACCACTCATAAAAATAAAAATATCATTTATTCACTTACCTAAATCTATCCTTTCACTTACATTTGAAATAAATAATCTTTATGTAATGTTACTCCCATATACTACATGCCAAGTTACTACTAATCAATACTTATATTAAAGATAGAGACTTCAACATTGGGAACAAACTAGGGCCTATTAAAGACTTGCTCATGTATCATGTTGATTCTTGACAAGACCAAACAAATTGATGGGTCTGCTTTATTTTTAGATTAAGACATTGACAAAAGTAAAAGTCTTTGTTTGAATAGAAATATCTCAACTTTTGGACTCCATTATTTGAGCGTTTTCTTCTATTTTCCACAAAATTTTGACCTTGTATTGGGATCCACATGTTCAAACCATCATTAACACAAGATTTACATATGTTCAAACTACTTTTATCCTTATAAATTTTTAAGTCAAACACTTTAGTCATGGCCATACTTTACCATGAAAGTACTTTGGGAAAGCAAAATAGTTCCATTTCCCTTGTTACAATAGTGTCATCTATTAAAATGATAATTTTTTTTTTATTTTTGTTGGTTTGATTTTTGGCATGATTTTATGTTTTCATTAAAAAAAAATTAGCTCGGTGTTTTAACTTTGTTTTAAAATATAATTTTTGTTAAAATAATTATTTATTTGAATTTCACAAATATTATTAAAGATTTTGTATTGAGTTTGTTTATGTTGTTGTATTTAATTTATGGTGATTATTTTTATAATATTTTTAATTTATTAAAATCATTATTATAGTACTATTTTATTATAGAAATTTATATAATATTATATTTTTTATTTTATAAATATAAATGTCATTAGAAAGGGTTGTTGAACCTAAAATTTATGTTTCTTAAAACATTCTCATATATATACAAATATTTTTTGAAATATAAATTTTAAGTTATACACACAATGATAAACAAGTACTTTACAAGGCACTATTTAGACAAGTTGGGGACAAGGACCTAGTAATTATACTATGATTTTGCTATGTTCATATGGAGCCACATTAATGAATCCAATTTTTAGTGTGGGAGTAATTATACTACGATTTTGCTATGTTCACATGGAGCCACACTAATGAATCCAATTTTTAGTGTGGGATAAATAGAATATCCAAAATCTTCAAAAATATTCCAACTATTTATGAAATTTGTATAGAGGATTTTTGTAGCATTATATTAGAGAGTTTAACTTTTAGAGATAATTACTAAGGGATATTTAGTCTATCAAATCTACCTATAACTTGAATTGAGCATCATCCCTTATAGTGTAAAGTCAATGGATTTGACAAGATTTGATCTATGTGGGTTCTCTGTGAGGAAAATAAACTACTTTGGTAAAAAAATGACCACTCAACTCTAACAAAAGTTTAAATACAAAAGAAAATTTGGCCTATAACTTGTACATTGAGTCATTTCTTTTTGGTACCAAAAGATGCTAAAAGAAGAATATTGATAAATAAAATAGAATCAAATGCCACAAAGTGATTGTTTTATTGAAAAGATGGGAGACATTACCTCTAGTTTTACTCATCTCAATATATTACATATGGGTAAGCCAACCCATTAAACAATAATACTAATAAATATAAGTGTAAGGTACATATTTATATATACAAGTTACACAACCTAATGGTATACCATAGATATGTGATGAATTTAAATTATTGATTTAATAATTAGACTAATTAATCTCATCCCATGTAATTGAGATAAGGGAATCAATTTGTTACTATAATTATTATTCATTGATGAAGATTGATTAGAATAATCATTTGAATGACACAATATATTTAAGCATTGATTATGCTTAACTAAATAATTTTATGCTATACATTTTTATATTATTGTATGGTGTACATGCTACTAATTAATTATTTGTTAGTGGTATTTTAAGACATTAGTGGGAATAATGAAAATAAGATAGAACTTGAAATGATCAAAACTTTAGCCTTTGTTCATGCAAGATTGCCTTATCTTGTTTTATGATTGTGTTTGACTCGCATTGAGGGTGAATGTAAATTAAATAATTAAAATAATTTCTAATAGAAATATCTCAAGTCTATTGCGAGTTGTGTGAATATTATTAGCAAAATTGGTGCAATTGTTGAATGTGGATAAAATGAACGGCTAATGAATGGACACATAAAAACAAAAATAGAAGGTAAACAAGAAATACCAATGGAGGTTGAAAGAATCAAACTTATATTCAACTGTAAATTTAAAATAAATACAAATGGATCATTAAAATGTGCAACTTGACACTCTATGCTACTCAACCCTTATATATAGACTTTTGCATTAGAATTGACACATTATTTACCTATAAGATCCATCCAAAAACAAATTTATTAAAGTTAAACTATAATTTTTGGAAACCAATCATCCTTAGAATAGTATTGAGATAAGATATAAATAAGTTCCCAAGAACAAAAATAAATTGGAATCACTACATATAATACTATCACACACCATTCTTCTATTGGATGTGCATTAATAAGGAAATCTAATACAAGGGATGTGTAGGAATTAATTCAATTCACTCCTTAATAGCTCTAATATTGATTCCATCCTAAACTTATGATTCTAGTAAGTTGAACATAAATTTATTACAAAATATCGAATATCTTATGTTAGAAAAAATCTCAAGAACTTAACACTATAGTATGAGAGAATAAGGTGAAAGGGGTTAGACTGATTATTATAGAAAATGATTGCTAGTAGAAAGTCACACAAGTCAATATAACAAGTTATAATACAAAGATATGGAAGTATTGAAATAATTATTCTAGTGAAAAAATCATAGATTATCATAAAATAATTGAACTAAAACTAGTTTTTGGCAACATGCCTTATATAATAAATTACAAATACTAAAGTTGATAAAGGGCCACACATATTAAAATTATAAATAACAAGATATAAATGAAAGTAATTTTAAATATCATGGTAGCATAGCCATCTGGACTTACAATATTAAAAATCTACTATATCTATCTTATATTATTTATGGTGGTAAACTACATACAAAATTACATGAATTCAACAATCCTTATTTCATTAAATATTCTCCTTATTTGATATGCTAAATAACAAGTATAATTGTCAAATAATAATCAAAATATCAAAAAATGAAAAATAAATTACCTTGAATCCAATTGGAAGAAATGAACAATACTTAAATTGAAATCTTAAATAACTATGATCCCTTTGGTAATATTGCTCCTACTAAGGAAAATAGACCAAACCTTTTTTTTTTAAACAAAAGTGACAAGCCATTGTAATATATTAATAATATACAAGTAGCTATACGAATCCTGGTTCAGGGGGCATACTGGCAGGAAAGAACAAGGAAAAAACCCTCCAGTTATAGCCCAAAAAGATATAAAATGTGATTCAAGACGTTTACAAAAAGATACAAAAATGTCCCGCAAGTGGGGGCCCTAATAGATTTTTAAAAAGCTAGCCACAATATCGGCACCCTAAATTACCCAGCTGGTAATCCCCATATAAAAGTGATGCAAAATGAGGAATGAAATATACATTTGAAGCATCCTCAGAAATATAATGACTACTCCAAAAAATTTACTCGCCACCCTAAACTACCCAGCTAATAATTCCCATACAAAATTGATACAAGTTGAGAAGAGAAGTATACATTCGAAGCATCCTCAAAAATAACATAACTGCACCAAAAATCACCCCAAGGCCATTAACAGTTCCTATTCTTCCACATGTTCTGCACAAGTTGAATTGCGATCCTGTACCTCAACTTGAAGATCCTGTGGCTCAGCGTGACTAGAAAGAGGAATATCTTGAGCAACGAAATCATAGCCTACAAAAGGGGCTTCTGCCTCATTTGTTTGAACGACTGGTTGAATTCAGGCCCTTGCCACTTGACTCTTGCTCAATACATTAGAGCATTTTGCTAGAGGAGATTCTTGAAGTTTAATTAGCAACTGTTTATCTTCTTCCATATGCATTTTCTCTTTCTTACTAGAGGAATAATTAAAAACTTGATGTTGCACATGATCTCGAAGAAAAGTAATTGCATAAAATTTTTCTTTAATTTCAAATTTCATTGATGCATATATGTTTTTTGCATGTTTCTTTAGGGTTGATAAAAGGACATAATCATTTCTAAACTGGAGACCCAACCTGAAAACTTAAAAAATTTCTTCAAATTTTGGCCAAACCTTGCCAAATTCATGAGGAAATAAACCACCAATATAAGCCTCCCCAGAAAGCAAATTATATTTTTGCACAACAAAAAGCAAAGTTTCCTTATCAATGAACTGAGGGTTAACAATTTTAACCACAATTAATTCTAGTTCAACGACTGTAGTAAATCCAAAGCATTTGAAAGAAATACTGAAAGAACCTATGAAGGGAAGATTAAGCGCCGAGGACTGGGTTTGGTAATATTGTCACCTAAAACTGCCCAAATGGTGTCCTCCATGCTCAAAGAGTCTATCTTAAAAATGAGGCTTAAGTCCTCTTGTGAAAGGTTGTTTTCGAACGACATTTCCCATGATTGTACATGACAAAAAATTCTTAAGTTCTAGGGTCGAAAAGCCACGTCGATAACTATCTTGCACTTTAACCTCAAAGCTAAATTTGCTTATCTAGAACACAACTAAATTTTCTTTGAGCGAGAGATAAAATGAAATAATAAGGCACTTTTCAAGGCCCAAGAAATCCTTTGCATTTACTTGATTTTTGAAAGCCATGATGACTAATAAATCGAGTAATGTGACGACAAATAAAGCAAGATCCATGAAGATAGAATGAATCATGCGTAAGAGTTGCTATGGACTGTAGGAAATAAATGTGTTGTACTGCCACATGAAATTAGTACCTGAAGGATGTCGTCATAGATATTTGCAACATTTGCAATAGAGGGTGGCAATTTTTGAAGTAGCCAAAAATTTTAGTGGCAACTTTGGTCAGTCCCATCATTGTTTAATTAAAACTGTGAATTACTCCTTAGAGTACAGGATGAAATCCCTAAGGTACTGATTGGGTAGCAGACACACCTCCAAGCAGCAGATAAATTATTTCTTTACAAAGGAATATGATGCAATTACTAGAGCCTTCATTATTACAAGGTAATGCTAGATTTAGCAGCCAAATGTGAACTTTATGCACTACACACACATGGCTTATTAGCCATCATGGCTCTGAATATTCCTTATGCTTCACAATTTGCCTCTTTTTTGAGAAGATTTGTCAAATGAGGGAAATCATTTAGTTCCTTAATATCATGCAAAACTTTTAATTTGATTTCCTCACAACCTAGGTTTGCAAGGAAATTTGCAATTCTATTTCCTTCCCTATATATATGAGTAATTGTGAAAGCAACAAATTTGTCAATTGGAGCCCATGCTTTTTGTAAAACATAATTTTAATTCCAGTTCTGAACCTTTTTGGTTCTGCATGCATTTATGATTATCAAAGAATCTCCTTCAATATGGATATTTGAGATGCCCAATTGTAATGCCACTTCTAGTCCTGATAATAATGCTCGTGCTTCTGCACTGTAATTTGTACAAAATGATAGATGAAATGAATAAGTTGCCAATAGATCCCCTACCAAGTTATGAATAAAAATACTAGCTCCTGATTTCTTTGATTCAGATTTAGAAGCTCCATCAAAGTTTAATTTAACAAAACCTGCTTGTGGAGAAACCTTATTCATAAGGTGTTTGATGTATTTTCACAAAGTATCATTATACCTTTAAATGGTTACACCAACTTAAGTTCATACAATAGTTGCATTCAAATAGAATGAAGCAATGATCCCTTGGAATTTCTTAAAGGTTATGATCAAATGGTATATGATTTGACAACCTTTTATAATAGAAAGTGTATACACCTAAAATTGGTCAAGATAATTAATTAATTATCTACAAGTTATTTAATTAATGAACCCCTTTAATTCGTCTACTTATAAATAAATTTTAAATTTATTTATATAGTTCATACTTTCTAATTCTTCCATCTTAATTCATATTCCTCTAATTTTACTTAAATAAACAAATGTCAATAGTTTGTTTTATTTGATTAATACCTTCTCACTAAATTTAAATTCCTAATTTGAATTTAGGCATATGTCTACAACTTTTCCTCTTGCCACCTCATCCAGTGTCTCATGAATTTAAATATACTTAATATTTAAATGGGAATTATCTTCAACAAATTTGAAACAAACTTTGGACACTTGGCTCTTCCATCTCATTGATTCCGTCCAACACTTGGAAAAGTGCTCTTTTAAAGGGAACATCCTCCATGATTCCCTCTGACTTCTTCCTTCTTCACTGTTCATCTCTCTGGCTGAAATCTTGACCATTGGTTGCTGCCACATGATTTTATGCCTTGGAAATCCTATAAATACAACCTCATTCTACAACCTTTGACATCCCATCTTGAGCAGAAATTATATGAGAGAATTTAGAGTTTAAGCATAAAGCATTTAGCAATTTGCATTGTAGAAGCATTTTAGTTTAGAATTATGGCTTAGTTTCATAGCTGCATTTTTATTATCAAAGTAGTTTTATACAACATTTGTATCATAATCTTTAGTTTCATATCCACTATCATATCACCATTATCATTTACAACATAATATCATAGCCTCATAGCATTATCATACAACTTATCAAATCGTGTAGGAATTGGATTCTTGCATTTTACAACATCCATTCCTCAAGTTGCCATTCTAAGAGTCATAGTGCATACAAAAATATGAGAGCCAATATGATTTAAGGAATCCCTGAAGATAGGAAACAATGGAATGATTTTAGGGAATTTTCTTTGTTTTCAATTAGATTAGTTTTATGATTCAATTCTCTAATGTAATATGTTTCATTGCTTGTGTTATTTTGTTATTCCTTTCCACATTTTACCTCACACATAAATTGGCACCCACTATGGGGCCTAGCCCCGTTTTTATTAACATTTTCTAGAAAGTTGTTTTGTAGATCTGCACGTGAACTCTTAGGTAGCACATCTGATATTTCTTTCGGCGCATATGAAACATATTTTAGTGCATCTAGAGGATCTTTTAGCTCATCCCGCTCATATTTTGGTGCATACAGGGGGTCTTTTAATGCATTCAGTCTTTACTTTAGTGCATTCAGTAGTTTATTTAGTGCATTTGGTAGTTCTTTTAGCGTATTGGAGTGATATTTTAGTGCATCTAATGTCTGTTTTAGCGCGCATCTGGTTTATTTTGCCAAATTTCAAAATCCTGAGAATTAATTCATATTTTCTATGTTCTAGGTGCTTAATACATTGGTCAAAGACAAATTTATCAAACTACTGATGATGTATGCAAGGGCTGGAGTTTTTATTGTCTTCTTTTAATTAAATTAGGAAGCTAGTTTAATTAGAAGGTTAAAGAACACCCTTGTCTACTATGCTTGTAAGGTGATAGGCCTATGCTCTCCCCTTAACTAGGTGACCAGAATGCCAAAATCACTATTTTATGCTTTGTTAGCACCTTTAGAAGTTATGTCATAGTGGGAAAAATTACTCACCCTATACGAATGACCTAAGTGGGAACAACTAATGCCAAGTTTTCCAACCCACTATAATCAAAAGCAAATTCGAGGAAACTTTCAATTTGGAAATAGTGTGTAGTGATAACCATCCCCAAAGCCTTTGTTCTAAAGGTTGGGAGGTCTCCTATGGGAGTTTATTAGTTGTTGTGCCAAACAGAAACCCTTACTATGAACTCTAGTGTAGAAGCCAATCAAGTTAGTTTTTGAACACTTCTAATATCACAATGCAAGGGGAGGGAAGAATCTACTCCCAAGATATTCACCATATAACTATTAGGGATCCCTAGCCAAAGGTGGAGGATTCGACCTTGGTTAAGACTTGGGAAAGGAAAAAACATAGGCGCCCTCTAGGGGGTGACACGGATGTGTGAGATGACATAGTTCTAAGATGTGGGATGTGGTATTTTAAGTGACCCTTGAGATTAGAAAAGTGCTTGAACTATATTCTCTTGTGTTATACCTCTGGAAATTGAAGGAATCAGACTAGATTCTTGAATACACACTCAATTTTTAGTTCCTAGGCTTGACACAACTATTTGACAACTTGTTGTGTTTGAGGTCATAATTCAAGAAATCATCCATTTAAAGCATTTAATTCCCATAATTCACAAACTAGAAACCAAGAAAAATCCATTATTCAAAAAATCATACCTTGGAAACATTCAGATTCACAAATTAAAAAGTAGAATAACCAAACAAAGTTGCAAAAACACTGAACATTTCCAAATTAGCCCATACACCCTCTATTTCAGCGCATTCACTACATTTTCTAACACATATAAGACATTTTCAAGTGCATCCACATCATCTTTTAGCACATTGAGTCCATTCTCTGGTGCATATTGGGTACAGTCTAGCACATCTGAGTCAGTTTCTAGCACATCTACTCCATTCTCTAGCACATCCAGATCATCTTTTGGCGCATTTGTTCTATCTTCCAGCCCATCTACAAATCCTTTTAGCACATTCACCTACAAAATACCAACTTGAAATTACATACTTAGGGGTAGTCTAGCACATCACTGGATTTTTCTAGTGCATTTAGTCTATTTTCTAGCACATCTGAGTCATTTTCCAGCGCATTGAGTCCAACTTTTAGTGCATTCAGTACATTCTCCAATGCATTTGGATCATTCTCCAACGCATTGAGTCAATTTACTAGTGCATCTTGGGTACAATCGAGTGCATCTAGTCTATGTAGCAGTGCATCTGTGCAATCTTTTAGCACATCCATACCCTGTTTTAGCATGTCTAGTAAATTCAAAACTAGAGAGCTATTTTCACCATATGTTCGTCAATTTGCACTAGAATTTAGGATCTTTACTAAAACAAAAACATTCCTCAGTCACACCAGAGTCTTAAACTTGTTGAAATTGACATTTGCAAGTGGAATTCTTCAAACTAACCCAAGATCTAACACCTTAAACTGCCTAAATCATCAAAATTTTCATACCTCTAATTGTTAAGCCAAATTTCATTATTAGGATTTGTCATCCTTCGTCACAAAACTACACTGTATAATCATATTAAACTTAGTATCATCAATAGAATTTTTCATTCTATTTGACTTAGTTTTTATCCTAGGCACTTCTCAAACAAAGATCAAAGTTTAGTGAAAATTAGAACACTTGTATGCCCATTCAAACAAGATCACAAAAGAAAAAAATCAAGGAAAAAGAAGTTGAAACTCAAAACATCATGGCTGAACCTGAAGAAAATCCATTTCATAGTTTCCACAACACTAAAAATGATGAAATAACTAAGGAAGACATCCAAACAACACAACAAGACCCCAAATTCCATAAATTCATGGAAAAGATGGAGAAAAGTACTTTTTAATGCTGACTAATCAAGGTATCAAAATTCCACATGAATTTGATGTTAATCAACTAAAAGTAGCACCTAAAAAGCTTGAAAATGATCCACAAAATATAGATCCAGTGGCTTCCCTAACTCATCAAATGAAAAATCTGCAACAACTTGTTGACATGCAAAGAGGAACCACAAAAAGATATCTTCTGCAAAATATTTTCCCATATCCTTTTGATCAAAGTGTCAATATGATTCCTTTTCTAAAACATTGTGAATTCCCAAAGTATGATAAATACAATGGTAAAACTAATCCTATAGATCATGTAAGGGAATTTCGAACCATGAGCCTAGAGTTTGCACGTGAAGACACTTATTTGATGAGATTGTTCCCATGAAGCTTAGGTGGAAAATGCATGGAATAGTTTTCCAAACTTGCACCAGGTATTAAGACCTTTAAAGAGTTGGTTAACAAATTCATCACCCAATACTCCTACAACATCCAACATGAGATAATGATGAAAGACCTTTGCAACATAAAACACAAAAAGGGTGAATCATTCCTTATATTTTTGCAAAGATGGAGAAGATTGTTTACAAGATATGCTTGTCCCATACTTGAAAAGGAAAAGATGGAAATCTTCATTGATAATCTAAATGATGAGATGAGCTATAGACTTGAATTGCAATGTCCACCTACCTTTGTGAAAATGATTTAAAATAGAATCAAAATTGAAGAAGCCTTGGTCAAGAGAGGAGTCCTAAAAATCTATAATGAAGGAAACAGCTCAAAAAAATCTTCTAATAATTATAATAGCAATTATAAACCAAAGTTTTGGCAAAGAAACAAAAATGTTTGTAAAAATGATGGTGCAGCTGAAACACAAAATGCAAAACTAGTATTCAACTTGATAACAATTGCCACCAAAACCAATTAGAACAACAATCCAACTAGCAATCAAAACAACAACCAAAACACCAATCAAAACAACAATCCAAGCAATGTTGAATCTAAACCACCACCATATCGAACATCCTCAAATTGAAGAAGATTCACACCTTTGGGATAGTCATTAGAATCAATATTAAAGGAGCTTCTTGCATTCAAGGTTATAACATTATTGAAAGTAAGAGATTGTGAACCAAGAGTTAAACCATCTTGGTGGAATGATGCACATTATTGTGACTTTCATAGAAACAAAGGATAGAAGACAAATGACTGCAGGCAACTAAAACATTTGATATAAGATTTGATTGATAACAAGACAATATTTGTAGAAGGACCTCAAACGAATAATGATCATGGATAATTCAATAATTATTTACCAAACTACAAAAAAGGGGAGTCCTCTTCATCAAACACTAAAGGAAAAAATGTGAACTATGTTTATTATTCTACCATTCTCCATATTGAAGTAGTGGAAGACCAAACCAAGGACATTAAAATCAAGGTCCAAAGAAACATTGTTACAACTAAAAATCATCACCATGATATCAACACCACATCACATTAGATCAATGACATCATACCAATTAGAGATTACCAAACTAGTGACATCAAAATCAAGGGCCAAAAAGACATTATTGCAACTGATAATCCAATTAATGACATCATAATTGAGCATGGACAAAGAATTGTTATAGTTGAAACTCATTTTCATGATATCAACATCAAATCACATTGAATTAAGGACATTGTACCAATAAATCTGATCACAAACTTTACTGCAAGTGACTATCAAATTAATGTCATTAAAATCAGAGAAAAACAAGATTACCAACCAGTCAATGCAACCATAAGAGGGCAAGCCAAAGTAATATTGAAAGGAGCTACCTCCTCTACATCCAAAGCAATTTTTTCCTTTGCAACTCAATACAACATAGTTGACCAATTGTAGAAAATACCAACTCAAATATCCATATTGGAACTGCTCAAAATCTCACTAGCTCACAAAGAAATCCTAGAACAAGCTCTAGTAGCCACCATAGTACCAAATAACCTTGAAGTTTTCCAATTCCAAGCTATACTGGGACACTTGACCGCACCTCATTGCTTATCTTTTTTTGAAAACGATGATGTATCAATCACCCATCCACACAATGTTGTCCTCCACATTGAGGTTTTAATTCACAAACACCGTGTCAAACATGTTCTAATAGATGGTGGAGCTGGCTTAAATATCTGCACTTTAAAACTTATCCATGCACTTGGATATTCAGAAAATGCAATTGATGCTAGAAGGAAAATCACTATAAAAGCCTATGATGATGAAGAGAGATCCTCCCAAGGACTAATTGTCTTACCAATTCAAGTGGGACTGATTGTAAAAGATATAATCTTCCAAGTGTTAGAAAAAGAGTTGACATACAACATACTCTTGGGACATCCTTGGATTTATGACATGCAAGTAGTGCCATAAATGTATCACCAATGTTTGAAATTTCCTTTCAATGGGCAAGAAATCACCATTTCAGCTGATTCCAACAAACCCCAATATTGTAATACACTCAAAACAACCCAAGTTACTTTGTGCCATATAACAGGGAAGCTCCTACTCCTAGTTCATCCAATAATGAAAGACAACTAAAATCCTTGTCAAAGTGGGTTGAGAAAAAGGACCAATCAAAAGATAAGGGTATTAGTGATTCTACTCCATCATGTGACAAAAGTCAATCAAATTGTTTGTCAAATCAGCTTGAGGAAAAGGAATAGTCAAAAGTCAAAGGTGTTGGTGATTCCACTCCATCAAACCATGACAGTCAACTCAAATCCTTATCAAAACAATTCAAGAAAAAATCCAATTGAAAAACAAAGGCATGGGGGAATATTCATTTGAGCAATCTTTATGTCTTTCACAATTGCTATCTTCTCCTAAGTCATATAGGCAGCCATCCACCTCAAGACAAACATCCTCGCAACCAACCACGCTCTTTGATGGTGAGTTTGTAAAAGCAGGCACTTTACTGGATGAATCAGAAGACAAGGATGTTTTGAACTGGTTATACAAGGATGAAGAAGCATCACAAGAATCAACTTTCAATGTGCTAACTAAACCATATGGTAAAGGGTTTAGAATCCTAGAGAAGATGGGGTACGATGGAAAAGGTCCTGTCAACAAAAGAAATGAGGGTATCATAGAACCACTACAACCTATCATAATAAATTCAAAGGAAAAAATAGGGCTAGGATACAAAGAAGAGTCAAAAGAAGAAAATAGGTAGCAAGTTTTTGAGTGAATCCTTTAATTGTGAGATAGTTTCAAAATAGATTCCAATGAATATGAATGTGATTCCCTCTCTAAAGAGTCTTGTAATGATAAAGAAATTGATGTGATGCAAAAATATGCACCAACACATATGGAGGGACAGAGCTCGAGTTCTAAACCACTTGAAATTGGATCACAACATATCAATGACTCAAGTGAAGATGATCAAACTTCGAGCGAGATAGATCCTGTGGAAGAGAGTAACATCATAGACTTTAATATTTCTATCAAACAATTTGATGATGTTTCCATCATGATTCTCACCCCTTTTGACCTTAGCCAATATGATGATTCCTTGCCATTAGTACACCCTGAACTAATTGACTGGGATCAAATTGAGCTGCTTGGCATCCCTATCTTTCTGAATGATGACACCATTGTGAACTTCCTTTGGTATAATAATCCTAAAACATGTTCCATCGTAAAATCTCATAATGAAGCTTCAAACAAGGGGAGTGCCAAATCTCTCAGTTGCAAAATGAATATAAAAAGTCAATCTTATGGTGAAAACCATTTAATGGCAGTATTAGATCAAGAAAAAGTAAAAATAAAGAGTGCATCTAATGGTGAAAACCTCTTTGAGGCACTGAAAGATGGGATATTTGACACTCTTCCCAAACAATATCATGAGATATCTTGAATGCTAATTGAACCTACACAATCCATCAACATTAGTATAGCTAAAACAATCAAGAATTTACATCTAGCAACATCCATAATAGAGGAAGAAAAACCAAGCTTTACTAGATTCTTTGAAGAGAGGCAAATCAACTTTGCTTGGTCCTACACTGACATTCTAGGTATGGATCCATAGCTTAGCATGCATCATTTATCTGTATCGTTTGGAGTAAAACCAGTGAAGCAAAATTTGAAAAAAATGCATCCCCATATCACCCTCCTTGTGAAAACTGAATTGAAGAAACTATTGGATGCGAGATTTATCCAACCTATTGATTATGCTGAGTGGATATCAAACCTTGTACTAGTTTCAAAACCTAACCACAATATCAGGATATGTATAGATTTCAAAGATCTTAACAGGGCTTGCCCAAAAAATGATTTTCCTTTACCCAACATTGGCATCATCATAGACTTGACTACTGGACATGAAATGCTATTACTTATGGATGAATTTTCTGGTTACAATTAGATAAAGTTAGCACCCAAAGACTAGGATAAAACTATTTTCACATGTCCTTGGGGAATATTTTGCTAGAACATAATGCCTTTTGGGTTGACAAATGTTGGAGCTACCTATCAATGTGTGATGACCACTAACTTTCATGACATGATGCATACCTTTATGGAAGAGTATGTAGATGACTTATTGGAAAACTAATTCACTAGAAAGGGACATCTAGAAATTATGGAAAAAATCTTCACCAAACTGGAGAAATTCAATGTAAGATTAAACCCAAAGAAATGCGTATTTGGAATGACATCAGCTAAACTTTTGGGATATATAGTATCAACTAAAGGCATTGAGGTGGATCTTGTGAAAGTCAAAGCTATCATGGAGATGCCTCCTCAGAATATCAACCAACTCAAATCTTTATAGGGACAATTCCAATCTATCAGGAGGTTCATCACACAACTGGCAGATAAAACCCATCCTTTTAATCACTTGCTGCACAAGAATGTTTCTTTCAAATGGGATGAAAAATGTGAAGAAAATTTTAATCAATTGAAACAGTATCTGATGTCTCCACCTATACTGGTACCACCAATTGAAGGAAAACCATTATTACTCTACATAGCAACAATAGAGGTATCGTTTGGTGCTCTACTGGCACAAGAAGATTCTATAGGAAAAGAAAGGGCCATTTATTAAATCAGTAGGACCTTGAATGGCTATGAGATCAACTACACATTTATTGAAAAAGCTTCTCTAGTGGTAGTATTTTCTACTCAACAACTAAGACACTACATGTTGACTCACACCATCAAAATCATAGAAAAAATTAACCCATTGAAGTATTTACTCAACAAAGTTTCCTTAACAAGAAGACTAGCCAAGTGGGTAATGATATTGAGCGAGTTTGATATCCAATATGTGGATAGAAAAGAAATCAAAGGTCAATCCATAATGGATCAACTAGTTGAAGCACCATTACAAGATGATCATCCCATGAACATTGAGTTTCTAGATGTCGATGTCCTAATAGTGTCAACAAAATAGTGGAAGTTATACTTTGATGGATCTTACACGCAACATGGATTAGGCACAAGAATCCTATTTGTCATGCCTCAAGGACATACTATTCCAAGGTCCTATAGGTTAATATTTCCCTGCACTAACAAGACATCTGAATATGAAGCACTCATCATTGGAATCAAAGTAGTAGTCGAGTGGAAGATCATAGAGTTGCAAGTGTATGGTGATTCCCAACTAGTCATAAATCAAGCGAATGATGATTACTAGACAAAAGATGAAAAATTAATGCCATATAAAAGAATGGTGGATGATTTCAAAAAGTACTTTGTCAAGATCAAATTTGAGCAGATTCCAAGAGGGGGCAACAAAGTTGTTGATGCTATGGCTACAATTGCTTCTCTCTTACAGATACCTAAAAAATGAGCTTGTTATGAATTCATGGTGGAATAACTGTTTAACCCTACCTATGATAACCCCAGATCCCAAGTCATATACCATCTAGTTGAGGTTGATGCTTCTACCTATGGGAAGATCTACACCTATCTACAAGACAATACCCTACCACTAGATTTATCCTGAAACCAAAAATGAAACTTTATTTGACAAGTAGCTCAACATACCCTAATAATCTATGTACTTTATCACTAAGGTCTTAATGGTACTCTCCTTCGGTGTCTTGAATCTAACGAAGCTGAAACTACTTTACGCGAGGTTCATGAAGGTATCTATAATACACATTCAAGTGGCCTAACTTTATCTTAAAAACTACTACGTTTGGGGTATTACTGGCCGAATATGGAGGAGTCTTTTCAGTTTGTCAAGAAGTGCCAAAAATGTTAAATCCATGGAAACTTGATATATGCACCAGCCCAAGAACTACAACCATTCGCATCCACTTGGATTTTTTGTTAGTGGGGATTAGACCTTGTAGGTAAAATTCATCCACCATCTTCCAATGGACATAATTTCATCATCACAACCACATAGTACTTTACAAAGTGGATTGAAGTTGTTCCTTTGACTACCATCACCAACAAACAAATTGCATCCTTCATCCTAAATTACATTATTTTTCGATATGGTATTCCTCAGTCCATTATCACTGATAATGGTAGAAATTTCAAGAATTAGGATGTCCAAGAACTTTGTGAAAGGTTTCATATCCAATATTGATTTTCTACACCATACTATCCTCAAGGGAATGGCTAGGCAAAGGCCTCAAACAAAACCATCCCGAAAATCCTGAAGAAAACTGTCAACGATGTTGGACGTGATTGACACATTCAATTAAACCTTTCTTTATGGGCTTATAGAACCAATATCCGCACCTCGATAGGAGCCACACCCTATTCTCTAGTATATATGGATCAGAGACCATTTTACCTATTGAGGTTGAGTTACCATCCCTACAAGTGTCACTAAAGGGGATCATTTCAGATGAATATTATCGAGTGTCTAGACTACAAGAGTTGGAACTGTTGGATGAGTGTCATCAGCATGCAGTTGATCACTTGAAAGCCTATCAGTAGAGAATGTCCAGGAGTTATAATCATAGAGTAAAACCAAGAAAATTTTAGGTTGGTGACTTGGTCTTGAAAGAAAATCCTCGAAATCAACAAGATAGAAAAAAGAAAGAAAATTTTGAACCAAACTGGCTAGGTCCCTTTGTCATTGTATCAATATTTGGATTTGGAGCCTATTAGTTGTCTACGCTTGAAGGGGATTTGTTTGAAGAACCCATCAACAACTTGCATCTTAAGAAGTTCTACACCTAATTCATCTAGTGCATTAGAAAAAGTCCTAAAAAAATACAAAACAAAATCAGAAAATGTCCTCAAAAAATGATCACCTTGATGAAAACCTGGAAAATAGGAGTCTTGGTGACAACAAAAAAAAAGAAAGAAAGAGAAAAATACAAAAAAATCAAAAAAATAAAAAATACAAAAAAAGTAAAATATAAAAAAAAATCATAAAATCTGAAAAAGTGTAATGATTTTTGAGATCTAGAAGCCTAAAGGTGTTGTCTATGGACAGATTGAAAGAATTGTGTGTTGAAGGTTATTACCTTGTTTGAATCTAATCAATTTGAGTTGTTTGAGGTCTCCCTCCACCTTGTATTGCATCACTAACACACACTTATACTATAATACATGTTAGTGATCTAAAACCTCTAATAGTCTTTCTATTTCTATAAAAAAAATTCAAAGGAAAAATGAACATCACATTATGATTCATTTTAAAGAAATGACTAGATCCTACTAATGTCAAATAATTCTCTTCAAATTATAATTTCATGTAAATTTATATGAAAGTGATATACATACACTAAGTTTATCATTATATTTGTTAATCTTAATACTAATCTATATTATCTATAATTATTTTTAATTTAAAAATTAAATAATATAATTTTATCAATTTTTTTATTATCTTTTTAATTTTAAATATTAATTTATACTATTATTAAAATTTTGAATAATAAATTTTAGTAAGCACATATTTTTCATAATCTATTAATTTAGTAGAGAGCATTTTTAGATTTAATCATATATATTTTGCATCAACATTTGAGTGATCGATTGTGAGGATGAGGAGGGTTATCCTCTTCTTATTGATAGATCACTAATTGTGATATGAATGTCAATACAAAACCATACACAATTGAATCCAAAAATACTATCTAATAAATTTTTATTTATTATTTACTTCCATTTATTAATTATACTAATCTTATTATATAATTTTTTGATTTCAAAAGTTTTATAAATATTTTTGTATACAAAGATATTCTTTGTTTAAGTTGTTTAGCAGAAAATTGTACTATTATATATTTATAAATCCTTAAATATGTGATGGTGACATTTTCTTTACAAACTATTTTTTTTTAATAAAAGAGGGTAAAAAACTTGATTCAATCAGGAAAGCATTACAAAGCCAATTGAAACAAACTCGCAAGGGGCCAAACAAAACCAAGAATTAATTCACCCCCAAGAAGCACCTCATATCCTCCATAACCCACTCTTCCAGAGCAAGAGCCAAATCACCAAGAAGGCTGCCCCAATCCTCCACATACCAAGAACCCATCCTCTTAGTATCCCACCTAGCCAGACCATCAGCCACCTTGTTCCATTCCTGAGGAAGATGGCAGAATTCAATAAACTCCAAAGAAGGACACAAAGAAATAATGTGTTTAACCACCAAAGCCAGCTACCAATTCACTTCCTCCAATTTTCGCTTATGCAACATATTGATAACAACATAGGAACCTAATTCACAGACAATCCAAAGCCACCCAAGACCAATTTCCCACTCAACCACCAAAAGGATAGTAATAGCCTCCATGAGATTATTGCCTCTATACATAGAGAAGAAGAAGATCACAACTCCTGAGCTATCTCTCCCAATACCCCCTATGCCAACATGCCTAGGATTTCTGCTAGAAGATCCATCTGTGTTTATTTTCAACACCCCAAGCTCAGAAGGGTGCCAACAACTAGTGCGATCATATCTCTCCCTAACACGACCATGATGCATATTGCACAAATTTTTCCTGCCTCTCCCCAAGAGGCCCAGAGTACTAACCACTCCCAGATCCCCATGAACAATAAGAATAGATAAATCACATTTTGCATCCAAAGTTTCTTGAAGGGTCCCCAAAATTGGCATCCATAGTTGTCCAATGGGAAGCTTCTTATCCAAAAGAAATCACCTATTTCTCTCCAACCAAATATGCCAAACAATCAAACTTGAGCCAATTATCTAGGAAGTACCAAGAAAGGAGGTTTTAGTAGGAGGGGAACCCTGACTCCTCCAAAAGTACTCTAAAGAAGACACATGGTTGCATGACCGGTTCCAGAGCTTCCACCAGAGATTCCAAACATCCCTCATAAAAGAACACTGAAAGAAAAGATGAGTCAAACATTTTCCTTGTTGATTGCACATAACACACATAGAAGGGCCTTGAAACCCCCACTTCCAAAGATTCTCCTTAGTTAGACACTTACCATGAACAAATAACCAAGAGAAGAAATTACACTTGGGCCAAGTGAACTTATTCCAAACATGCTTCCACCAGGAAACCTCAGAGCTCCCAAAAAGTTGCTTATCCAAAACCTAGTAACTAGAGGCAATTGATGATTTTCCTTTTGGATCAGATCCCCAAGCTAGCACATCTCTCCCAGGAAGAGAATTGCAAACACTCTCTAACAAGATTTTAGCAACTCATGATGGTCCTCTGCCATCCCATCTGGGGGCTACTCCCAAGGATCCTTCCACCTAGATACAATAATTTGACCAATGTTCTGTTGAGACTTAAAATCAACCACACAACACCAACCCGCATCCATAAACACCTAGCAAAAATCATACAAGTGAGGGTGAGAAGACAAAATGGGAGGATTCCCATCCCAAGAATCATGCTAGAATAATGCATCCCAACCACCATTATAAATCTAGAATAACCCTTGCTTGACAAGTTTGGCACCTCTTTTGAGGGTACCCCAAATCATAGAGCCCTTCTCTTCCAAGCTAAATCTATCAACTTCAACATTCTCCACCCCACCCAAATATTTGAAGGTGAGAATTTTAGCCCACAACAGATGTTGTTGTGAGCACCAATGCCAATACAATTTAGTAGCAAGAGCCTACCCATTCAAATCCTTCTGAGGCAAACCAAGACCACCTTCCTTCTTTGGTCTATAGACAACATCCCACTTGACCAAACTTCACTTTTTATGAAGCAAATTTCTAGACCACAAGAACTGACAAGAGAATCTCTCAAATTCATTGATAAAGCTAGAAGGAGTGGAGAGAACCAAAAATCTGTAAAGAGGAAAAGCTTGAACCACATACTTCAAAAGAGTCACTCTACCTACTGAAGAGAGCCTCCTATAAGTCCAATGACTAACCAAAGTTTGAAACTTATCAAGAATATCTTGCCAATATCATTTAGGAAGTAAAAAAATAGCAAGAGGGATGCCAAGATAAACAAAGAGGAGTGACCTGATCTGGAATGTCAGTGATTCTTCATTGAATAAGCTTAAGAGTATGGAAAAAATAGATGAAAGACTTCCCTTCATTAATATGCTGCCCTGAAGCTACCAAATAACTGTCCAACAAGCTACACCATCTAATAGCCTCCTCATTCTTCGCCCTGCCGATCAAGGCAGTATCATCCACGAACTGAAGATATAACTAAGGAGGAATATCATTTCCCCAACTCCAACCCTGAATCTAGCCACTCATAACCTGAGAACGAATACACCTCCCCAAAACTTCAACAAGTAGGATGAATAAATATGGAGACAAGGGATCCCCTTTTCTGAGTCCCCTAGATGCACCAAACAACTCAATGGGCATACCATTAATAAGAACTAAAAAGGAGGAAGAAGTAACACAACTCTTAACCCAGTTGATCCGGGCATCCACAAATCCAAAAGCTCCAAGAATCTTAAATAAGAAATCCCATTTAACTCCGCCATACACTTTAGCCATGTCTAACTTGATAAACATATATTTTTCCTTGGAAGACTCCATAGAGTGAATAGCCTTAGCAGAAATAATCACACCATCCATGATTTGTCTACTAGCTACAAACCCCCTTGCTCCTCTGAGATTAACCCACTTAACCAAGGTTTGAGCCTTTTAGCAATCAACTTAGCAATGATATTGTAAACAACATTACAAAGAGAAATTGGCTTGAAAAGATCAAGAGAGTTAGCCCCATCCTTCTTTGGAATGAGAACTAAAAAAATTGCATTCAAAGACTTCAACATTTGCTTACTCATAAGGGATTCCTACACAACCTCCAAGAGATCCAACTTAACCACTTCCCAAAATTCCTGAAAGAATTCAACTAGGAATCCATTAGGCCTAGGAGATTTACCTTTCTTCATTTGAAACACCACATTTTCAAGCTCCAACAAGGTAATAGGAGAAAGTAAAGACTCATTCATTTCATTAGAAACCAGCTATGGGATACAATCCAGAATCCTAGTTTCATCCTCCACTACAGGGGGTGAATCCTCTAAGAATAAAGAAGAAAAAAAACAAATACATTCAACAAAAATAGAAGCAATGGAGGAGAAAATCTCTCCATCTGGTGACAAGAGAGAGGAAATAACATTACCTTTCCTTCAATCCTTAACATAGTTGTGAAAGAAGGAAGTATTTCGATCACTAGCCTGAAGCCATTCAATATGAGACTTCTGCTTCCAAAAAATTTCTTCTCTTAACTCCCATTCCTCAACATCCTTCATTGCAATAACCTCTAATAAACCAAGCTCCTTAGTAAGTCCCTGGTCACAAATTTTCTTGGTGATCCTGTCTAAACTATCCTAAACGTCCTATTTGGTATGACATAGATTACCAAAGTGTTGTCTATTCCAATGCTTCAACCTATATTTAACATACTGGAGCCTCTTGGAGAAAGCATACATAGCAGTGTCATAAGCCAGCCTCCCAAGACACCACCATCCCAGAAGTAGATCATGTAGAGACCTATCCCCGAGCCACATAAGTTGAAACTTAAAATATGGCTTAACACAATGCTGAGGTAACTCAGACATAAGCATAATTGGCTAGTGGTCAAAGCCCTGACTATCCAATAGCTCAGAGCTAGTTATCCACCTGTCTCCTATCCAAAAATTGGACATGAAAAACCTATCCAACCTTTCAGAAATAGCAACATCTCCACATCTATTATTCCAAGTAAAGACTCCATTAGTTGGCTTAATATCCACCAACCTCAGAAGAGCCACATTATCTTGTAAAAGTCCTGAGGAAGGATCCAGGCGAGCATTACCTCCCCTCTTCTCCTCTAAAGAAATAATAACATTAAAGTCCCCCGCTAAGATCCAAGGAAAATAAGGGTCCAAAGACCTCACATACTTTTATCATCATCACCATCACTATGCAATAATTAAAGTATCATACATAATTGTCTAATTATTGCATAGTGATGGTGATGATGATTAAAGTATTTTATTTTTAATATATATTCAAAAAGAAAAAATAATTAATGTATTTTATTTTTAATATAATATTCATGTGGTGGTCCAAAAATCCTTTCTTTTCAAACTCAGTTCCTCTAAATCATTTGAAGAATTGATTTGTAACAACCCCCATGTTTGTATTTTGTTGTGGTGTTTCCTTGATGGATTTCGATAACTGTATATTTTGTATTTACACTATTTGTCCCTTCATTATTTTGTATTGACACCTAAGATGTGTAATTCCATGACTGTTATGCTGGATTACATGTTTATATGTTGTTATATGTTGTTATGTTGTTGACATGATTATTGTTCATATTAGATTTCATGCTTACATTGCTAGATATTATGTTGGATTACATGCTTATATTTTTATGTATACATCATTGTCCTTGCTTATGTATGATTATAGATAGGAAAAGGATGATGTCATAACACTCATAACCGAGAGGCTTATGATATTACGACTCTTTTTCCTGATGGTTGATGTTGCTTTAGATATATGATATATGATTCATGCACATGTACTTTAATGTTTGATTGGAGTGATGTAGGTATTGAGTATCAAATTTTCCTAAATTCATAGGCCTGAGCGTACTCTCATTCCCTGATGGTGGTTACTGGAGGTAGTCATAGGACAAATATCCCCTACCCTAGCCCACTATACCCTATTAGGGCAGTGTTTCTGTGTTGTTGTCTTCCATCCAGTTACCTAACAGTAGCGTCCGGAGCACCCTTTTCCCATAATTGACTTTCCTGCTTGTCTCATTGAGGTATTTGGTTTTGGTTTTCATTAATATTTAATGTGATTATATATATTTAATTTGGATTGTTAGTGTTATGATGTGGTTCCATTGACATCTTCTTGTGCTTTAAATATGGTATTTTATGGTGGTTAATTTTTTGGGGATTTGAATTGTTAGTTTCTTGAGATTTTAAATATTTTATTTAAATTTTTACCAATCCTTTTGGGGAGGCCATGTGTATTTTAATGTTGCTTTTTTTGTGACTTTAATTAATTTTTCATTTTGGGGGAGTTTTAATAGATAAAATTTATCAAATGCTTTATATCCCTTTTGTTGGTTTTGGGGAAAATATAAAAAGAAAAGGGAGTTTTGTTTTGGGGATCATATTTTTTTGGAGAGGAAAGAAAGAAATTGTTGTTTTTGCATGGTGAAAAAAACCCCATGATTTGGGTGATTGAGTTGGGGAGATTGTGAAGGTTTTCTGAGAAGAATTTGTGCGTAGTAAATTGTTGAAATCAGTGCGCCAGTTCTTGCTTGCTGTCTAATTTTGGAGCTTGGTCATGCCTTCTTCATTGAGAAATTCTCCATTTCAGTTTTGGAGCAATTTGAGGTAATTTTCTGTTGTTCTTCATTGATGTATGGCTAGTAATTTTTCTTCTGATCTGGGTTATTTCTATTTCATGAAAAAAATTGAGGAACTCCTTTATTTCTTTTTTTATAATGTTTGGAGTTGAATGATGGATTGTTTTAATTGGTCATTTCTGCTTTGTAGTGTTTTGTATGACTATTTTTTTGTAAATCTCTAGCAAACATGAAATGGGTTTATGGGAAAAATATGATTTATGGGCTCTTTCTTATTTTTCTCTTTTGCCCAATTTGTAAAGAAAAAACATGTTTTTTATTGTTGCTCATTACCCTCTTGATAAAAAAAAAATTAAGGGTGTATTTCATGTAGGAATGCCAAGATATCAACTGGGTCTTTGATAGATTTTAAATTTGGGCACTTTTATTTTTCTGTGATTTTTCTTGCCTAGTTTAGAAAAAAACATTTTTTAGAACACTTCATTTTTTGTCCTAAACTCAAAAATCGAAGGTGGATTCCAACTTGAAACACAAAAATATAAACTGGGCCAGGCTTATAATTTTAATCTGGACACTTTGAATTTTTACATAATTTCTATGCCTTCATTTCATGCTAAATTATAGCTATTAAATGTGTCTTTTTACAACAGTATTAGTTGGTTGATTTAATTGGTTCCTTTGATAGAAATTTTGGCCTTTTATTTTATTTCATGTATTCTTTGGATTCTTCATTTGGTTAAATGAGATGAGCATAGGTCTAAGTAATAGAGTGGTCATATGGAGTGGCTCTCTACAGGCCCGGGACCTGCAAGTGGCTACCAGGGGAACTAGTAGGACAGTTAGAGTAAACAAGTGATAAATAAATAAAATTAATGGGGTAAAAAACTAATAAGATAACAAGTCCTTGTGCATGGCCTTGAGCACTTGTAAAGACTAAGGATGCACTCAAGAAGGACCGTTCGTCTGTGGGGCGTGGATTCGGGCATGATTTAGTTTCCTCATCCCAATGAGAGGTGTACTTGATTCCATGTGGTGCCACCCCTTTGAGTATGCATGATGACACTCCATTTGATATTTACTCTATTATCTAGCCCTTGGTAGTCGTGAGTAGTACCCATCATGATATTGGATGAGAAATTATGGTTGTGACATTGATTGTGTGCATTTCCTTCCATGTTTGCTTCATGATTGATGTGAGTGTTGGCCTTACCTTTCCTTTGTTTGGGTCTTGTGACTATCTCCGAGCATGGTGGGGTGGCCTCTTTTGAGCCCACATGGTAGGGAAGCGTTGCCACCACCATTGGGGAACGGTGTACAAGTTATTGGAGCACTAGTTGGAGTCATCCCCTCTTCTGTATTTATCCTATCAGATGATGTATTTTATTCATGGAAATGATATTGTATTCATACTTATTCCTTTATGCACATTGCACTCTCTTGAGAGAGAGAAAGAAATCATAAATTTAATGAGAAGATATGTGATGATTATGTTTGGCTTACGGGTTCTGGTGTTGGTATCGGACTTGCGTGTACTATAATAATTCTTTTATGGATTTCTTTCTTATTTCATGCAAAATTAGAGCTATGGATTTATATTCTTCTTTCATGTATCATGTTTTTAAGTTTCTAGCGCAGCACAACTTGTTGTAATAATTTGTGTAGTTGCTGCTAAAGTTTTGGTGCAATGCAGCTTGTTGTTTTGTGTTGTTCTGCATAAGTTCTAGAGTAGTGCAAAAGTTCTGGTGCAGTGCAAAAAGTTCTGGAGTAGTGCAAAAAGTTCCAAAGCAGAGTAGGAAGTTTTGGAGCAGGAAGTTCCAAAGCAGTAAGTTTCGAAGCTTATTTCCTAGAGTTATCTTATTTGCTCCTGTTCAGATTTTTTCTTTGGATGTTGGTGTAATTAAATGTCTTGTACCTTGTCCTAGGTCATAATTACACCTTAGTTAAGTTTACTTAGGGACCACATAGGAGGTTGTTGGAGATTTTCCACCTTTGGTGGACTTGACATCTCATTACCACATCACTTCCACTTTTTGTGGACACATCATGTGATTATCTCTCCACTTTTGAGGATGATCCACCTTTTGTGGAGATTATCACATTATCTCTTTCCCACTTTAGGTGGAGTGATAACTTTTCATTGTTGTCTCATGTCATAAGATTACGAAACTTGTCATAATCTTATGCCCTCCTATGTTCTCACCTTGGCTATATAACCAAGGGGTCTCCTATGTACATTTGTACCATACCATCATTATCTCATATTATTGACATTGAATACAGTTTATTCTTGTCATATTATATTCTCTCTTTTGTGCTTTCTATTAGGCCTCTAGATCTTGGGTGGCTACCTTCATAGCCAATTCTTACATGGTATCAGAGCTTTTAGAGTGCATTTAGTTAGTTATTTGGAGAGATTCCTGGAGGGTTCCATTTTTGGCCTTGTGTTGTAGGTGCATTTTGGGAGCTTGCTGCATCAGATCTGAGCTTGCCATTGCATCCAGAGTGTCTGAGATAGTCAGATTTGCTTTTTGTTTCGTCTTAGTTGGACATCGGAGGCCAAATCTGCAAAGGGTTGAAGATTGGAGGTGGTTATCAGATCTAAGAGGTAGCTACCACTTTGGAGCATTTTCAGCCGAAAAGGACCTCGCCATCGTGCTCAGAAGGGCCAAGAACCTATAGATCAACTGCCAAATCGTCCAAATCGGAGCAAGTTGTCCGTCAAGGAAAAAAAAATTTAGTAGGCTGGCCGTACGACCAACCTACGTAGTCGGTACGATTTTATTTCAAAAAAAATATATATTATTTTATTTTCTGCAAATTTTTTTTCAAAAAACATATTTAAATTTTTCGCAGATTTTTTGTATTGAAAAGTTTTTTAAAAAATAAAAATAAAAAAATAAAAAATATATATTTTAAAGAGTCCGCAGACAAAAGTCTGCGGACTCTGTACCACTGGGTACTGCGGCCACCAGGGGCCACCACGTGGCACCCGCGACCCCACGCGCAGACCCACCACCGGCAGGCACTACCAACCGACGGCTGGGCCAGTCAAATCCGGCAGCGGTGATTTAAAATTCCATCAACTTCTTTCAAAATTTGGTGGTGGTCAAAAACTCCAGGCGGCAAATCTAAAACTGGTGATCACTTTTTCCAATTCTGGCAGAGCATTTTCCTTCCAAAATTCCTGGCGGTATTTTTTGGCTGCGAAAAGCATATTCCGTCAGAGTAGGAATATTCCGGTAGCATTTTCCGGTGAAGGGTGATGGCGACATTGACGGCCAAACGGCTGTCAAATTTAACTGACTAAATTGCTGACATCATCCCTGCATCAACATCTTTTGAAAATTTTAGACCCCCTCTCCATTGAGCTTTTGGTTTTTGCAGTTCAACTTCAGAGGCTCATATCTTGGTCATTTTGAGGTCTTTTTTGGTGCAATTTTTTTTTATTTGGGCTAATTTTTTGTGTACATCATAGTGGTGAAGCCATTTTCTGATTTTGGTGTTGGATTTTCCATAAAATTGGATTTCTCTCAGATCTTGCTCGATTGTCACCATTTTTGCAACTTCTGGGGCTCCGTTCAGGCTCATATGAACTCCTTTTTAGGTGCCATTTTTTTTGAAAGTGCATGATTTTTTATAAACTTCACATTAGTGCTATCAGTTTGTAGTGATTGTGATCAGAAAATGTACTTTCAGGCACTTGGTCATTTTTGGCCTATTTTGGGCATTTGTAAAGATAAGATCTCAGTTTGGTCTTTTGTATCAACATTTGAGTCTGTTGTAGCCTACTTAAGGCTGTTGTAAAACATTGAAAATTAGAAGCCCACTTTTCTTGGCTTGCAAGTGGCCATTGTACACGCACTAATTATAAAGTGCCAAATCATCTTTTTTTTGGGGGGGGGTTCTTTGATTGAGTGAATTTGGGGGGGTTTCTTGTGTGATTGTGCCTCTCTCTCCATCTTGTTCTCTTTCATTTTTCTGCTATGGGTTCTCCTAAGTTTCCCTTGTTAACTCCACATAATTATGCTTCTTGGAAAATTGATGCATGGAGTAAGTTAATGGAAAAAGGATTAACTCATTATATTGATGGAACTGTTGTTGCACCATATGATCCTCAAGCTAATCCTGTTGCTCATTTGGATTGGCTCACTAAAAATACTATGGCTCTTGGAACATTAAGAAAATATGTATCAAAAGATCTAATCTTTCAAATTGATAAGTGTAAAACAATTAAAGAAGCTTAGGAAAAGTTTGGTCAATTGTATGGCCAAGTTGATGAGATTAAAGGTTATCAGCTTGACAATGATCTCACAATGTTAGATCCCAAGAATTTTGATACAATCCAAGACTATGTCACTAAGGCAAATGAGCTAAGAGCACAACTTAAGGATTGTGGCATTGATAAGAAGGATGCACAGTTGGTCTACAATTTGTTATGAAAACTTCCATCAGAATATGCAGCATTTGTTTCTAGCTTCCAAACCCATCACTTGACATTTGGTAGTTCTTTCACTATTCCTACATTTGATGCTTTTACAAAAATGTTGATGTTAGAACAAGAAAAGTTGGTAAGCATGGGGATTCTCAAGTCTTCAAATTCCAAGGCTTTGGTGGCTAATCAAGGGAATCAAGGGACTCAAGGAAAGGGTTCCAATAAGAAGCAGAAGCAATCTTCACAAGGAGAGAACCAACAATCAGCTCCTCCACAACAAAGCTCAACATCATCTTCTTCAAGGAAGTACAACAATTCAAGCAAGAGGGAGCAACCAACATGTGCATATTGCAAAAAGTTTGGTCATGAGGAGCATCGTTGTCATGTTAAGCAAATTGATGAGTTGAAACATATCCTTAAGAAGAACAACATCAACTTGCCAGCTGCATATCAAGAGAAGGACTCATCCCCTTCCACTTCTTCTAAGGAAACAGGAACAACTCTCATGGCAACAACATCAAGCTCTTCTCCTTCTTCTACATCATCTCAACATGAGAAACATAAGGGGCAAGCATTTCTTGCTTTTGCATATTCCAATACAGATCAGTGGATCCTTGATTCAGGAGCTTCGCATCATATGACTTCATGCAAGGATATGTACTCTTCATTTGATTCTTGTTCATCACCACCGATTTTGATGGCCAACAACACTTCTTTGGCAGTTTGTGGGAAGGGTTCTATTGATGTTGAAGGTGGAGCATTTAATGATGTTCTATGTGTGCCTACTTTGTCAAGGAACATGCTTTCCATCTATCAAATTACACATAGTGGTACAGGAAAGAGTGTAGAGTTCACACCAGATTCTGTCATTGTTCGGGATTTGCATAGCAGGGCTCTTGTTGCAGTTGGGGAGGTTGATGATCGTTCTCGGTTCTACACCTTCTCATATTTTTCTCCTATTGATGATTTAGTTCACTCTAGTGTGGACACACTTGAGGAGATTGAGTATGGTTACTTGAATCTTGGATTGCTCTCTAGTCCTGAGGTTCTTGAACCTATTGTTGATACTCCATCTCCTACATTGACTGATGTACCTGATGATACTTGTGTTCTGACAGTTTCAGTGCCTTGTGATTCAGTGCAACAGTGCATACCTTGTCTTCCAGCAGCAGCTTCATGGGATGACTACTTGACAGACATTAGCAGTTTGTTTGTGGAGTCCTACATTGCAGACTTGGGAGACACACTTGATTACTTGCATCTTCTCTTTGATGAAGGTGATTCTTCTTCAGTTGTTGTGAGGGAACACTCTGACCCTCCTCCACATGATCAGTCTTTTGAGGTTGATGTGATTGTGGATGCATCTTTACAACAGTTGGAGGAGGCCACTTTCTCTCTTGAGGAGACATTGTCTTTGGAGTTTGGTCTACCTTCATCCTTGCTAGATCTTGAGTTGTCTTTTTCAGCAGATGAGAGTGTTGTTGCAAAGGGGTTCTCATAGTTTTCAGCAAGTGACTACACCATTGCAGCTTCACATGGTTTGGGAAAGGCATCTTTCAATGTCAACACAGGGAACTTTGAGCAGATTTCAGAGACTTCTTACATCTTGAGGGTTCTTCCTTCTTCACTTGTGGATTGGGGAGACCTCATTCATACACCTTTGGTATTGTTTCTTCCCAAGGGGAGGAATGTTGTTCAACAGTTTTGGAGCAGCTTCTTCATTCCTTCTCGACCATCTTCCATGGGTGATCATTGTACATTGAGGGGGGGCTACCTTGTCTCTCTTCTTCTCTTGTATGGGGGGGACTTTTTCCTCACATGGGGTTTTTTCCTTCTCATGCTATGTTCATAGACTTTTTTATTTCATCTCTCTTTTGGGGGGTAGTTTTTTCCCACTGGGTTTTTCTATCTTTACTCCACTTGTGAGAGATTTCATTGTTTGTACATGGGTACCTAACATGGCCTCGTAGCCGGAACCCATCTTGCATTGTTTTCTTTTGTGTACATTCTCCCTAAGTTGCACTTAAGGGGTGGTGTTGGTGTAATTAAATGTCTTGTACCTTGTCCTAGGTCATAATTACACCTTAGTTAAGTTTACTTAGGGACCACATAGGAGGTTGTTGGAGATTTTCCACCTTTGGTGGACTTGACATCTCATTACCACATCACTTCCACCTTTTGTGGACACATCATGTGATTATCTCTCCACCTTTTGAGGGTGATCCACCTTTTGTGGAGATTATCACATTATCTCTTTCCCACTTTAGGTGGAGTGATAAATTTTCATTGTTGTCTCATGTCATAAGATTACGACACTTGTCATAATCTTATGCCCTCCTATGTTCTCACCTTGGCTATATAACCAAGGGGTCTCCTATGTACATTTGTACCGTACCATCATTATCTCATATTATTGACATTGAATACAGTTTATTCTTGTCATATTATATTCTCTCTTTTGTGCTTTCTATTAGGCCTCTAGATCTTGGGTGGCTACCTTCATAGCCAATTTTTACATTGGAGGGTAGATTAATCCTCTCCTTTGGGTTTTTTAGCCATGCTTGGCCATGTATGTGGTCATTTTAATGTATTGGAAACTATTTTTTGTGTAAGTTATCCTTTATGTTTAAAAAAAAAAATTTATCTTGTCTTCATTTGGCTCTCAACCTTCGAGGTTTTATAGAGGGATATTACTTCTGGTATCAAAGCTCATGTTCACACATTGGAAGCTCTAGCGTACTTGAGCCTTCTATATTATGTTGTGTTTGGCGTGTGTGGCATGAGCTTGCTATTTTGTTTTATAGTCTTGTTGTTATGCTTTCATGTTGTAGTTTGGTGAATAGGTCATCCTTGTGATGATCTATTTTTATGTGTTCCTTGTATTTTTTTTAGAATGCCTCCTAGGGGTAGAGCCAGAGGAAGAGTTTGAGGTAGAGCCTTTGTTCCTCGTCATAGCACCTAGATTAATGCTGATCAGGGTAATCAAGGTGAGCAACAGGGGGAACAATGTGCTGAGAACCAAGCCGAAGGGCTTGGGGATGCTCAGGCTTTAGCTCTTTTGCAGCATATTGTGGATCGTTTAGGACCTCGTCAGCAGGTATCTCATGAGGAGGATTCACACCCTTCTCGTCAAGATGGTCAAGATGCTAGAGCTGAGCGGGAGTGTTCTTGTAGTCTAGGTCATTCCAGAGCAGATTTTGTGAGGGATAGGGTGGATGGAGATAGGGTTGATGTTGGTCACATGAGGGATCTCCTTAGAGCCTATCCCCCTACTTTTGATGGTTCTGGTATAGGTACTGAGGTAGAGACTTGGCTGATCGATCTCGATTAATGCTTTGCTATGCATCCTTACAGTAGCAATACTAGAGCTCAGTGTGCCATTATGCATCTCAGAGGTTTTGTGTCTACATGGTGGAGAGTAGAGGAGAAAAAGATTCACCTAGACATTGCTTTTGTTTCTTGGGAACTATTCTTAGAGAGGTTTTGTGCACGATTTCTTTCTAACTTCTACTAGCAGGGATGTGCTGATGAGTTCCATAAGCTTCATTAGTTGACTATGATGGTAGATCAGTATGAGCATTGCTTCTTTGAGCTTAAGTAGTATGCTAGAATTTTTGATGATGAGTCAATGTTAGTGCAACATTTCATCAGGGGCTTGAATGCTCGTATTAGTGGTGGTGTTCGGGTGTTTGAACCGAAGACCTTAGAGATCATCATGGAGAAGGCAAGGTTGATAGAGGACAATCTGGTTAGAGGCTTTGGTGGTCAGGAAGGTTTTCAAGTTGGTAATGCCCCTCCTTTAGGATTAGTTATTTGGGATACACAGTCTTAGGGAGCTGGGCCATCTAGATCTCAGTCTACACCTTCTAGATTTGGTCAACGAAATATGCATAGGTCTTCTCAGTCTCAATAGAGTGGACAAAGTCTTGGTACTCCATTTTCTAGGGATCATCTATGTCATCGTTCTCAGATTAGGAAATAGAGTGGTCCAACGCAGAGTTCTTAGAGTGCACAACAAAGATCTAGGGGTGAAGGAACCTAGCAGTCGCATGCGCCATTTTTGGGCTGAGGTTTTGGAAAAGGTGGTTGTTTTTCTTGTGGGAAACATGGTCATATAGCTGTTTAGTGTCCTTATAGATCAGTAGTTGGAGGTAGTTAGAGATAGGCTACTTTAGAGCCTACAGTAGGTGATACTGGTAGATCTCAGAGTTTTTTCAGTGGTTGATAACTGTCAAGTTGAGCATCAGGGCACCATGGTTGAGTATTCAGGTGTGTTATGTGGGATTACCACATCTATTTTGTTTGATTCAAGAGCTTCAAATTATTTGATTTCTCCTTCTCTCATAGAGCATTGTGGACTCTTGGTGGCAAGGCAAGATGTTGGTTGGCAGGTTGAGTTAGCCACTAGAGCCAAGGTGGCTATAGACTCCCTGGTTCATGGTTGTGTGTTGGATTTGGGAACCATCACTACCACAGTGGATCTTTGAGTGTTGCCTTTGGGATCCTATGGAATTGTTTTAGGCATGGATTGGTTGTAGACACACCAAGCCAATATAGATTTCTGACATAAGTCAGTTCGGTGTGTAGACAATGTTGGGAAGTGTGTTGAGTTAGTTGGGGTCCAAAGACCCATTTCTCTCCATGTGATTTCAGCCTTACAGCTAAAGTGTTCCATGTGAAAAGGTTGTTAGATGTTCACTATTTCAGTTAGTGATCTTGCTAAGGGTGGGATTTAGGAGGTATCTCTTGATGACCATCCTCTTCTTCAGGAGTTTGTAGATGTCTTTTCGAGTGCTATTCTAGGTATGCCGCCTAAGCCAAACATAGACTTTCTTATTGATCTCATTCCTAGAGTAGAACCTATCTCTCGGGCACCGTATTGAATGAATACTCAGAAGTTGAGTGAGTTGTGATTGTAGTGGGAGGAGTTACTAGAGAAGGGTTTCATTCATCCTAGTGTATCCCCTTAGGGAGCACCTGTCATCTTCGTGAAGAAGGACATATATCTTTGCTTGTGCATTGATTATCACCAATTGAACAAAGTGACAGTGAAGAATTGTTACTTGTTGCCTCGGATAGATGATTTGTTTGATCACATGAGGGGAGCCAAGGTGTTCTCCAAGATAGATTTGAAGTCAGGATACCATCAGCTTCGCATTCATGAGGCGAACATTCATCAGACAACATTTTGTACACGCTATGGGCATTATGAGTTCACAGTTGTTCCTTTCAGATTGACCAATGCTCCATCAGTTTTCATGAGTTTGATGAATGGGGTGTTTCGCACCTATCTTGACCAATTTGTTCTCGTGTTCCTTGATGATATTTTTATTTATTCGAGGACTATGGAGGAGCATGAAGGCCATTTGTAGCAAGTGTTGTAGTGCTTGCGAGATAATCAGTTCATAAATTTGGCCAAGTGTGAGTTCTTCTAGTCTGAGGTGAGATATTTGGGCCATATCATTTTAGGAGAGGGTATCACAGTGGATCCTTTTAAGATTTAGGCCATTGTGGATTGGCCAACACTGATGGATGTGGCTGAGGTTCATAGTTTCATGGGATTGGCAAGTTACTACCATCAATTTGTGAGATATTTCTCTAGGGTAGCCCATCCCATCACCTCTCTTCAGTGGAAAGGAAAGAAGTTTGTGTGGTCAGGTCAATGTAAGTTAGCTTTTTAGGCTCTTAAGGAGCAGCTGACTAGTGCACCCATCCTTGTAGTGTCAGATCCTACAGGTGATTTTGTAGTGTGCACTGATGCTTCATTGGAAGGTGTGGGGGTAGTTCTTATACAAGAGGGATGAGTGATTGCATATGAGTCCTATAAGCTCAAGGATCATGAGTTGAACTATCCCACCCATGATTTGGAGTTAGCGGTTGTCATCCATGCACTTGTGTGTTGGAGACATTTCCTCTTGGGACATCGGTTTGAGTTGCATAGTGATCATCGTAGTTTGTAGTATATCTTCACTCAACTAAATCTAAATGCTCGGCAACATCATTAGATGGAGTTCCTCTTTGATTATGACTTTGAGGTTTGCTATATCTAGGGAAAGGAAAATGTTGTTGTAGATGCCTTGAGCAGGAGGAGATATGAGATCTCAGTTTTGTCCCTTGGAGTGGATTTGTGAAGCCATATTTTGGAGTCACTTCCTAGTGATACTTGGTATCAGGAGTTGAAAGCAGAAATCAAGTCTAGGAGAGTCCTTGAGGGCAGGTTTGCAGGTTTCTCTCTCAAGCCTGATGGATTGTTGTGGCATCTTGGTCACAATCATGTTCTAGATTCTAGCGATCTTTGTTCCTTGGTGTTGTCAGAGGCCCATCGTGCACCCTATTGAGCTCACTCGGGTGTCACAAAGATGCATGCCAACCTTTGACAGTTGTATCATTGGGTAGGGTTGCAGAGTGACATTATTGATTTTGTGGCCCAGTGTCTCAAGTGCCAATGGGTGAAGGTAGAATATCAACACTCGACAGGACTATTGCAGCCTCACTCCATGCCTATATGGAAGTGGGACATGATATCTCTTGATTTTATAGGGGGCTACCTATTTCTTCGTGTCATCATGATGCTATTATGGTTACAATGGAAAAGTTGTTCGAGGTGGCACACTTCTCATCCATAAGGTCTTCATACACTACAACATCCGTAGCTCAAGTGTTTATGGAGGATATTGTGCGTTTGCATGGTATTCCTCATAGGATCATTTCTGATCATGATCTAGTGTTCACTTTAGCTTTGTGGACTTCTCTCTAGCATGCTTTGAGAGCTCAGCTTAATTTTAGCTTTGCATACCATCTCGAGACTGACAGACAAATAGAGTGGGTTAATCAGGTTTTAGAGGATATGCTTCAGATGTACGTTATGGATTAGTAGTCTTGTTGGGAGGACTACTTGTACCTGGTTGAGTTTTCTTATAATAATGGGTACCATAATTCTCTTGGTATGTCCCTGTTGATGGTGTTTTCTACACAACAACTCAGATAGAATGTGATATTCTATCTCTCTTGAAAGGTAAATCTCTATCAACAAGCATCAAGAGATAACCCCAAGGTCTCTAATGTCAGGTCTTGACAATGCATAAACAACTCAGTGATAAATCTGAAAATGCTGGTAATCACAAAGGGACCTTACTACAAGCAAATACTGAATCTTTAAATTTATCAGATCTAGCAATATGATGATATTTCCAATCCTAGATTTAACCCAAATGATAAAAGAAATAGCAAAAGATATAAGGTTTTAAAGAGATTCCTAAATCTAAAAACTACTCCTAAGATTAACAATGCAAATGACAAAACACTTGAAATGGACCAATCCCTCAGAAATTGATTTCTATTTGACCCAAATGAATCTACAATCTTACAAAAATAGTGCAATCTTCTAAGGAATTAAATATTTTTAGATCATGAACATTCATTCAAAACAACCCTATTGCAATCGAAATGAATGAACCTTCACAATTGAACTAAGCTTAATGAATATAAAAGTCCAGGCTAACTTTGCAAAGCAAGTAACAATTAGTTGGTTGCAAAAAGTATGGACCAAAGATTGCTGCAACACTTCAAGTACCAAATCATAAACACTATCAATTTATCTAACATTAAACCTAACACATCTATCAAATAACTTAAGCAATTCCAAAGATAGAATCACAAGAACCATGCTAGATAAAATTCAACACAAGAAAGGCACCAAATCAAAATGTCTTCACTTGCATTAAATTTCCCAAAATAGGAACAATTCTAGTATTTTGTTACAACACTTGCTTGCTTCAAAACAAAACTAACTTCTAACCCTAGCTCTTGCTATACTGCTTAATTCGGTCCAAAGAAAAACTATCTAGCCCTTACAAATGAGGTAGAATGCCATATTAATAGAAACCCCCAAGATATGTCTGCCTAGTTAGGGTTTAAAATAATAAAATAGCCACAAACAAGTTGACCAAGAAGAATTCAAAATAAACAAAGTGGACATTAAATGCAAGTAATCCATCCAGGTCGGCCTGGGGTCTCTAACAAAGCTCGGTCCAATGAATGTAAAGGAAGAGGAGAAATAATGGGAAGCACAAATTCCAATGTAGCCTTGCATTAATTGCTTCCCCCTCTATCTTTATTTCACTCCACCCTATCATGCACATCAAAAGTATCCTGTCCAAGTCGGCTATAGGTGGTAGAGGTAAAATCTTGATTCTCTTCTCAATAGATTTAATATTTTCTCTTAACTGTTCCACCAACTTATCCCACTCAACCTTACTGGTTTGATATTTATCAATAACTGCAATATAGGTGGCTGCATCATCCAACTGATGTTCAGTAACTGGATCTTCACTGATTGGATAATATACATCTCGCCACCATTTTCTCAACTGTTCTAAGCTCAAATGCTTCAGTGCAAACTTCTTTCTGCCTATCATCACTTCATAGAAGGAAATGCATTTATTATAGATATCGGTTAGGGTGTCTTCAATTTTCCTCCTCTGCTTATATACCTTCTTCAAAAAAAATTTCCTTATTGGAAAAGCTTCAAGCCATTCCCAAGGTTCTGTAGCTCTGGAGGAAGGAAGAATTCCATCACTCACCAACTTATCTTCAGTATACTCCATGATGGTCTTGGTCTTTTGCAACAAGAAATCTACATCTTCTTTATCTTGAGCCAATACATCTTTCAACCAATTTATTGACCTCATTGCATCTCCTTCGGTTGAAAGGATGTCTTTGATAGCATTATCTCCCTTAGTTTGCACTGCTTATAACTAGTTTGTTGTGGCAAGGGTAGTGGTCTTTATCCTCTCCAGCTCTATTATGGTTTCTTGTGGTAGGAAACTCATAGCAGAAGATGAGCTAATAGATTGAAAGGGTTTCATCAAGTCTTGCAAGTGCTTCTTTAATTTCTCATTCTCTTTCTTTAGTTCTTGCTTAGTCTACACTTCTTTCCTCAACCTACCCAAGATCACAACACTAGAGCTTTCATACTCTTCAATCTCTTGTTAAGTAGGCCCTAGGTTAATGGTCTGTACATTGTAAGCAACTCTAGTTACATCATCTCTGTTCTTATCAGGGGAAGGAGTAGCAATGTGGACTACCTTGTTATTTGTTTCATCTCTCTCAATCTTGGAGATGACCCTGGATTTCATCTTTGCCAATAGCTCATCCCAATTGGGAGGGGTGTCATCCAAAACAATTTGTTTTCTCTTTAACTCCCTATCCAACCAACTTGGGGAAGTAGATTTAGGTTGTACTTTACTCTGTCCAACTTCATCTTGTTGATCTCTAGGTGCATCTTCGCTCAAATTCTATTTCTCAAGGACTTCCTCAACTGTTTCTTATTTTTTTCATTATGCTCTTCTTCTTCATGCACCGGTGATGGAGTCTTAATTGGTATTTCCTCTCTTTGAGGAGGTCTATCTTCTTCACTCCTAGCAGGTGAATCATCATATGTAACTAGGGGAGACTACAAAACCCTCTCTATTTCCGCCTCAGCACTATAGAGGTCACCTTCTTGAAATTCTTCTCCCTCTGGATCTGGATGAGTTTCTGCTTCCTTGGATTCACCTAGTTCACCCGACACATTACTGGCTTCATGAGGAGGAGGAACATTATCATGTTGTTCTGCAAGAGGAGCGATTGGAATAGCATCCTTCTGTGGCACACTATCCTTAGGAGGAGTTCTAGATTTCCTTGAATATACATGTGTCCTTTCCCCTGAGCTTTCTACATTTATCACAGGTGGGCCAAATTCTTCTCCTGCCTTGGAGCTTCCCTTTTCCTTATGTGGCATTCTTACTATCCCTCTCCTTTTGGGCACAAAATCACTAACCTCTTTGTCTTCCTTTTCAACTTCATATATTGTTGGCTTCTTAGTCCTTAAAGCATGCCCCCTTTTCTTGGAAATAGGATTTCTTTGTTTTGCTACCTCCTGTACTTCCTCTACTTGAACATCCTTAATCTTGATTTAGAAAGGAGAGCTCACATTGCCCTCACCCTTAGGATCCTATTCAGTTGACTCCTCAGAAGTATAATGAGACTCCAAGTCTCCCATCAGATCATAGGTGCATTGCACACCTTCACTTTCCAAATCCCACATCTTTGTATACTTAATTATTGGAGTCATGAGTTGTTCTAGTTCTATTTTCTCCTCTTCTAGCCACTCCACTTCTCCAACTGGTTTGTCCTTCACTGCCTCATAGGCATGGACCTGAATCAAATCTCCATCATCTTCAACTTGATCTGGAATGGCCTTCACATTATATAGTTGAACCAAGTTAACAGGTAGCCTAGAAAACTTCTTCTTTTTAATCTCAAATTCATCACTACAATTGGCCCAATAGTCTTCTATATCATCCTTGTGACTATATTCTCTATTGGGATTCTTCTGTGCTTCACTAGTTCTATCAAACCTAGACCTCTTGGAATGGAAGGATAACCCAAGAGTGCTCATTTCTTCCTCAGAAGCATAGGCCAATTTAATAGAAGGGCAAGCCTCACCAGTGGCTATCCTCAAAGGAAAATCTCCACTGAATCTAGTCTTATGCTTATCTTTTTTCACAATGGCATCAAAATCACATATTTTCCTTGTAACTTCCAGAAGTATAATGTGATCTATTGGATGCCTAGGAAGTCTATATGGAGCCCTCTGACATCCATCTATCCTTATGTATGAGAAGGTGAGAAACTGTGTGAACCAAGCCCCATACCTTTTGATCAGCTCCTTGGCATTGTCAGATATCCTCACATGCTCTGCACCTTGCAATAATCTGGTGATGTACATGGTGAATGCATCATTCACCCTCCTATAGCTCGAGTTACCCAGATGCAGCTATGGATAAACCTCATAGATCACGTCCTACCCAAACACACCTCTCGTACTTAGCCCCTTGTATGGATGGAATCTTGCAAGCGCATAGACTAAGTAGGAAGTGATTATGAAGGTCTTTGTTTGCAATACATTGCACATCTATTCATGAATCATAGCACTTATAACACCTGCCCAATGATAGTTAATATTCTACTTCATCCTCACAATGGCATGGAACATCCAATTCTCAAATACATCGGCACTCTTCAACCCTAACACTCTACTGAGAAGGGTAATAACATCATAGTACTCCTTGAATTTAGCTCTAAATAGCTGCTTGGGTAGTTTTGAAAAGTTGGACTTGGGCTTTTCCAACCAAGAATTGATGACCTGCTAGGACTTGATGGTATCTTCCTCATATAACTTCTTTACCATATCCATATCAAAATCCACCACATGAGATCTGTTTGGCATGTCAAAGGTCTAGGCTATATCTATACAAGATTTAAATTTTCCACAATTCTTCCTTGGGGACCAACTATCCTTTAGGTACCATTGTCATAGTGTCTAGCACACTCTAGCACTAACTCATAACATTGCACTGTAGAAGGAAATCTAGCTACATGTGCCAATCCTGATTCCAAAGTCCTTCTCACTAGCAAAGGAAGGTTCTGTGTAGCCATTCTTGTCTTGAACTCTTCATAATCCCACAATCCAACATTAGTGTCAGTTGCCTCTGACCAGAAAAAAGTAAGCTTGCTCTCCAAAATTATGCTCCTGATGTCCATCTTGATTCTTTCTGCTTCAGAAACAGAAGACCCCTCTGCACTTGTCACTTCCTTACTTGACTCAGCCTACATCCAACAAAGAAACCATAGTGAAGATCACATAACACCCAAGTGAACCATTCAAAAATAACACATTCAGCCAAAAAACAAGTCCAATGATAATCCAAATGCTCTAAAACCTCATAAAAATTAATCATCTCAAAGCTTGGGTTTTCAACCATCCTGCGGAATCTAGGCTAGAGAGGAATTTCAAAAAATTCCCAGCCAGGCGGATTCTAGCAAAATAAGCATAAAAGCATCAAATAATCATGTATTTGACCATCACCAACTAAGAAACAACATGATACATCCTTATACAACTCAAGCTGATCATACAATGCATAATCATCAACTAATAAATCACACTCTCTCAGTTCATCATTTTCAAAGAATGTTTTGGAGAAATCTGCCCAAGATGGATTTTCGTGAAAGTAGCAATGTCTTAGGAATTCTGGGAAAATGAAGGGACAAAGGAAATTTTGGGAAAATCTGGTAGGAACAGAAATCCATGAAGCAAACAAAACTCTGGACTACAATACATTTCGGGAAAAACAGAGAGAACATGGAAAATTAGGGAAATCCGCCAACAAATGAAAATCCTCAAACTGAAGGAAAACCTGAATGTCGATGTTCCCTCACAATTTCACTCAAATTGATCGAACGATCACAAATTTGAGGAACTTGGGCCTGAAACTGACTCGATTTGGACCTCCTATAGATCATCTTTAAACTCCAAGCTCAACTTCAAGGAAATCGAAAGGAATTGGTGATGCCTTAAGCACAAAACCATAGAATTCTGCCATTGACATATAGGGAAAGTTCGGGCTCTGATTACTCAACTGCTAAGTTTTCACAAATTTTTTTTATGGCCACACAAGCAAGCTACCTCAAAATAAAATCAAAAGATGAGCTCAAAAACTCACTCGAGATTATCAATCAAACACAATCGAGCAACCCTAGCCTCAGACATTCAATTCCCACACACTTAGAAATTCAAACTCCAAGCATGCTCAGGACGTTAAAGAATCACTCATGCTCAACAATGAAAAGCAAGTCAATAGATACATACCATTGATGGAGTGAAATTCGATTATAACAATGACAAACAATAGTCCTTGGCACCAGAGCAAACAACAACAGTTATGATGCCTAGAAAAACAACCACCAAATCCAACAATTCACAAATTCGATCACAAAATCCAACCAAGCACTCAAGATCATGCACTTTGGGTCAATTAGAGAGAAAATGATAAAACATAATAGCCCAAAATTCTCCAAAATTGATTAAATACCTTGCTCGGAAGTCGTACAAATGATCATAAATGCAATTGACAAGACTAGCAAAAACAGAACTTGGGAATCCAACAAGACAATAGACATTCAAAAAAATCCGCTCACGACGGAATTCCATGAAGACCAAGAAATTATGAACCACAGTGCAACGCAGCCAGCATCAGGTTATGAGAGGATCTAGGAAATTCCGCCAGGAGTGGATTTTCTCGAAAAATAGCCAAAAACCTAAAAATTGTCGAAAACACTAGATCCTCAAAATGCTTCCTAGAAGGGGGGCATTTGCACAAATAAGATAATCATTCAAGCACATGCAAAGGTAACAAAACCTCAAAATAACAAGGGCCAAAATACTAAAAGTGAAAGCAAAAGAGGGTCCCTGCTTTTAGCAAGGCATGTGTGCAAAAACTACACAACAAATGGCAACTTCACTGGGAAAATGCTCTAGAGCATTTCAATGACAAACTGGAATCAAGAAACCAAAATCTCTGGTTTTAGTCCTTGTATTAGGTCACCAATTTGGAAAAGTTTCAAAACTCATAAATAAGTAAACCAGTCTTATACTAGGGTCAAAGTGTGTGCATATGTGTTCATTCCATTTTCCTTGGTTGCAACAAGGATCAAATTTGGGTTGACTAGGATACATAAGGATTCTAACTCCAAAAGCAACCTGGATAGAGCCTCGTTGCTAGTCAGGCATCTATAGCCCTGACGAGGTTATCACTATGATTCCCCCCAAGCATAGCTCTACTGCCAGCCAGGCATCCATAGCCTCGATAGAGATACTTGGATACTCCTGATAAGTTGAATTCATTCTTTTGATTTTCAATATTTTCTCTTTTTCTTCTTTTTGATAGTTCTTTTCTTTTTAATTTTTCACCTCAACCTGTGAACAATGAAGTTCACACTTAGGGCTGGGAACCACAGTGGCACTGAAGTAGAATATAAGATTTTTCACCTAAACAGATTTCATAGGAGCCCCTCACAACCTTGGAATTTTAAAAGATCTATGTAAAATGTAAGACCCAAGTACATTACGAATTTAACTCAATCCCCTAGCTTATCCAATCAAAACACTTAATAAAAATGACACCAAATAGAGGACTTTCACAAAATGACTATGGAAAAAAGATTGAAGTTTGTAAGAGAAATATTTAGAACAATTCCAGATAATAATATGATTGCCTTGCAGGTGCAACACATCAGAAGAAAACAAGAAAACCTCCAAAGCAAGAGCGGAGAAAAACCAACCAAATTGAAAGCAAACCTAAACTAACCAAAACAAAACAAACAAAAGCAAAGTAGAAAGAGAAACCTACTCTAACCAAAGCAAAACAAAGCAAACCAAAACAAAAAAGGAGCCTAATCTAACTATATACAAGGAAAGAGTTGTAAAAAACTCAAGATTGGAAATAATTCTTCAAGTACTACCCTTTGATAGGCAGTGGGATATATTCCCCAGTGAGAGTTTTCAAGCGAAAACCATTATTGCCTAGGATCTCTAAAATCTAATAAGGGCCAAGCCAAAGTTTGTCAAATTTACCATGCTCCCCCTTACGGTCATGGGATTTATCCCAGTAGAGAACCAAGTTAGAGATTCGAAAGGATTTTACCTTGGATCTTCTATCAAACCACCTTTTGACTATCCCCTAATGTTTGGAAAAGTTTTCAAGGGCCTCATCTCTTTTCTCCTCAAGGTTTAAGAACTCAACAAGTCTGGCTTCACGTTTATCCCCTTCATCATAATATTCATTAATGAATTGTAGGGTGGGGATTTTTAACTGAATAGGAAACACAGGTTCTAACCCATAAACCAGGTGGTAAGGGGATACTCCTATGGAAGTCGTGTGCCTTGTACGATCTTCCTAGAGAGCAAATCTAAGCTGGGTGTGCTAGTCTTTAGGATTTCTTTCTAACAACTTGTGAATAATAGTCAGGAGATTTTTATTAGAAGACTTAGCCAAACCATTACCCTGAGGGTAATAATTGGATGCAAACTTAATTATAATTCCATGATCAAAGGCCTAATTAGAGAATTTCAATGATGCAAATGCATGACCATTATCACAAACCAAATACATAGGACATCCAAAGCGGTTAATAATACCTGATTCAATGAAATTGATTACCACCTTAGAAGTACATTGCTTGCAGGAAAGATCCTTAGTTCATCTCGTGAAATAATCAGTAACAGTGAGAATATACTTGTGGCTTGTAGAGGAAGGCGGATTGATTGGACCTATGAAGTCCATTCCCCACTGTGCAAAAGGTTTTACCTCAAAGACTGGTTGAAGTGGGAGTGCTGCATACTTCTCTTTGGTTGCTACAGTCTGACACACATGAATTTTTTTGACATGGTTGTGTGTGTCATTGAAAAATTTGGGCCAATAATAACCATCTCTCAGAATCTTATTTACTATAAAAGGTGCAGATCCATGGCTCGTACCATATCTGTCGTGAAACTCCACCATTACTCTTTCATATTCTGCTTTTCCTAGGCACCTTAAGTAAACACCCTCATGATTTTTCTTATATAGAACAAATCCCTTCAGCATGAAACTGTCACTCTTCAAATGTAATGCTCTTCTCTGTACCACATTAAGATGGTTAGGATACCTTTGAGTTAGGAGATAGTGAATGATATCATCATACCGTTCCTTGGGAGAAACATCTTCAAGATTGTAATGTTGGGCTACAAGATTAGGGCCTATTTCTGTCATTGTCCTTGTAAGTCCTTTCCCTCTTACTAGCTTCATGGGTTGAATCTCAATATCATATTCTTGTAACATAGTCACCCTTTTAGCTCTGCACTCTGCCAACTCATTCTACATCAAAAACAACTTGACTACAGGATCAAGAACTATTGCAAAGACCTTGTTCCTGAGAATATAGTATCTAAATATTTTCATAGCTCTAAATAAGGCATAAGCCTGCTTCTCCACACTTGGGTACCTTATTTTTGCATCTTTCAATGGTGCGCTCATAAATTCTATGGGATGTTCATTTCCTTGATCAGACTTTTGGGTCAACATAGTAGCACAGGAGTGGTCAAAAGCAAATGAATATATATAGAATGGCTTAACATAATCAGGACTCACTAATATTGGAGCCTCAACAATAGCCCTTTTAATCTCTGCAAAAGCTTCCTTAGCTTCTGTACTCCATTCAACTTTAGCTTCCTGCTTCAACATTGCATTCAGTGGCTTGACTATTTCTACAAATCCAGTGATGAACTTCCTTACAAATTTGATTTTTCCAAAGAATGATTTCATTTCTTTCTTGCTAGTAGGTGGCTGGATCTTGATTATAACTTCCACTTGTTCAGGATCAATGGCAATTCCTTTCTCAGAGATAACGTGCCCCAACAATTTTCCCTCTGTAACTCCAAAGATGAATTTCTTTGGATTGAGAGATATGCCAAACTCTCTACACTTCTGAAACACCTTGCACAAATCTATTATATGATCACCTCTCTTTTTGGAAAAGACTGTCAAATCATCCATATAAATGATTATGCATTTACCAATTATGTCCTTAAAAGCAATGTCCATGGCTTTCTCAAAGGTGGATCTAGCATTGATCAAACCAAAGGGAATCCTCCTATAGGAAAAAGTACCCCACTTGGTGGTGAAAACAGTTTTATGTCTGTCCTCATATTGTACCATAACTTGATCGTATCCAAAGTAGCCATCCAAGAAAGAAATCATTTGAGATCCATTGACAATCTGAAGTACTTCATCCAACAAGGGTACTAGATAATTATTTTTTTCTAATGCTCAGTTAAGGTTCTTAAAATACACACAAAGCCTGATTTCACGATTCTTTTTTCTTATAGGAACCAAGTTTGCAACCCAGGTTGAATGTCTAACTGGGAATATGATTATGGCAGACATCAACTTCTGCACTTCCTTTTGAATTACTGGTTCTAGTAGAGCATTGATTGGCCTCTACCTCTACCTGAAGGGTCTTACTCCAGGATTGAGAGGGATAGTGCGAGTTATAATTGATGTGTCATAGGTTTTCAAGTCCTCATAACTCCATGCTATTACATCTTGATATGTATGTAATGCATTGATTATTCCTTTCCTTTCTTCTGGAGTACACACATTGCCAATGAAGACATTTTTGACATCATCTTGAGTCCCCATATTATACTTTGTACATTGTCCACGGATGGACTCTTTTTTGGAATCTTGTTCTTGATCTCTAATCTTATTCAGATCAAAAGTCCTTTCTAGTTGCACCATTCCTCTGGGAATAGTATTGGTCTTTAGATTAATTACCCCTTCCAAATCCATCTCTACTTGGAGTTCAGTTTCATTAATAATTTGAGAAGAAAAGACCTCTGAGCTTGTGATAAAATCCAAAATATGCTTATCATCTGCAAATACCTATAAATTGGTAATGTTGTCAGGTATTGAAGGTACTGGGGTCAGTTCCACCATAAACTTCTTAAATCCAAAAAGAGATAGAGGCTGCAATGTACTAGCTACTTGAGCAAGGGAGTCAACTGTTTGGTTTTTACTATGTGGGATCAACTGAATGTTGAAGGCATGAAATCCTTCAATAAGGTCCCATAGTTTATGCCTATAATTGGTCATCCTTCAGTCATGATATGAGTATTGCCTCCTGACTTGTTTGACCACTAACTTAGAGTCCCTAAATACTTGCAAAATATTAACCTTTTTCTTTAGTGCCATGAGCAACCCATGAATCAAAGCTTCATATTCTGCTACATTATTTACAATGAAATTGAAGTCTATGATCAACAAAGAAAGTTTTACGTCTTGGACTAATTAGCTCAAATCCTGCCCCAGCTCCTTGCTTTGATTTGGATCCATCAAATCTTAAAGTCCAACAACCAGCAATTGTAGAATTCCTTGCTGTAGCTCTTGCACTATTGCTGTTGAAAGGTTCCTTAGAAAGCATCACCTTCTTCCCTTTAGGATCCTCTTGAAAATTCTAAATATTGATTTTGACTGTTGGAATGGGGTTGATCCATTTTTGTATTTGTTCAATTGCAGCCTAGCACAAGCAACAATCCAATTCAGAGTGGGAGGCATTATGAACCCTACACCAATTTGGCAAGAGTAATTCGCCAAAATTCATTCCTCTACCCAACTAAACCTGATCTTCAATACACTTTTGAATGAATTCCTAGAAACTGTCCAACAAGCCAAGTTGATTATCTTTAGGAACATCATCACTTATTGGTTCCACCAAGGCTTCAGTACCACTAGATTCAGCTATGAGTTTAATAGGTGCAACATGTAACATAAGGATTTCTTCTACATTAGATTCCTCAAAAGGGGTTGCAAGTATGTAATTTCCCATGCTCACTTCTGATATCAAAATCTCATTCGAAGTGTTTTGATATTTTTTAATCATATACTTCATCCTAGGCTCCCTTTCATTCCTGATCTGATTTGGCACTCCCTTCTAGGGAAGCCACATATGAGAGTGATTAGTTGATACATATCCATTCAAGGCCCTGGTAAAGTCTCTTCCCAATATTAGACTGTAATCATTAGGTATATCTACCACATGTATATTAATAACTTGTTGAATTCTAGGGTCAGAGACAACCTGCATATGAATCATGTTCAAATCCCCTACAAAATTAACCTTAGTTCGATCCAGTTGAATAAATTTCTTTTGGGAGTCAACAAGAGTGATACCTAAGGCTCTACAAACACCAAAAGGCATTACATTGGTAGAAGCACCTAAATCTAACAAGCAATTGTGTAGGTTTTTACCAAATATGTGGACAAAGATCAGAAATGGAGGAGTGTCCATTTTACCTTGGAACAGAGTCAAGGGAGTATCCACCTGAGAAACTTGAGTTTTTTCCTTCTCTTTCCCTTTATCTCCAGGTGGTATATGAATCTAATTATGAATCTAATTCTACCCTTTTACTAGTTGGGAACTGAATGCTTTATTAACACTCTCCCTGACTGAATTATCTTGTGACACTGAGCTAGCATTGTAAGCTCCTAAAACTGCATTTCTAATAGTTCAAACTCTCAATAATTCATATGCAAAGAGACTTACCTTTAACTTCTTGAGTTCTTCTACAACATATATGGCCAATTGTTTTGTACTCAGATCAGCAGGGGCCTCTTTCAGACATTCCACCACCCTATCTTTGCTTGCTTCAACACTCCTTCCTTTTGATGGATCAATTTGTATTTGTCCTTCCTTTGAAAGGTACTATTTAGGCACATGGGGATATAATGGATTATTACTGGTATTGGGATCTGGAGGTGTGGTGAAGTTGTTTGGAGGAATGGAAGTGGTAAAGGGGCCTCCAGCCTGTGGACGTCTGTGTGGCAGGTCCCTCAGATCATATTTCTGAACAGGCCTCTAGAAGGTTTGTACCTCTTCAACATAAACTTCTTCATCCATGGGGCCATTGTTATTCACTGGATTTTCATCAAACAACTATGTAATCTCATCTCCATTGCACACCTGATCCGCCTCTTCCTTCAGCTGGTCTACTTTTCTTCAGGCACATTTTCGTTGCTCTATGGAAAAGGAGCATGATTTAGTACCAACACTGATGAATCATAGGGAGTAGATGGAACCATTTCCTGACTACTTGCATTATTCTCTACTTCATACTGAAAAACTGAAGTTGTTTTCTGGAACTCTTAACAATCTAACTCAAAATGTTGACTTGTTTTATGGAGCCTACACCATCTTGATAAAGTAGCCTCAGCTAAATATACACCACTTGGATGCTTCTCTTGATTGACTGGATGATTGACTGGCTAATCCAATGGGGTGGGAATAACTCCATTGTTAGGCCTTGTATTCCAAGTCCTATTTTGTCTGGGTGGTTGTCTCCTGTCAAACCCTTGTCCACCATATTGACCCCTATCAAAGTTCTAGCCTGAAGATTTTCCTTTATCATAATTTTGTCCTCTATCATTATTATATCCTCTATCATTATTATATCATCTTTCAGGATGTTGTCCCCTATCGAAATGTTGTCCTTGTTGATTTTCCCAATTTTCTCTGCTATGATTGGACTACATACTTCTTTGAGCGGCTTGTAGCTGATTGTTCTAGTTCCTCAAATAAGTTACCTCCATATTCAACTTCTTCACTTGTTCAGTCAATTCATCCAGTCTCTCCTTGTGAGGATTTCTATATGGAGGCTGATTTTGGGGATATCCTACTATAGTATTGGCATTCAACAATTTATTCAATACTTTAGAATTCTACAAATATTTGGGAAAATTAGCTTGAGGCTGTGGATGAAGAGTTTGATTTACATTTTGCTGAGGGTAGTTGATGGTGGGTGGAACTTGGCTCATAGGAGGTCCTGGGTGAGGGAACATAGGCAACAGAGGTATTGGATTCATGATAGGAGTGTGATTAGCGAGATCCTAATTGAAAGCTAGGACTTGCCCAGGGTGGGCAGCGGGTCCTAGTGACGGTAAAGGCCCAGATAAGTGTTGTCTTAAAGCAGTGCTAACCTTCACAGCCTCTGTGTATGCATCAAGTAGGGTATTAGGAGGGTTGTTTCTCCATTTCATGAAGGTGGATATCAGACTGTCAAGTCCCTAATAATAGACTTCTAAAGCAGTGGGCTCATCAACAACATAAGGAGTTTGCAATCAGGTATAGGCACGATGAAACCTGTTGTTAAAGGACCCTATGGGGTCATGGACTTCTCTCTTAACATTAGTGAACTAAAGATAAAGCTCATTGGGACTAATGGGAATCCTAAACTTCTTTAAGAATGCAGTCTCTAATTTAGTCCAATTATGAATAGACCCAACAGGTAAATGATTGTACCAGTAGAATGCATCTTCCCCCAAGGAATAAGGAAAGAGCCTACATGCTACATCCTCATGATTGATTCCTCTATCCTTAAGTCCAGTCTGAAAGATCTGTTGATGGTGTTTTCTGCACAGCAACAACTCAGACAGAATGCAATATTCTATCTCTCTTGAAAGGTAATTTTCAACAAGTTACTGAAAATCACCCCAAGGTCTCTCGGGTGTCAAGTCATGACAATGCATAAACAACTCAGATAATATGTGAAATGCTGGTAATCACAATTGGACCTTACTACAAGCAAATTGTATCTTTCCAATTTATTAGATCTTGCAATATGATGATCTTAAATCCTAAATCTAACCAGATGATCAAGAAACAACAAAAGATAAGGATGCAAGAATATGATAAGATCTAAACTATTCCTAAAATGAACAATGCAAATGACAAATATCTGGAATGAACCAATCTCAAGTTACCAATTCTTGCTTAACCCACAATGCAGTATCACAAGAATGGTGCAATCTTCTAAGGTATATAGATTTTCAAATAATAGATATTCATCCACAATTGAACTAAGCACAAATAATTGTATGGTCCAGGTTGACTTCACCAGCCTACTACAATCAGATAGTTACTGGGAGTATAGACCAGAGATTGCTACAAACATTCCAAATATTAAATCATGAACATCATTCACCAAACTAATTCAATCCTGAATACTAAACCCTAGATCTTTAAGCAATTTGAAAGATTGGAACAACAAGAACTATGCAAGATAAGCTAACACAAGAGATTTCACCAGGAAAACCACAATGCCTTCAATTGTATTAGGTCATCAAAATGCTGCAACAATTCGACTGTTCTATTACAATATTTGCTTTAAGAACTAAATTCTGCAAAATACTCTAACTCAACTATATCGAACTCTGACTCTTACTCTTCTATCCTCTTATATCTATATATATCCTTTACAATGAGGCAGGAATGCCTTTTATAGAGAATTCATAAAACATGTTGGCCCAGCCAAACATTTACAAAATAAAATTAGCCAAAACAAGTTGGCCTTAGGAATTTCAAAATAAGGCACACAGTAAATGCCAATATATCATCAAGGTAAGCTTAGACACATTCCCCAATGTTGCCCAGATCAACATATGCCCTATAATAATAGGGAAGCACAAATCTCAAAATGGGCATTAACTACTACCTCCCTTATCTTTATTCTAATCTTGAACCCTCAAAAATAATTTATCCAACTTGATAATAGGTGGCAAAGGCAAGATCCTTAGCCGACATTCAATGGAGCCAATCTCCTCTTTTGACTATTCAATAACTTTATTCCAATCATCCTTGTGAGCCTAATACTTATCCATCACCACCAAGTAGGTTGCTGCATCATCCAACTGGTGCCCTGTTATAACATTCTCAGAATATAGAGCATACACATCATGCCACCACTCCCTTAATTGTTCTAAGCTCAGGTACTTAGGAGCAATTTTCCTCCTACCGGTCATAATCTCAAAAAATGCAATGCACCCCTCATAGACTCCAGTCAAATCACCATCTATCAGCTTCTTTCATTTATAAATCTTCCTCATAGCCTTTTTCCGAATCTGCAAAGCCTCAAACCATTCCCAAGGTTCATTAAATCTGGAGGAAGGAAGAATCCCTCCTGCAACCAACTGATCCTTTCCATATTCCATGATCACTTTGGATTTCTGCAACAGAAGGTCAATATCCTCCTTGTCCTAGGATAGCACATGCTCCAACAAGTCTTTGACTCTAACTACATCTTTTCCAACCAAAAGAACATCCTTTATTGCATTATCTCCTTTGACTTGCACATCCTTCAACCAATCCATTGCAGTCTGGGTAGAAGCCTTCATCTTTTCAATCTCGAAAATATTTTCCTTGGGCAAGAAACCAGGGGTAGCAGAGGAAGAGGGGTGGAGAGATTGCAGGGGCTTCATTACATCTTCCAGACACTTCTTGAGCCTCTCATTTTCCTTCCTAAGCTCATGCTTGGTCTGAGTTTCCTTTCTTAATCTGCCAATTATTACTGCATTAGACCCTTCATATTCTTCAATATCCTGTTCTATAGAAGTTGGTCCAAGGTTGATGGTCTGCACACTATAATCTTTTCCAGTAACCTCTTCTTTACTCTTATCAGTAGTAGGGGTGGCAATATGGATAACTCTGTTATTTACTTCATCCCTTTCTATCCTTGAAACTACCTTAGCCATCTTTTTCTTCTTACCTTTGCCAATCTTGGATAACATCTCATCCCAATCAAGAGGAGTGTCTTCAACAATGACTTGTTTCTTTCTTGTGATCTCCTTTTCTAACCAATCCGGGACAGCAGGTTCCACTTGGATTTCATCTGTCTTTACTTCTTCATGTTTTTCCAGTGTTTCATCTTTTCCTTTCTTAGGAGACTGATCGCCTTGATCACCTAAGTCATGCTCCTCCTCCTGCACAGGTGATGGGGTTCTAACAGGAATATTCTCCTTTTCAGGCGATCCATTATCTTTGCTGCTTTTTGGAGAATCCTCATATTGCACTAATGGAGAAGGATGCCTTTCTTTCTCTTCAACCTCAAGCTCGGCTGTCGCACCAAAGAGTTCTCCCTCCTTGAATGGCTGTCTCTCCACTAGTTTCTTGTTCTTGATGGGTTGTTTGCTCAGGAAAACTTGGTGAAAGGGAAGTAGCTTTAGATTGCTCCACAACTGGTGCCTTTGGGAGAGGATCCATCTTCTGCATAGCATCCTTAGGAGATGGAGTCCTTGATCTCCTCGAATAAACTTTAGTCTTTTCCCCTGAACTTTCTACTTCAACAACATGAATCTCATCCTTGGAAGCCTCTTGACCTTTTCTCTTTGAAACTCTAGTTGTCCTCGCCTTCTTTGGCTGCAGAGGAGCATCTTCTTCTGCCTTTTCGAATTCCTCTTCTTCAGAAGACTTGCCTATTTTCAAAGCTCTGCTTCTTTTCTTTCCTTTTGGTTTTCTTTTTGGTTCTGACTCACTTTCTTTGGGGCCTTTGATTTTTATTTTGAATGGTGAGCTCCCTTTAGTTTTCCCTTTGGGGTCATCTTCCCCGGATTATTCTGAAGTGGACATAGGATTGAGATTTCCCATTAAATTAAAGGTACATGGTACCTTCTCACTTTCCAACTCCCAAACCTTATGCTTCAGCCATGAAGTAGTAAATCTCATAACAGGGGCCATTAGGTCCTCCAACTCAGTTACCTCATCATCATTCTAGTTTATCTCCCCAATTGATCTATCTTTAAGGGACTCATATGCATGGTCTTGCACCAGATTCCCATCATCTTCTAACTAGTCAGGGATCAACCTAACATTGTATTGCCTAATTACATCAACCAGAAGCCTGGAGTACTTTTTCTTCCTTGCCTCAAAATCATCCTTGATATTTTCCCAATAGTCTTCTAAGTCATCTTTATGACGGTATTCTTTGGTGGCCTTCTTCTATGCTTCCCCGGTAATATCAAAGTTGGTCCTCTTGGAATGGAAGAAGAAACCATGAGCTGCAAATTCATCCCCTACTGCATGTGCCGATTGGATGGAAGAGCACACCTCGACTATACCAATTCTAAGATGGAAATCCCCACCAAAACCTGTTTTATGCTTTGCCCTTTTGACAATTGTATCAAATTCACATATCTGTCTCACAACCTCCAATAACACAATATGATCAGTAGGGTACCTAGGTAGCCTTTATGGAGCAGCTAGACATCCGTCAATTCTGATGTAAGAGAAGGTGGGAAACTGAATAAACCAGGATCCATATTTCTTTATCAACTCCTTCGCTCCATCTGACAATCTCCCATGCTCCACATTTTGAAGCATCCTAGTGATATGCATTGTGAATGCATCATTGGCTCTTCTATAATTCTGATGTCCTAGGTGTAATTCTAGGTATATCTCATAGACTATATCTTGTCCAAATGTCCCCTGTGGATTCAAACCCCTGTATGGGTAGAATTTGGCTAACACATAAATCACATAGGAAGACATGGTGAACTTCTTTGTTTCTAGGACATCCCTTAATTTCCTATCAATTACAGCACTAATAAGTCCTACCCAATGGTAATTGGTACCCTGCTCAATCTTGTTAATCACATGGACCATCTAGTTTTCCAACACCCCAGCACTCTTCAAACCTGCTACTCTGCTCAAGAATGTGATTACATCATATATATCTGACCTGAATTTAACCCTATGTAATTGCTTAGGCAGTTTGGAAAAATGGGACTTTGGTTTCTCCAACCAGGAATTAATCATTTGTTGGGCTTTAGTGGGCTCATTCTTATAGTAAGTCTTGGCCAGATCCATGTTCAAGGCACACACAGATGGCAAATCCGGCATGTCAAAAGCTTGAGCAATAGAAACAGGATTAAAATTCGCCAAGACTCTCCCTTCGGTACTGACAACCCTTTGTGTGTCAAAGTCATACTATCGGGCACACTCTAGTATCAACTCACAGCACTAGATTGCAAGAGGGAACCCTGCCACATGAACTAGTCTGGACTTCATCATTCCTTGTCTCAGGACCGACAGATCCTTCTGAGATGTTCTCTCTTTGAACTCCTTGTATCTCCATGCTCCAACATTGGTGTCAGAGACCTCAGACCACATAGAGGATACTTTGCTATCAGGAAGTTGACTCTTGGTGTCTAATCTTAATCTTTCTACCTCTGTAATGGAAGATCCCTCCATATCACCCTTGGACTTTCCTGCAGCAGCCCTACTTGATTCAGCCTGCATTCACAAAATAACATCATAAGCATCCAATTATCATACATATTCCAGTCAAAGGGTTAGCATAGAACCACATAAAGCAATTAAGATCCAACAATAATTGCTAATCTTTGAAAATTCAGAAAAATAAAGCAATCCGGGAAAATAAGGTCAAGGCGAAATTCAGAGAAATTTGACCTAGACGGATTCCTGCTACCAAGACACCACTTGCCAAATAAATCATTAGTACGGACAAACTATCATGTGATTATTATGAAATCCATCCATTAGCAATAAGAGATCATCATTTAGCACCTTACCCCATTAGTCCTAACTTCAAGAATCGAAAAGAATGAAACCGGGTAGAAAAACCAGAAAAATCCAGGTAAGACGGATTTTCGTGGACGGTTCAAATAATCTGAAATTCGCTATACTCTGCAGACTTGATAGATATCGGGAAAATCTGAGCACGCAGAAATTTCGCGAACACCTCAGAAACCCGACGAATACTATCGCGTGAACAATGAATTAGATGATCACTATAAACCTCCCTGTTTGGATTCTAATGATCTCAAAATCAATGCCAATAAGCAAAATTTCAAATGCACATGGATTCAAATTCCCAAAGTTCTCAAATGACAAATCCTCATGGCAAAACAATGATGCCCTAATTTTGACGAACAGGCCTCCGCCATGGAAATCAGTGTAGGCTTGGGGTTTGAAATACTATCCTCAAAGATCAATCTAAAGCACTTCGGGGCTTCTCAAGGCAGGGGCTAGTTTAATCTAAGCGCAAGATATGAAAATCATGACAGTTTAACCATTCTTAGTAGTTCTAAGCAAAACACCCAAAACCCCAATCTTGCTAGATATGATGAATTACGCACCTAGGAGCAAAATCCTACCCCGAACGCCCATCAACACTGACCCATTCAACATTTATTGGGTAAAAAAAGTAGTGCATAGTGTGGGTGATGGAGATTCATGAAAAATGGGTCAAACTCTAATTTGACACATACGTAACTATAAAACAAGTAAGGGTTGACCTGGGGAATTACCAATTGACATTGAAGGATCCAATCATGGTGCATAAGAAGACATCTACGATAACTCACCATGGAACAAATTGAACGAAATTCAAACCCGAAGAAGCGACCCCAAAAATGTATGCCCCAGCAACAAAAACTCTGATCAACGCTCAACCAATCTGCAAGTACCAGCTCGAATTAGCAATCAGGACCTCAAATGAAGACTCTCAAACACCAAGGCAGCAAGAAAGTGAATAATGAACTCAAAATGATGCTCAAAAGACATTAAATCCATTCATACTCACATCTGAGCAAAGGTACTTTGAGCATTAATGATCGACAAGACATGTCCAGGAAATCTGGAAAGCCGAGCCCAGAATGGAATTTCAGAAAAAACCAAGCCTCATGGAAAATCTGGATGAACATGAATTCCGCGGATATGGCATAAACTGGGATTTTAACGAATTTCAGGATTTTAATGCAGTCTAGGAAAATCTGCCAGAACCCGGAAAAATCCGTCAAAGCTAGAAAATCCTGGATTCAGGTTAAAACCTAGATTTTCATTAAAAACCAATTTTAAACAATTCAAGCCTCAAGGTAAGACCAAAGTCAACAAGAACAACATCTCGAGACCCTAAAAAGACAAGTCCAATAAAACCAAAGGTCAAAAGACATCATCAAAAGAGGGTCCCTACTCCAAGTGGGGCGTGTGTGCAAAACTGCACAAAAAGATCCTGATGTGTTCCTCAATATTTCTATTGGGATCATTAACGTGGAAATTCAAAAAAAAGTTTTCAGGGTTCTTGGGTATGACATTGTAATTAGCAAAAGTCAATGGAGATGGGTTATTAGCTAGGAAAGCCATTGCTGGAGGTGGGGGTGGTAATGGCTGATTTATGGCTAACTGAGGTTGTTGAATGAGAATGTCCTCAAAATTAGATGAAGATGAACTTGATGAAGATGAGGATGATGGAGATGATGGAGGTGGTTGGGTGGATTATGATTCTCCCCTTCTGTTGGTCCTTCTTGACCTAGTAGGAGTTGGTAATTCTTGAAATTCCTCCTCCCCTAGAGTAGATCTAGTTCTTCTAAATCTTTCAGGAGAGATGGAAGACAAAAATCGATCCAATTTTCTTATTTAGGCCCTCCTTGAGAGGATTGGTCCAATTTCCTATCACCTTGTGCTACCATCGAGTCTATTGCACATCCATGATGTTTTCCATGCTTCTATTCTTAGACAGTATATTCTTGATGTGACCCATGTTCTTGATTGCACTGCTTTGCAGGTTGAGGCAGACAAACAACTTTCTTTGGAGCCCATATGAATCTTGCAACATCGGAGGTTGACCCTTAGGGGTCGAGACATAGAGTAGGTAAGGGTCCAGTGGGATTTTGATGGTGAGTCCTCAGCATCTTGGGAGGATGTGGTGAGGATGAGAGACCTTTATCACTATCTTTTTGTAGGCTTCTAGGAGTAAGCCTGGCCCTAGGGGGGAAGAATGTAACAACCCCCATGTTTGTATTTTGTTGTGGTCTTTTCTTGATGGATTCCGATAATTGTATATTTTGTATTTACACTATTCATCCCTTCATTATTTTGTATTGACACCCGAGATGTGTAATTCTGTAACTGTTATGCTGGATTACATGTTTACATACTTACATGTTTATATGCTGTTATGTTGTTGACATGATTATTGTTCATGCTGGATTTCATGTTTACATGGCTAGATATTATGTTGGATTACATGCTTATATTTTTATGTATACATCATTTTCCTTGCTTATGTATGATTATGTACAAGAAAAGGATGATTCCATAACACTCGTAACTGAGAGGCTTATGATATTATGACTCTTTTTCCTAATGGTTGATGCTGCTTTAGATATATGATAAATGATTCATGCACATGTAATTTAACGTTTGATTGGAGTGATGCAGGTACTGAGTATTGACTCTGCCTAAATTCATAGGCCTGAGCGTATTCTCATTCCTCGATGGTGGTTACTGTTGGAGTTATGGGCAGACACTGAGAGGGGGGGTGAATCAGTGTCAAAACTTTTTCAACTTCGATCAAGATTTTTCATTCTGATTTCCTTTTCTTTCAACAATAGAGTAGAGTAATCACTTTTGAAAGCACAAAGATATGACAACATTAACTCAGTCTACTTGACAACTTATGAAAATATGATTTGAGTGAGATATCTTGCATTTTCCAAAACATAGCTTAGATTTGATCTCAATATTAATCTGATTAATGCATTCATGAGTTGAATGTAATCATTCATAAACAAAATTGAGAACAGTAATAATCCCAACAGAGAACTAAAACAACACAGAAAGTTAGTGAGCTCACAGAAGAACAAAAAGACAAAATATTTGCCAAGTGGAAAACCCTCCTAGGGTAGAAAAACCACTCCTAAACTGCCATACTGGCTTAATCTTTTTAACCAACTGTTCACAATGCCTTATAGGCTAATTTCTGAGCACCAACTCAAGGAGCACCAACCCCTCATTTAGAGACACCAATCTCAAGGAGTACCAACCCCTTATTTAGAGACACCAATCTCAAGGAGCACCAACCCCTTACTCAGATTACAAAATTACAATAATAATATCAGAGGATCACTCTATTTTCAAGTAAGCTCAAGAAGCTCAACACTCTTATCTACCTCATACTCTAAGAATCCAACTCTGTATTACAGAGTTTTCCAATACATCTCTTGATACGGCCAAAATAACTATCTCTCAGAATTACTGGCCAACAACACTTTTCTGTTTTCAACACTGGTTTATATATATACACTTCAAGTATGTCAGTTATGAAGAAATCTTCAAAAAGTGTTTTTCACTAGATTCTAAAATTCTCTTGCTGATTTTTGAATGTGAAGCTGAATAATGACAGACTTGTAGATGATGGTAAACAATCAATAGTAATGCTTATCCAAAGAACTGCAAATCATCCATTATTTCAAAAACACATCTGCTCAAAAAGGAAACTCAATGAATATTCTACCATGTAACGGTTCTGAGATTTGATGCCAATCCATGATGTCAGCATGCAACTATACTTAGAAAAATCCATGCCAACCACAGTGTATGAGTCTTCGTTAATCATTTGCTAAGACAACAGTCACCATGTGTTCTTTGTGATTTGCTATGACCTTATGCGAGTTGCATTTCCTTTTGTCCCTGTGCGTCACCAAGCCCTTCTGCCGTCGGGGAGAAACCATATTGAAGATCTTTATGTTTCCTTGAGATCACATTTTTGTTATTCATAGTGAAACAATTGCTAAGACACAAGAGTCTTTCTCACTGAAATGTAACCTTCATTCTCATGAGGGTCACCGTGACAAATCATTATCAGGAAGACCTTATGTAGAATTGACTTTGTTTTGCCAAAAGCCTCGAGCTCACAAAAGATCGCCAAGACAAATAGTTGGGGAGACACTATTGGAGAATACTCTGTCACACCGAAAAAGCCTTATCCACTGAGTCGCTGAGACAACTCAATGCTTATGCCAACAAGGTCCATATGTATTCCATCAATGAGACCCATAGGGTTCGCTATGACATTATGCCGAAGAAAAACCTTTTCCAATAAGACCTTTTTGTGCACAGTCAGTGAGACAAACAATCTTCGGTGAGACAATATACTGAATACAACACTCTTGCCGAAAGACTTCCACATGCATTAGTCGGGAGACATCACCCTTTTCGCTATGACCCTTCACCGAAGCCTTAAACTCTTGCCGATATGTTCCCATTCAATCTCCAACCGGTGAGACAAAGCAATTTCGCTATGACCACATACCAACAGTATAACTTATGCTAATATAATCCTTTTCTATCACTGAAACAAAAGAGAATGTCATGCCAATAGATGCCTGGAGATGGATCCTGATCGCTATGACATAAAATAAGTCTTGCCAATATGAACTTTCTTGTGCTGGTCACCAAGACACAAAGCGATCGATGAAACAACATGCCGATAGGGTTTACTTACACTGATGCACCACCTCATGCATTAGTCAGCGAGACCCGACTCATTCGGTAAGACCTCTCAGCGGTGAACAAACCTCATGCCGATAGACTTTTCTTATGTCGCAAAGACCATGATCAATGTCACACCAAAAGCTTCCTGTATGTAAAATCAAATTGTTATGACATCAGAAATGTCTTGCTGAAAGGAAACAAAGACATTTCAAAATGGATCAGGGAGACCCTGCCATTCTCATGCCGATAAGTGTAAGCCCAAAAGAGAAACAACCAATACCATTAGACAAACTGTATCAAGATAAATCATGAGAAACCAATCTGAAACTATCAACAAGTAGAATCAACTGTTCAAGGGATTTTGACATCAAGGACAAACCATATGATCACAACTGAGAACCAACAAACTCCCCCTTTGTCCTTGATGGCAAAACACAAATGACTCTCCCACTTTTTTCCTCAATGACAAAGGATAGAGGAGAAGAATGTGCAATGACATAAAACACAACTAAGAAGCCAACCAAATACCATAAGAACCGACTGCAAATAGAGCAATAGTGCAGTAGACATATTGTATAACTTCACATAACCAATGCAAGATAGAGCATCATACTGTAACAACACAACTTCACTCACTTCAAATGCACAGAGAATATTAGAGAAATCAGCAGTAACAACCCGTGCTATAACTCCCACTTTGAATTAGAAACTTAATAACATCATGTAGATAATCTATCTTCAAGGTAGCACACTAAAGCTCTCTCCTTTTGTTTCTATCAAAACATGAATTCAAGCGGCTTTCATATATATAACTTGCACTCTCTTTCACACACAACATTCAATTTCAAAGTTCAAAAATACGTCCCAGCCATACATGATGAGGTTAATACTACCAGTCACCTTCCTTCATCGAAACACAAACATCAGAGCATATCCCATGAACATACACAGTTCTCAAGACTACTGTAGAAACCTACTTAGATCACTGTACCATACTCGGAAGACCAAAACACTCAATTCCTTCATAACAATTTGCAAAAGACATTGTAACTATCTCCATTTAGCACACAATCTTAACTCAACTTCTTCATGCAATACCAAATAATATCATCACAGAAATAACTCATAACATCTGGTACTCAGGAAATAGTGAGGAACTCATCTATATGTCTCCACACCACTCAAAGATGTCATAAGGACATACCATTATTTCCAAAACCCAAACATCCAAAAAGTTCATTTAAGAACAAAGTGCACTGTCATTTCAAAAACTTCTGAAAACTATCAACCACTAGACGAAGCAGAAACATTCCTTAACATCTTATATCACCAAAAGAAAATACAAGATATCATACCTCATTCTAGACTCCATAGGGGTAAAATATATTACCATAATAGACTCCCCCTAAGTCTTTGCATCTTCTCAAGACCTGGAAGGCAACATTTCTGCAAGGAGTGCACAAGGAGTTTTCTTAGAGGCATCTTTATTACTCTTCTTGTCATCTTGATTGCTCTTTCTTCACCACTCCAATGAAGCCTTTTTCACTTGTTTGCTTAAAGTACCTATTTTTCTATTGAATATGCATTACTGTACTTTATGCCTAATGTTATTACATCTAAAACAAATGACTTTGTGATTGTTCTGAGAAATAGATGACTTCCTATAGACATTTCTAGCATTGTTCCTTACATCATTATCACTTGTATTTATTATATAGTCTCTTCTCAAGTGACCAAAATTGTTACAGTTGTAACACACCACATTCTCATTTCTAGGGACAGTAGAATGATTCTTATTTGACCTTCTTATGCAATCAATTTCCTTATGACCATAGTCATTACAAACATAACAATATCCTTGGAAAGAATGATTATACCTGAATAAGTGATCATGCCAAGGATGTGAAGATCTGAAGACATTTTTCCTTTCTCTATGAATACCTTTAGATTGTCTTCTAGTGTCAATGTTATCCTTTGATGCAACAATATTGTAACCAAGATCAACCTTCATTCTTGGTGTTTGTTTGGCTGTAAACTTCTTTCCATCTGAAGTAGTAAACACTGTTTCATGTTTAGATTTGTCTGCAGAGCTTTGTCCAACCTCATATCCCACTCCTGTAGGATCTTTAGAATGATTTTGCTTGCTCAACATCTCATTCAATATATTAGTCCTATGATCAAATTTCTAAATTTTACCAAATTGAGCCTTGATACTTTCAAACTCCTTTCTTAAATCAACTATCTCTTCTTCAAGTTTTAGACAAACAATCTTTTTAATCTCCAAATCAGAACTCACAACATCTGCAATCCTCTTATATTCTTCAATTTCAATTTTCTAACTAATAATCATATCGTCCTTAAGAGTAAGTTCTTTTAACAAGGAATCATTACTAGAACATTTCTTTAAAGAATCAATCTCATTTTCTAGATTATTACACAACTCATCCTTGTCTTTTAACTTGACTTCCAGACTCTCTTTTTGCTAAAGTTGTCTTGTTAAAAACTAGTTTTCTTTTCTAAGCTGCTTAATAGTATCTAAGGCACATAGGAGTTCACCTTCCAAATCAACCTCACTTTCTGGTTCATCATATTCCTATTCAGATTTTACTACACCCAAAGATTGATCTACTGTTACACAAGTTTCTTGATCATCTAAATATTCATTAATAATCTCCCTAGACTTCTTTTCAAAATTATAAAGGTTTACACCTTCTTCACTCTCAGATGTTTCACAACTTATTTCAGTATCAAAAGATATCTCCTCTTGTAACTCACTATACTAATTCATTTCAGTCAACTTGTCCCAAACATCCTTAGCACTGCTATAATGAATGACTTTTGTAATGAGTTTATTTGGCAAGTTATTAAAAATAACATTTATTGCTCTAGTATTGGATTCAAGTGCTTTCTTCTCCTCAAGAGTGGAAGGATATGTTGCAGATGTAGTACAACCCTTTTCAACTGCTGCCCACACTTCAAATCCTAAAGAAAGTAAGTATGTTTCCATTCTATGTTTCCATACAATAAAGTTTGTTTCTTCGAATTGAGGAGTTCCAGATCTAGGATACTCTACCATTTTAGAGCTATTGTTTATGAACTCTTCCTCGTTATTCCTTATACTAGATTCAGGTTGAACATGATGACTAGCATTTTGCTAAGAACATCTTTTTCCCTTATTCCTTCTATTCTTTCCCATATTAACCAAAGTACTCCAAGAAACCAGGAACAATCCTAGGTGGTTTAGACCTATGAGAGGACCCTACGCTCTGATACCAATTGTTGGAGTTATGGGAAAACACTAAGAGAGGGGTGAATCAGTGTCAAAAAATTTTCAACTTCAACCAATATTTTTCATTATGATTTCCTTTTCTTTCAACAATAGAGTAGAGTAATCACTTTTGAAAGCACAAAGATATGACAGCATTAACTCAATCTATTTGACAACTTATGAAAATATGATTTGAGTGAGATATCTTGCATTTTCCAAAACATAGCTTAGATTTGATCTCAATATTACTCTAATTAATGCATTCATGAGTTGAATGTAATCATTCATAAACAAAATTGAGAACAATAATAATCCCAACAGAGAACTAAAACAACACAGAAAGTTAGTGAGCTCACAGAAGAACAAAAAGACAAAAGATTTGCCGAGTGGAAAACCCTCCTGGGGTAGAAAAACCACTCCTAAACTTCCATACTAGCTTAATCTTTTTAACCAACTGTTCACAATGCCTTATAGGCTAATTTTTGAGCACCAACTCAAGGAGCACCAACCCCTCATTTACAGACACCAATCTCAAGGAGTACCAACCCCTTATTTAGAGACACCAATCTCAAGGAGCACCAACCCCTTACTCAGATTACAAAATTACAATAATAATATCAGAGGATCACTCTGTTTTCAAGTAAGCTCAAGAAGCTCAACACTCTTATCTACCTCATACTCTAAGAATCCAACTCTGTATTACAGAGTTTTCCAATACATCTCTTGATATGGCCAAAATAACTATCTCTCAGAATTACTGGCCAGCAACACTTTTCTATTTTCAACACTAGTTTATATATACACACTTCAAGTATGTCAGTTACGAAGAAATCTTCAAAAAGTGTTTTTCACCAAATTCTAAAATTCTCTTGCTAATTTTTGAATGTGAAGCTGAATAATGACAGACTGTAGATGATGGTAAAAAATCAATAGTAACGCTTATCCAAAGAATTGCAAATCATCCATTATTTCCAAAATGCAACTACTCAAAAAGGAAACTCAATGAATATTCTGCCATGTAACAGTTCTGAGATTCGATGCCAATCCATGATGTCGGCATGCAACTATACTTAGAAAAATCCATGTTGGCCACAGTGTATGAGTCTTCGTTAATCATTTGTTGAGACAACAGTCACCATGTGCTCTTTGTGATTTTCTATGACCTTATACGAGCTACGTTTCCTTTTGTCCCTGTGTGTCACCAAGCCCTTCTGCCATTGGGGAGAAACCATATCGAAGATCTTTATGTTTCCCCGAGATCACATTTTTGTTATTCATAGTGAAACAATTACTGAGACATAAGAGTCTTTCTCACCAAAATGTAACCTTCATTCTCATGTGGGTCACCATGACAAATCATTATTGGGAAGACCTTATGTAGAATTCACTTTGTTTTTCCAAAAGCCCCGAGCTCACAAAAGATCGCCAAGACATTACATAGTCGGGGAGACACTATTGGAGAATACTCTGTCACACTGAAAAAGCCTTATCCACTAAGTCGCTGAGACAACTCAATGCTTATTCCGACAAGGTCCATATGTATTCCATTGGTGAGACCCACAGGGTTAGCTATGACATTATGCTGAAGAAAAACCTTTGCCAATAAGACCTTTTTGTGCACGGTCGGTGAGACAAACAATCTTTGGTGAGACAATATACCAAATACAACACTCTTGTCGAAAGACTTCCACATGCATTAGTCGGGGAGACATCACCCTTTTCGCTATGACCCTTCACCGAAGCCTTAAACTCTTGCCGATATATTCCCATTCAATCTTTGATCAGTGAGACAAAGCAATTTCGCTATGACCACATACCGACGATATAACTTATGCCGATATAATCCTTTTTTGTCGCTAAAACAAAAGAGAATGTCATACTGATAGATGCCTGGAGATGGATCTCAATCACTGTGACATAAAATAAGTCTTGCCAATATGAACTTTCTTGTGCCGGTCGCCAAGACACAAAGCGCTCAATGAAACAACATGCCGATAGGGTTTACTTACGCCGATGCACCACCTCATGTATTAGTCGGCGAGACGTGACTCATTCGGTAAGACCTCTCAGCGGTGAACAAACCTCATGCTGATAGACTTTTCTTCTGTCGCAAAGACCATGATCAATGTCACGCCGAAAGTTGCCTGTATGTAAAATCAAATCATTAAGACATCAGAAATGTCTTGCCGAAAGGAAATACAAACATTTCAAAATGGATCGGGGAGACCCTGCCATTCTCACACTGATAAGTGTAAGCCCGAAAGAGAAACAACCAATACTATTAGAAAAAACTATATCAAGATAAAGCATGAGAAACCAATCTAAAACTGTCAACAAGTAGAATCAACTGAAAGAGATTTTGACATCAAGGACAAACCATATGATCACAACTGAGAACCAACAGTTACTGGAGGTAGTCACAAGCCAAATATCCCCTACCCTAGCCCACTATACCCTGTTAGGGCAGTGTTTCTATGTTGTTGTCTTCCATCCAGTTACCTAACGATAATGCCCAGAGCACCCTTTTGCCATAAGTGACTTTCCTGTTTGTCTCATTGAGGTATTTGGTTTTGGTTTTCATTAATATTTAATGTGATTATATATATTTAATTTGGATTGTTAGTGTTTTGATTTGGTTCCATTGGCATCTTCTCGTGCTTTAAATATGGTATTTTATGGTGGTTAATTTTTTGGGGATTTGAATTGTTAGTTTCTTGAGATTTTAAATATTTTATTTAAATTTTTACTAATCCTTTTGGGGAGGTCATGTGTATTTTAATGTTGCTTTTTTGTGACTTTAATTAATTTTTCATTTTGGGGGAGTTTTAATGGATAAAATTTATCAAATGCTTTATATCCCTTTTGTTGGTTTTGGGGAAAATATAAAAAGAAAAGGGAGTTTTGTTTTGGGGATCATATTTTTTTGAGGAAAGAAAGAAAATTTGGTTTTTTCATGGTGAAAAAAACCTCATGATTTGGGTGATTGAGATGGGGAGATCGTGAAGGTTTTCTAAGAAGAATTTGTGGCTAGTAAATTGTTGAAATCAGTGCACCAGTTCTTGCTTGTTGTCTAATTTTGGAACTTGGCCATGCCTTCTTCATTGAGAAATTCTCCATTTCGGTTTTGGAGCAATTTGAGGTAATTTTCTATTGTTCTTCATTGATGTATGGCTGGTAATTTTTCTTCTGATTTGGGTTATTTCTATTTCATGAATTTTTTTGAGGAACTCCTTTATTTCTTTTTTTGTAATGCTTGGAGTTGAATGATGGATTGTTTTAATTGGTTATTGCTGCTTTGTAGTGTTTTTTATGAATTTTTTTTGTAAATCTTTAGCAAACGCAAAATGGGTTTATGGAAAAAATTTGATTTATGGGCTCTTTCTTATTTTTCTCTTTTGCCCAATTTGTAAAGAAAAAATATGTTTATTTTATTGTTGCTCATTACCCTCTTGATAAAAAAAAAAATTATGGGTGGATTTCATGTAGGAATGCCAAGATCTCAATTGGGTCTTTGGCAGATTTGAAATCTGGGCACTTTTATTTTTCTGTGATTTTTCTTGCCTAGTTTGGAAAAATATGTTTTTTAGAACAACACTTCATTTTTTTGTCCTAAACTCAAAAATCAAAGGTGGATTCCAACTTGAAACGCCAAAATATAAACTGGGTTGAGCTTAGAATTTTAATCTGGACACTTTGAATTTTTACATAATTTCTATGCCTTCATTCCATGCTGAATTATAGCTATTAAATGTGTCTTTTTATAGTAGTATTAGTTGGTTGTTTTAATTGGTTCCTTTTATTTCATGTATGGGCCCACAAGTGGCTTCTAGGGGAACTAGTAGCAGAGTTAGAGTAAATAAGTGATAACTAAATAAAATTAATGGGGTAAAACATTAATAAGATAATGAGTCTTTGTGCATGGCCTTGAGTGCTTGTAAAGGCTAAGGATGCACTTGAGAAGGACCATCCATCTACAGGGAGTTGAGTCATCCATTTGCGGGGTGTGGATTTAGACTTGATTGAGTCTCCTCGTCCCTATGAGAGGTGTACTTGATTCCATGTGGTGCCATCCCTTCAAGCACACATAATGACACTCCATCTGATATGCACTCTATTATCTAGCCCTTGGTAGTCATGAGTAGTACCCATCATGATATTGGATGAAAAATTTTGGTTGTGACATTGATTGTGTGCATTTCCTTCCATGTTTTCTTTGTGATTGATGTGAGTGTTGGCCTTACCTTGCCTTTGTCTTGCTACTTTTGTTTGGGTCTTGTGACTATCTCCGAGCACGGTCGGGTGGCCTCTTTTGAGCCCACATGGTAGGGAGGTGTTGCCACCGCCATTGAGGATTGGTGTACAGGTTATTGGAGCACTAGTTGGATTCATCCCCTCTTTTGTATTTATCCTATCCAATGATGTATTTTATTCATGGCAATGCTATTGTATTCATAGTTATTCCTTTATGCACATTGTACTCTCTTGAGAGAGAGAAAGAAATCATAAATTTAATGAGAAGATATGTGATGATTATGTTTGGCTTACATATTTCAGTGTTGGTATCGGACTCGCGTGTACTATGATAATTCTTTTATGGCTTTCTTTCTTATTTCATGCAAAATTAGAGTTATGGATGTATATTCTTCCTTCATGTATCATGTTGTTAAGTTTCTAGCGCAACACAACTTGCTATAATAATCTATGTAGTTGTTGCTAAAGTTCTGGCGCAATGCAACTTGTTGTTCTATAGAAGTTCTGGAGCAGTGCATAAAGTTCTAGAGCAGTGCAAAAAGTTCTAGAGCAGAAGTTCTAGAGCAGTGCAAAAGTTCCAAAGCAGTGAAGAAAGTTCTGGAGCAGTGCAGAAAGTTCTGAAGCAGAAGTTCTAGAGTAGTGTAGAAAGTTCTAGAGCATTGCAAAAAGTTCCAGAGCAGAGTAGGAAGTTTCAGAGCAGAAGTTTTGGAGCAGGAAGTTCTGGAGCAGTAAGTTCTGAAGCTTATTTCTTGGAGCGATCTTATTTGCTCTTGTTCTGATTTTCTTTGGAGGGTTGATTAATCCTCTCCTTTGCGTTTGGTTTGGCCATGTTTGGCCATGTATTTGGTTGTTTTAATGTATTGGAAATTGCTTTTTGTGTAAGTTATCCTTAATGTTTTTTTTTTTAAATTATCTTGTCCTCATTTGGCTCTTAACCTTTGAGGTTTTATAGAGGGATGTTACATGGTTAGAGCTTTCTCCAAACTTGGCTCCTGTAATCATTGCATGGGTGAGGAGTGGTGTTGATAGGGAGGCTATGTAGAGTTTGAAAATCAAGGATTTTTGGAACACCACATGAATATTATATTAAAGTATCATACCCTGTGCATCTTCAAAAATATAATATGTTAAAGTATTTTATTTTTAATATAATATTAATTTTTATTTTTTAAAGAAACATGCATGAAATTATTAAAGTATCAGGCTCACAAAGTTTTTATGGAATGAAATTATTGATTCCCATGATACTTTAATTATTGCATAGTGATGGTGATGATGATTAAAGTATTTTATTTTTAATATAATATTCATGTGGTGGTCCAAAAATCCTCGATTTTCAAACTCAGTTCCTTTAAATCATTTGAATTATTGGTTAGAGCTTTCTCCAAACTCAGTTCCTGTAATCACTGCATGGGTGAGGAGTGGTGTCGACGGGGAGGCTGTACAGAGTGTGCATGTAATACCCCTTATACTGTTTAGACTTATTATTTTCTGTGCTTTGCTTGGATACTGTGATGATACTATCATTGCTTGATTTGGCTTGCTAGACGTTAGATGATGATGTTATTTTATGATTATTTCTTATGACACTATGGTTGGTTATATTAGTTGATTTTCAGAATTATGATATGATGCAGTGCTTTAATTTAATATGTTATGAGATGATTGTTAGTTAGAAATGTTAATGTATTGGTTATATTATAATTGTTAGATTAGGTGTGATGAAGGACAATATAGCATCACACGTTCGCGAGTGCCCTGTTATGTTGCGATTCCTTCTCACAATGTAGTATTTTGATTTAATGCTTTAATGTTATATATATATATGCACATGTACACAACTTCGTTTGTATGCAGGATTTGTAGGTAAAAGTCTTGATTCCACCTGCTTCGGTAGGACAGGGCGAGCACCAATAGCCCAACGGTTAATGTTGAAATAGAGGTGACGGTGAAGTCCTCCCATCCCATGATGTCAGACCGTCTCGTTTTGATTGGTATTGTTCATTTTTGTAATTGTCGTCACTGTGGTTTGTGTTTTGTAATTGTTGTCTCTTGATTAATGTTGGTACTTTATTTGTTGTGGTGTAATCGATTTTGACGATGGAAATAATTATTTATTTCAATGATAGATTAAATTCTTTTTATATATTTAGATGATTTAATTATTTTTGGAAATCATATATTGTAATTAAATAATAATCAAATATTAAATGTGTCTTAATTATTTTAATCAATTATTTGGTGGTGGATAATTATGAGAATAATTTATTTAAAATAAATATGTAACGTGATGTGCAAGAAAAGTTGCAAAAACAGAAATTAAAGCAATAAAACAAATAAAAGAATAAAGAGATTGTGTGAGCCAATAGGAATAGAGATCAGGGAAAAAGCTAGCTTTTAAAGAATTGATTTTCTTTTAATTTTGATTTTTGAGAGTTTTTGAAGAGATGGGCAATATATTTTTATTTAATTATGAAATTTTGTAAGTCCTTACACACATAGAAGATCAGAGAGAGAGGGAGATGCTCAAGACATTGTCTATGTACCTTTGATTCTGAAGAGATTAGTTTTCAATTCTTTGCTATTATTTGAGGAGAGCTCTAGGAAGGAAATTTGTCTTCAATCTATTACTGGTGTGGTCTTGGGGAGTTCTTTCTGGATTAAGAATTGGAATCGAGTTCGAGGGCATCAGAGTCAAGCAGGAATCTTCAGATTTTTCGAATAAGCTTTGGACACCAAGTTCCACTCGAAGTCTCCTTCTCGTACCTTCTCTTTTATCTGTCTGCTTCAGAAAAGAAAAATAAACTTTATTAAAAATGATTTTTGTGAATATAGGAAAAACTACTGTTTGAACTGGAAACTAGGGCAAGTTATTAGACTGGAAACAAAGAAAATCATAGTTATTATACTGTACCAATTTTTGTCAAAACAAAAACCCCGATCTTCTGAAACATTCAATTTATCAATGGTAGGATTGTAGAAAGATGATTTAGTTATTGAAGAAAATAAAATTGGAGTTTTCTCAATATTTTGATCTGTGATGGATCTATTTGATGTTCTGTATTTTACTCTCTGTTTTTAATTTATATGCAAAAAGAGTATATACATATAATATATATATATATTCTTTCAATATATATATATATATATGTATAAATATTATATATCTATATGTATCTTTTTATATTTTATTAGCACCGTGCATCGGCCGTCGGCCGTACGTCTGATAAATAAATTTTAAATCTGTCAGAAATCAAAATATTGTGTGTCATATTTTGAGTTATTAGTTTTAATAGAAATCAAAATTAATTTTATGTAATCTTCGTTTTTTGGGTTATATTGAATTTTTTTACCAGAGATATTCTGTAGCTTGTGATTTTTCGGAACCCATGTTTGTACCGGGTGATGGAAGTTGTATTCCGTGCTTTTGTAAAAATTAAATAAAATATGAGTTAACTAGCAATCGAAATTTGTTTTGGTTATTAAATTTATTTCTATGGGGATAAGGGAGGGGACGGCTGGGCCGTACCCTGCCCCTGCCCCAAGTGGCCGCGGACTGCACACAACAGTTCGTAGACTGCTGCGTACAGCAGCCCGTAAGGGCCGCTGTACCAGCCGTGGCAGGCCTGTGCAAGCCGTGGCTTGCTTTGTTAACTTTGTTTAAAATTTAATTTTTATTTATTATTTTACTTTTGTTTTTTTTGTATGATTTGATATATATATTATATATATATACCAATATATATATATTTATTTAAATTATAATTGTACTGTATTTTATTTGATTTTATTTTAATCAGGGTATTTAATATCATGTATTTTAATGTAATTTTGATTGTTTAATTTTAAAGTTAATTTATTATATTTTAAGAATATAATTGTGTATTTGAAATTAAATACTTGATGTTGTTATTATTTAAGAGATTTTGATATATTTTAAAATGACACTGTTCTTGATCGTTTGGTTAAATAAATTTGTTATACAACAATTGAACTTTAATGGTGATCGTAGACCTTGTTGCGACATTTGTGATTGGTTACATAATTGAGAGTGGAATTAAACGTAGTGGTGCAATCTTGTAATGTTATTTGAATTTTCTTTTTGTCATGGTTTTCTTTGTTCAGAGTTGTCGATGTGGGAACCGTATTGGTCTGTGAAAATCTTGTTCCAGAGGCTTGTGATTTAAAGTGTTATTTACCTTTGATTATGCTTTTGAGCGTTACTGGTTTATGTTTGGAAGGGTTGAACGGTTTTGTAAGACTTTTGACTATGAGTAATCACGAGAGGGTTAATGCCTCGTGTGTTTGGATTGGTTTATGCTTTATTAATGTTAGTTCAACCCTTGCCTGCCTTGAGATATGTTAGGGGTCATAGGGAGAGTGGCTCTTCGTGGGCGCCGGCGCCTCGGGTAAGAGGAAGTGCTCAGGGGAACCCACGTAAGAGTAGTTAAACAAGTGATAACCTAAAAAATAGAATTTAGGGGGATGGGTAGTAAAACACACAAGATAATTAAAACTGGATTCCTCGTCTATGCATTAGGGCTACCGTAGACTAGTGATAGACTGAGTAGGCCCGTGGTCGGCAAAGTCATAGTCTCGTCTTCATGAGAGATTATCGGCTCCGCATTAGCTACCCTATGGTGCCGATGCCTCAGTTAGGAGGAAGGGCCAGGGGATCCATAGATGGGTGTCGGCGCCTCAGTTGGAGGAAGTGCCAGGGGATCCCATGAGAGCTATGCGATGACACTCTCCACTAGACATCCTTGTCCTTGTTTCTTGTCGCCTCTAGATATTGTTATATTTATGTTGTTTCTGATTTTAGGGCTAGGGGATCCATAGATGGGTGCCGGCACCTCAGTTGGAGGAAGAGCCAGGGGATCCCATGAGAGCTATGCGATGACCCTCCCCACTTGACACCCTTGTGCTTTGTTATTGTTGCCTCTGGATGTTATCTCTTTATGATGTTTCTTTGAATTCTTGTGAATTTGTTTCATGATTGTTAATTGATAGTACTTCATGTTATCGTGATGAGTTTCTTGGTTTTAACTTGTTATGTGATTTGAGAACGTCGATGGTTGTGCATTGCATGCTTGAGTTGTACTTGTTTTGTATCATGTTATTGAGTCGGGCTGACATTCATGGTCGGGTTCACTTCCTCGTCACCTCTAAGCACGGGGGGTGAGTTACGTGTAATTCACATGGTTGGGTGGAACGTGCTCCGCACCCGTTGGGTTCCCCATCAGCGTCTTGACTTCTCAGCTTTCTGCAGTGGAGTTGTACCAGTGATCAGTTGTACTTCATATTTCATTATACTTGTATCAATTCCCATGTTGGGAAATTCAATGTAATTCAATTATCCAAGAAAATTGTAATGTAATATTATAACGATGATGTAATAGTTAGGCTCATTTGTAACTCTATTAAGAGATTTATCATGGATGTAATTATGCGATGTTTATTATGCTCGCATCATGGTTATGGGATGTATCTTTGTTTATGGTTATTGTAAAAGTATATGGTTATGTTGTAATATTTATTTTTATTTGTGGTTAGTGTTGCGATGTAACCTCGCGTGCCCCAGAGAACCAAGTGTATTAATGCTATGTGTTATGCTATGTGGTTATGGTTTAATGTCATTGCATGTTTACTTTTATTAATTTAAAGAAAAAAAAATTATTTGCATTGTGTGTGTTCTCTGGGGTTTGCACGACGGGCGTTACAGTGCAGAGGCATGAGAATCAATAATTTAATTCCATACAAACTTAGTGAGCCTGGTCTTTTGGGGGATATTTTTACATGCATGTTTCTTTTTCAATGCATCAGGGAGGAAAATGCATAGGGTTTGATACTTTAATTATTGCATAGTGATGGTGATGATGATTAAAGTATTTTATTTTTAATATAATATTTAAAAAGGAAAATAATTAAAATGGCACGATCAATATGTGAGACTTAAACTTATCAAATAAAATGATATGATCAATGTGGCACACTTTACTTTTCAAATAAAACAAAGGTTATAGGCCTAATAGTAAGAATAGAAAAAATCAAAAATAGGAAAAAATAAAAATTAAAAAAATTGAATGAAGCTCATCATCAATGCTAAGTCATTTTAAACATTCGTGTCAAAGTTGTTAACAAAAGATTACAATGGAAATAGTTAAAAAAATATTACATCGGAAAGAGTTAACAAGAACAAAAGTTGAATTAAGAGGGTCCCACACTAAGCGTCAAGGCTTAGTGTGTGATGTTTAAGCCCACCATACTCTAACTGCTAATGATCCATGGAGGATAGCGATCATCAGCACCATCATCAACATCACTATGCAATAATTAAAGTATCATACCTTGTGCATCTTCCTCCCTGTTGCATTGAAAAATAAACATGCATGTAAAAATATCCCCCCCCAAGACCAGACTCACAAAGTTTTATGGAATGAAATTATTGATTCCCATGCCTCTGCACACTCTACATAATCTACCTTTCAACACCACTCCTCACCCATGCAATGATTACATGAGCTGAGTTTGGAGAAAGCTCTAACCAGTTCTTCAAATGATTTAGAGGAACTAAGTTTGAAAATCGTGGATTTTTGGACCAGCACATGAATATTATATTTTATTTTTAATATAATAGTCATACCTTGAGTTAGAGCTTTCTTCAAATGATTTAGAGGATCTGATTTTGAAAATTGAGCATTTTTGGACTACCACATGAATATTATATTAAATTATCATAGCCTATGCATCTTCAAAAATATAATATGTTAAAGTATAATGAAAAAGAAACATGCATGTAAAAATATCCCCCCCAAAGACTAGGCTCACAAACTTTCATTCCATACAAAATTTATGAACCTGATACTTTAATTATTGCATGCATGTTTCTTTTTCAATGCAACAAGGAGGGAGATGCATAGGGTATGATACTTTAATTATTGCATAGTGATGGTGATGATAAAGTATTTTATTTTTAATATAATATTCATACCCTAAGTTAGAGCTTTCTTCAAATAATTTAGAGGAATTGAGTTTGAAAATCGAGGATTTTTGTACCACCACATGAATATTATATTAAAGTAGCATACCCTTCATTAAGCAAAAAAAAAATCAAAAGTCCATTATAAGAAAAAAAAAAATACAAAAAAGGAAATAAAAATAAAACTTGAAATAAAAAAATAAAACCAAAAACAAAATTTGAAAAACAAAATAAAACCAAAAAAGAAATTAAAAACCATTGAAAAGATGAACCAAAAAGAAATTTGAAAATAAAAAATAAAACCAATTAGAAAAATAAAAAATCAAAATCAAAACAAATTGGAAAAAAGGAAACAATTGGAAAGAGAAAAAGTTGAGAAAATCACCAAAAATATCAAAAAAAAAAATGGAAAAATAAAAATAAAAAATAATGGAAGAAAAAAAAAGTGAGAAAATCAAATAAACTATGGAAAAGAGATATCCCTTGACTACTTTAAATATATATTTTAAATATAAATATACTAGTATATAAATTTTATATAAAATAAAATATTAAGTATAAAATAAAATATCTAAAGTTACAAACCAATATTGGCATGGTGTGATGGTTTATAGGTGGCATTGTTGTTCTTGCCAAGGTTCAAACCCGTTGGGGTGGTATTGTTGAATGGTTGTATCCGGTTCATAGCTCCAATAAAAGTGTTTACCCCTTGAATAAAAAAATATCTAAAGTTACAAGTTTTACTTCACCATTTTTTAAATAAAAACAAATAATCAAGAAAAGAAAGTGAACTTGAATTTTTTAATAAATTATAATAGAAATATATGTTACCACTTTTTTTAAAATAAAATTGAGCTTAAATTTTTTAAATAAAAAATAAAAATTCAAGAAAAAAAAATCTAAAATGAAAAGTGAACTTGAGTTTGTCAATAAAAATATATGTTACCACTTTTAAAAAAAATAATGGACTTGAGTTTTTTAATGAATTATAATAGAAACATGTGTCCCCACTTAACTCATATAGTTAAGTAATTTATATTTTTTATATTTAAATAATTTGTATTATTTGAGATAGTTTTTGCTTTTTTAGAGTTCCTAAGGAGGCCCATTTTTTATGTAAATTTCTCCTAATGATGAGTATACACCACAAACCAGTGTAATATTAGGTTGTATTTTAATTGGACAGGTGAGGACTGGTGGTAAAAAATCCTCGATTTTCAAACTCAGTTCCTCTAAATCATTAAAATAATTGGCTATAGCTTTCTCCAAAATAAGCTCTTATAATCATTACACAAGTGAGGACTGGTGGTAAAAAATCCTCGATTTTCAAACTCAGTTCCTCTAAATCATTTAAATAATTGGCTATAGCTTTCTTCAAAATAAGCTCTTGTAATCATTACACAGGTGAGGAATGGTGTCGACAAGGAGGTTGTGTAGAGTGTGCAGAGGCATGGGAATCAATAATTTCCTTCCATACAAATTTCGTGAGCCTAGTCTTTGGGGGGGATATTTTTACATGCATGTTTCTTTTTCAACGCAATAGGGAGGAAGATGCACATGGTATCAAGCTAATGTGCAGGGGTTGATGTTGGTGTAATTAAAAGTGTTGTACCTTGTTCTAGGTCATAATTACACCTTAGTTAAGTTTACTTAGGGACCACATAGGGGGTTGTTGGAGAATTTTCACTTTTGATGGACTTGATATGTCATTACTTTATCACTTCTACCTTTTGTGGACACATCATGTGATTATCTCTCCACCTTAGGTGGAGTGATAGCTTTTCATAGTTGTCTTATGTCATAAGATTACGACACTTGTCATAATCTTATGCCCTTCTATGTTCTCACCTTGGCTATATAACCAAGGGGTCTATCTCATTGTAAACAATCATAATCATCTCATATCATTAACATTGAATACAGTCTATTCTTGTCATATTCATTTCTCTTTTTGTGTTTTTCATTTGGTCTATAGATCTTGGCATCCACAACCAATTCTAACATGGTATCAGAGCAGGTTGGGTGCCATTGGAGAGTCTTTTTCTGAAGAGAGATCTCAGATTGGGGGAGTTCCATTTTTGGCTCTTTGTTGCAGGTTTATATTAGAGCTTGCTGGTGCAAATCTAAGCTCACCATTGCATTCAGAAGGTTCGAGAAAGTTGATTTTTCCTTTTGTTTCATCTAAATCGGACATACATGGCCAAATCTATGAGGGTTTGAAGCTAAGGTGTGGTTGCCAGATCTAGAAGGTAGCTGCAATTTTGGAGATTTTTGGGTCAAATCCGACCCTACCATCACGTCCAAAAGGGCCAAAAACCCTAAGATCGACTGTCAATTCATCCATTTTGGAGCAAGTCATTCGGTGAGGCAAATTTTTTTTGCCCATAGAGCCATATAGCCCCAAGTTGTCATAATTGTCGACGGTACGATTTTTGTAAAAAATATTATTTTATTCCATTGAAAATTCTTTGAATTTTTTTTTTGAAAAATTAATATCTATGGAATAAACTTTTGTTGTAAATCATTTGAAATTTTATTTGAAAAAAATCAAAAGTTTATTTATTTATTTGTGGAGTATAGGGTACAGTCTGTAGACTGTACCTTGCCCCCTCACCCGTGGTACCCATGTGCCATGTCAAAACTGTGGGCCCCCACCAAGCTACTAGCAGCCTTGTTTCAAAATACGGTGGCGGCATAAATTCCAAATTCCGTTAAACCAGGACCACCACAAATTCCAAGCTGACCCGTGATGTCCAGACGAGCGTCAAATTCAAGTAAAGGATATTTTTTGGCCTGACAACCATTTGAATGTCAAATTTAAGATCATGACTTGCTGATTTCATCCATGCATCAGCACTGCATCATCAATTTTTTAAAAAAATTCTACCCCCTCTCCGTTGAGCTTCTTGATTTTGGAGGCGAACTTCAAACAACGATATCTTGGTCATTTTGGCTCCTTTTTCAAGCAATTTTTTTTGATTTGGGATAATTTTTCATGCTCTACACACTAGTGCAATTATTTTTTGGTTTTTATCTTTGGTTTTTCCAAAAAATTTAGATTCTCACAAGTGTTGTTGCTTCATCCTCATTTTGGGAACTTCATGAGCTCATATATTGCTCCTATAGTAACATTTTTGGGTGCAGTTTTTTTTGAAAGTGCATGATTTTTTATGTAATTCTTAGTGGTATGGTCAGATTGATCTCATTTTGTACCAAAAATTGTACTTGATTTTGTGGCTTATTTTGGCATTTGTATGTACAAGATACATTTTTGGGTGCAGTTTTTTTTGAAAGTGCATGATTTTTTATGTAATTCTTAGTGGTATGGTCAGATTGATCTCATTTTGTACCAAAAATTGTACTTGATTTTGTGGCTTATTTTGGCATTTGCATGTACAAGATCAAAGACCACTTTGCTATTTTTGGCAAGTGGTAATTGTAAACGCACTAAATATAAAGTGACAAATTTGATATTTCTTGGGGGGGTTTCTTGATTGAGTGATTTGGGGGGGGTATTCTTGTAGTGATTGCTTGCATTCTTTTGCTTGATTTGTGTTCTTGCAATGGGGAGATCTCAAATTGAACCTCTAAATCCACATAATTATGCTACATGGAGAAAATTAGTATAGAATTATCTCATGATGAAAGGTCTAATAGGTCATCTAAAGGACACAATTCAAAAACCTACTAATGCTAAAAAATTGGCAAGGTGGGAGATTGATCGTGAGAAAACACTTGGATGCATATGTTCATTAGTCTCTTTCTATTTGCAATTTCATATTGAATCATGTAATACACCTAAAGAAGCATGGGAGACTTTTGAAAAATTGTATGGTAAAACAAATAAGATTAGAGGTTATCAGATTGATAATGATTTGATGAATCTTGATCCTAAATGTTTTGACCACATCCAAGACTACATCTCCAAAATCAAGCAACTAAGAACACAGTTGAAAGAATGCAGTATTGAAAAAGAGGATTTACAATTGATTCTGAATGTGTTATCCAAGCTTGGTCCTGAGTATTCAGTGTTTGTTTCTGGCTTTCATACCCATCGACTTTCTATGGGAGCATCATATGTTGATCCTAAGTTTGATGACTTTGCAAATCTCCTAATCCAAGAGGAAGCTAAGTTAATGAACATGGGTCTAATCAAGTCTTCCAAGCCACAATCATTGGTGGAAAATGAGTCTAAGGTATAGAAAGAATCAAGGAATCTTGATAAGAAGCAAAAGAAGAAAAATAACAAGCCACATAAAGAATCAAAATCCTCATCATCAAAAGGAGAAACATCTAAGAAGGAGAGGCCTTTTTGTGCATATTGCAAGAAGGATGGACATGAAGAACATTATTGTTACAAGAAGGACATAGATGAGTTGAAACATCTTCTCAAAAAGAATCACATTGATTTTCCTTCTAGAATGTCTGAATCTTCTTCTCCTTCTACTTCAAAATAGTCTAAAAAGGACAAAGGTCAAGCATCTACACCAGGATATAAAGGGCAAGCTCTTTGTGCTCATTTAGGTCCAAGATCAGGGAGATGGCTTCTAGATTCAGGAGCATCACATCATATGGCATCTTCACAGACTATCTTCTCTTCATTTCAACCTTGTTCTATGTCTCCTATCTTGATGGGAAACAATACATACATGAGTGTACTTGGGAAGGGATCTATTAGCATTGGGGACAACACTTTTCATGATGTCTTGTGCGTTCCTCATTTGACGAACAATCTTCTTTCCATTTATCAGATTACACATGGTGGAGATGGGAGAACTGTGGAGTTCACTCTTGATTCTATTATCATTTGAGACTTGGAGACTAGAGAGATTATTTCTACTGGGGTGGTTGATCATTCATCTTGGTTGTACACCTTTGCATAGTTTGCTTCTGATGGTGACCTTGTTCCTTCGACTGTTGATCACATACACCATGATTCAGAGGAGACATTTGGCTTTTTGAACTTGGGAGTTCTCACATCAGATCTAGTTCTTGAGCCATGCATTTCATCTCCTCCATCTATTGTTGTACCTGATGATGCTTGTGTTGCTACAGTTTTGGCTCCTAGTGATTCAGTATAGTAGGATATACACAGTCTTCCAAATATGGCTACTTTGGATGAATTCTTGACAAGTATTTCAGACTTGTTTGTGGAGTCTCATCTTGCAGATTTGGAGGACACCATTTATAGCATTCATCTTCTCTTTGATGGAGAAGACCCTTCTTCAGTTGTTGTGAGGGAACACCTTGAACCTCTTGTTCATTCTCTACATGATCATTCTTCATAGATTGGTGTGAGTGTAGATACTTTTGGACAACATTTGGAGGACGCTTCTTTGTCTTCAGAGGGGATATTCTTGTCTTTGGATTATGTTCTACATCAATCTCTACTAGATGTTGGATTGTCCTCTTTATTAGTGTGGCCTAGAACGCCTATTTGGAGTGTGTCAGCTTTCAGCATTGACATGGAGACATTTGAGCATGCTTCAGAGACATCATCATCCATCATTCATCTTCTCGACATCCTGCATACATTTATGGTTTTGTCTCTTCCTAAGGGGAGGAATGTTGTTCAAAGAGATTGGATCATCTTTAGCATTCAATGTCAAGCTTCTACCATCATTGTAGGAGAATCAACATTGAGGGGGGGCTACCTTGTCTCTCTTCTACTTCTCTCTTATGGGGGGGTCTTTTTCCTCACATGGGGTTTTTACCTTCTCATTCTTCATTAAGAGTATTTCACTTTTTTGATTTCATCTCTCTTTTGGGGAGGAGTTTTGTCCCATTGGGTTTTCTCCTTTTCTCTGTTTGTGAGAGATTGCATTGCATTTGTACATGGGTACCTAACATGGCCTTGTAGTCGGGACCCATCTTGCATTGTTTGCATTTGTGTACATTCCCCCTAAGTTGCACTTAAGGGGGGGTGTTGGTGTAATTAAAAGTGTTGTACCTTGTCCTAGGTCATAATTACACCTCAGTTAAGTTTACTTAGGGACCACATAGGAGGTTGTTGGAGAATTTCCACTTTTGGTGGACTTGACATGTCTTTACTTTATCACTTCCACCTTTTGTGGACACATCATGTGATTATCTCTCCACCTTAGGTGGAGTGATAGCTTTTCATAGTTGTCTCATGTCATAAGATTACGACACTTGTCATAATCTTATTCCCTTCTATGTTCTCACTTTGGCTATATAACCAGGGGGTCTATCTCATTGTAAACAATCATAATCATCTTATATCATTGACATTGAATACAGTCTATTCTTGTCATATTCATCTCTCTTTTTGTGCTTTCCATTTGGTCCATAGATCTTGGCATCCATAGCCAATTCTAACATGGGGCATAGATATTTTTTTTTTGTTTTCTTTGGGGAGGTTGAGATTCAGGTAGGCGAAATATACCCAAGAGGTGCACAATATGTAGTTCTCACCCCCTATTTTGCAGAATGGGAAATTCTTTTATTAGTGTGTTGTTTGTATTATGTTAATAAGCACTATTCTAGATTCATGTAATGTTGATACGATTTCCCTAGGAATTGCTTACCATGTAGCTTATTTTGAGGATAATGTATTCCTATTTAAGGTACCCTTTTTGCTCTTACTCAACCATTGAAGCAATTACCATTGCATACTTTGTGAACTTAAGAAATGCAAATAAGTATATGAACTTGGAAATCAAGCTTGAGGGGCTTTATTTGATGAATCATTTTTCTTGTAATACTTTTCTAATGGTCTCCCTCCACCATCAAGTTGTAAGCCTTAGCAGTTTTAAGTATAGAACGCTCCATCATCAACTTTTTGAGTTATCAAAAATCAATTAAAAGATAACATCAAATGTTACGACGACATCATTCAAAATAAAAATAAAATTATTTATTTTATAAAATAAAACTTTCTAAAATCCTATGAGTTAACTCATGATGGTTAATTTAACTCTACATATTCTATTCTATCTCATTCATCTTTCTAAATATAAAATATTCTTTTTGTTTTTTAGATTTATATTCTTAAGTTCTATTATAGAAATTATTATGTTTTTTAAAAAATATTTCCATTCTTAAAATAAAAATATATATAAAAACATTTCAAAAATATTTTAACCAAACTTTTCTTAAAAATATTTTAAAATTTTGGAATGAAATTAATTTGTAATAAAATTTATTTGTGCTTCTTATTTTATAAAATTATTTTTATGAAACAAATTTAGTCCATTTTTCTTTTTTCATTTATTTTTGCAATTCAAGCATCATAGCATATCAAAGTGAGGTGATCAGTTCTTTGCTTTTCCAGCACAAAAACTAAAAAATATGTTTGCTACAATTTCATGAAAAAAAATTGAAACTAAAAAATTGAAAAAACCAAAACCTCATTATAAGAAAAAAAATTAAAATACCAAAAAAAAAAATAAAATTTAAGAAATACAAAAAATAAAACCAAAAAAGAAATTTGAAAAATAAAAATAAAAAAAAAAAGAAATTAAAAATCGAAGGAGCAAAGTTGAAAAATCACATGAACCAAAAATAAATTTGAAAATATAAAATAAAACCAAAAAAAAACAATTGGAAGGAGAAAAGTTGGAGAAAATCACCAAAAATATCAAACCAAAAAAAATTAAAAAATTAAAAAATTAAAATGGTGGAAGAAGAAAAAAAAGGTGAGAAAATCAAATAAACTATGGAAAAGAGGTATCCCTTAACTACTTTAGATATATATTTTTAAATATAAATATACTAGTATATAAATTTTATATAAAATAAAATATTAAGTATAAAATAAAATATCTAAAGTTACTTTTACTTTACCATTTTTTAAATAAAAACAAATAATCAAGAAAAGAAAGTGAACTTGAATTTTTTAATAAATTATAATAGAAATATATGTTACCAATTTTTTTTAAAATGAACTTGAGTTTAATATTTTTTAATTAAAAAATAAAAAATTAAGAAAAAAAAATCTAAAATGAAAAGTGAACTTGAGTTTGTCAATAAAAATATATGTTACCACTTTTTAAAAAATAATGGACTTGAGTTTTTTAACGAATTATAATAGAAACATGTGTCTCCACTTAACTCATGTAGTTAAATAATTTATATTTTTTATATTTAAATAATTTGTATTATTTGATATAATTTTTGTTTTTTTAGATTTTCTTAGGAGACCCATTTTTTATGTAAATTTCCCCTAATGATGAGGATACACCACAAACCAGTATGATACTACTTGGTCTTTTAATTGGAACAATATTCTTTATTCTTACCATTTGCAACCCCAATCATTTACTGTTGTGACCAAAATCTGAAATAATATTGAGGAGCTTGAATGCATGTCAGGCTATCCCTGTAGCTACTTTGTATTCTTCGTGTGAGGAATTGTCTCTTATTGTTGCACTATGTGTGAATGAACTTTAGGTTTAGGTATTAATTAATTTCATTTACAAGATGGGATATGACCAAAATAATCATTTGCTTTTTAATATCACCTTCTTTGCTAGTCATCAATTTTACATTTTTGTTTCAAGTCATCTAGAGTGTGTACTTTGATGTTGTTTTCATATATGCAAGTTACTACATTTGAAATGAGCGGAAAGAGGCCTAAAAAAATTATGGATGCAGTCGATGTCATTGAATTAATTTGGGAAAATAGAGAAATAATCTTTAAAAGAAAGAAAAAAAGAAGTACATCAGACAAGGAAAACAAATCAAAATTTCCTCCCAAGGTATGTCCACCCTTAATTGTTTTATGTATTTTGATATAGTTATCGTGTTTAAAGAAAAAGTGACAAAACAATACTTTAATTATTGCATAGTGATGGTGATGATAATGCTGATGATCACTATCCTCCATGGATCATTAGTAGTTAGAGTATGGTGGGCTTAAACATCACACACTAAGCCTTGACGCTTAGTGTGGGCCCCTCTTAATTCAAATTCCATACTCATTAACTCTTTCAGATGTAATATTTTTTTAACTGTTTTCGATATAATCTTTTGTTAACAACTTTGACACGAATGTTTGAAATGACTGAACATTGATGATGAGCTTCATTCGATTTTTTAAATTTTTATTTTTTCATCTTTTCAATTTTTCTATTCTTCTTATTAGGCCTATAACCTTCATTTTATTTGATAATTAAAGTGTGCCACATTGATCATATCATTTTATTTGATAAGTCTAAGTCTCACATATTGATTGTGTCATTTTAATTTTAGCATTAAAGTTTAATATTTACTATTAGAAATTGGAATTATCATAATATTTATAAATAATTAGAAAAAAATAGTATTGAAGACAATGTTTTATATAATAAATTAAGATGCGGGTATTGGCATGGTGTGATGGTTTAAAGGTGGCATTGTTGTTCTTGCCACCAAGGTTCAAACCCCATTGGGGTGGTATTGTTGAATGGTTGTATTTCGGTTCATAGCTCCGGTCAAAAGCATTTACCCCTTAAATAAATAAAAAAATATAATAAATTAAGATAGTTTTAAATAGAATAAATAAAAAATACATTATATAGAAAATTTAAATAATTAAATTAAAATAAAAGTAATTATTAAAAATTATAACATAAGTATTTCTATTAAGAATTATATCATATTGTGTGCAGGTTGGAAAACTTTTATCTTCCTTCAAAATCATGATATCATCAAAGTCAAGTTTGCATATATGAATCAGATCCAAAAATGTGAAGGTAACTTGACCTAGAATAAAAAGAAATAATTTACTTATAAACTACATAGCATTTTTAAATTCTAAGAGGCATAGATCTTATTTTCATTATCAATTAACATATTATATTTTTTTGTTTAATATAGATTAATTAATATTTAATTATTATTTTTAATTAAATAATTTAAATTATATTTAATAAATTATATTTCTTTTTAATATTATATTAAAAATAAAATATTAACATTAATGAAAATATATATTTAAAACTTAAAGTATATTCCTAAAAAAAATATTTTAGAGAAGTAAGATTCAAATACAATATATTTGCGTTCACAACAAAACTTAAAAATTTGTATTTATTTATTACATCGAGTAATTATTTAATAAGTTTACTTCGAATAAGAGTATTATTTAAATATCTAGATAGCTAATAATGGCATGTATCTAATTTAACATAAAAAGTACTAAGTGTTATCACTTTTTCATGATTATTTGATGAAATTAGTTAAGTGTCACATCTATTAGTCAAAATCACCTCTATTTTAATTAAGTTGGGTTAAGCCATCTCCTAATTAGAAGTAATTGAAAGTTAGCTCATAAATTCTTTGACATATTATTTTGTTGAATCATACATCTAAAAGGCTTATACATTTATACTTCGTGATTTTTTCTATTCTTCTAATATATTGAATACTAAATATTTTTATTCTATTACCTAATTTATAACTAACTTATAAACATTAAATTTTAAATAAATTAATAAGAAAGATTCATTTGGAAGGAGATTCCATGATTACTGTAAATGCGATAAGAAGAAGAATGACCCTTAATTGAAAGTTGAATAGGTGGCTATTTCAAATTTTGAAAGAGTTAGAGGATGTGGAAGATTTGAAAATAACTCATATCTATCAGGAAAGAAACATAGAAGTAGACAAATTATTGAAGGATGCAATTAATTTGGTTGATGGGCACGGTGGTATGCCAATGCTCAATATATTTGAGCCTACACAAGCAAAGGCCATTAGAATGATGCAGAGTGGGGAGGATTAAATATGATGTCAATGGAACAACATTTATCTTTGGTAAGGTAGGTGGTAGGTGACATTTTAAAACAAGGTAGCTATCAGTTTTGCTAGTTTATCTTGAAGGAAGCAATGGAGACAACCATTTGTGTGGGGGTGAAGGAGTGGAAAATGTTGTTCAGGGGTGTGGTTTTAGATGCACATATTAAGAAGATTTTCAATTTCAAAGATGAGGAGGCACTAGGAATGGTTAAGAACATTCTTGGGGCAAGGTTCTTATTGTCTACTTATTGTTTTAGATAATTTTGATGAATCCTCCATGAATATGGCATGGCTTCTCCATGCATGGGAGGACATTGAGGTCATGTGATTCATGACATGTTGATTGGTTGCTGCAAGGTGGAGGGACGTGATGGAGTTTTACTGGGTATGGCGGTGTTGGGCCTGTGATTGAGGCCCTTGAGTGGTGTCTAGCCATTGTTAAAACTACATTATAATGGTCCATGGATACCATTTTTTATTTGCAATGTGGGAGAGGACTAGGATGCGAGGATGAGAGAGGTGGGAGGTAATATAGCCCTCTTGAAGGAGATTACTAGGGTCTCTACAATTTATCAGATCGGATGGAGGTTTTGGCTCTCCTAGTAATCTAGGGTGGTGAAGAAGGCGACGAGGTTTGGGATGAGGGTGTTGGGGTAGATGTAGATGGCACCATTTAATGTGTATTGTAGCATGTTCATAGGCTCAAATTACTAATCTTTTTTGTTTTTTTGCATGACTAAAATGCCACATTTCTTGGATGTATTAAGGTAGAGCCCCCTTGCACCCAATTTATATATCTAAAAAAAATTAAATAAATTTATTAATAATAAATTCTAACACACACTTATACTATAATGCATGTTAGTGATCTAAAAGCTCAAATAGTCTTTCTATTTCTCTAAAAAAAATTTAAAGGAATAATGAACATCACAATATGATTCATTTTAAAGAAATGACTAGATCCTACTAATGTCAAATAATTCTCTTGAAATTATAATTTCATGTAAATTTGTATGAAAGTGATATACATACGCTAAGTTTATCATTATATTTGTTAATCTTAAATACTAATCTATATCATCTATAATTATTTTTAATTTTAAAAATTAAATAATATCATTTTTTACTTTTATTAAAACAATTAAAATTATCTTCATATCAATGTTTTATTATCTTTTTAATTTTAAATATTAATTTATACTATTATTAAAATTTTGAATAATAAAGTTTAGTAAGCACATATTTTTGATAATCTATTAATTTAGTAGAGAGCGTTTTTAGATTTAATCATATATATTTTGCATCAACATTTGAGTGATCCATTGTGAGGATGAAGAGGGTTATCCTCTTCTTATTGGTAGATCACTAAGAGTGATATGAATGTCAATACAAAACCATACACAATTGAATCCAACAATACTATCTAATAAATTTTTAGTTATTATTTACTTCCATTTATTAATTATACTAATCTTATTATATAATTTTCCAATTTCAAAAGTTTTATAAATATTTTTGTATACAAAGATATTCTTTGTTTAAATTGTTTAGTACAAAATTGTACTATTATATATTTATAAATCCTTAAATATGTGATGGTGACATTTTCTTTACAAACTATCTTCAAAATAAGTGGTCTATTAGATTTTAGTTTTTTTTAATATATTCTTGTTAGGTTCCATCAATTACAAATTGAGATAAATTGTTACATTTCAAAAGAGAGAGATGTGTGAACATCATTTTTAAGAGGTAGATATTAAGGATAATTTTATTCTCAAATCAACATTTTTTATGAGATGCATGTACAATTTTGGGATCTCTTTAGGAATTTAAGACAATATTTGGAAAATTTAATTTAATATCAAGATAAAGGTGTGGCATTATGCATGGAATAAACTTATATTTAGTCAACATTATTTGAGTAAGAGGAGACAATTGAGTGTTTTTGTTAATGTGAGGAATTATCACCTCTTTTTTCATTATAATCAGAACTATTTTAATGATTTAAAATACACACATCATAGTTCTTCACATGTTAGATCTAGTAAAAATAGTATAAAATGTCAAATTTTAAAAAACACACAATATGATATAATATTAATGATTTAAAATATACATATCATAGTTCTTCACATGTTAGATCTAGTAAAAAAAGTATAAAGTGTCAAATTTTAAGAAACACAAAATATGGTATAAAGTATAAAGTATTTTTATTAATGTTGATATTTTATTTTTAATATAATATTCAAAAAAAATATATTAAATATAATTTAAATGATTTAATTAAAAATATTAATTAAATATTAATTAATTTATATTACACAAAAATGTAATATGTTAATTGATAATGAAAATAAGATCTATGCCTCCTAGAATTTAAAAATGCTATGTAATTTAGAAGTAAATTATTTCTTTTTGTTCTAGGTCAAGTTACCTTCACATTTTTGGATCTAATTCATGTATGCAAACTTGATTTTGATGATATCATGATTTTGAAGGAAGATAAAAGTTTTCAAACCTGCACATAATATGATATAATTCTTAATAGAAATAATTATGTTATAATTTTTTAAAATTATTTTATTTTAATTTAATTATTTAAAATTTCTATATAATGTATTTTAAATTTATTATATTTCAAACTATCTTAATTCATTATCTAAAACTGTCTTCAATACTACTATTTTCTAGTTATTTATAAATATTATGATAATTCCAATTTCAAATAGTAAATATTAAATTCTAATGGTAAAATTAAAATGACACGGTTAATGTGTGAGAGTTAGACTTACCAAATAAAATGATATGATCAATGTGTCACACTTATCAAATAAAATGACTGTTATAATAGAAAGAATAGAAAAACCAAAAAAGGAAAAAAAATAAAAAAAATCTAATAAAGCTCATCATCCATGCCGAGTCATTCCAAACATTCATGTCATTAAGCAATAGCTATTTCCACATGGAGGTTCAGGCAATGTAATCACATCAACACCACAAAGCTTCCTTTGTCTATTACTTATAATGTTGACAAAGTTGTTTTTTTTTGTTAAAGGCATTGTTTAAAAAAGAATAATAATAATAAATTAAAGCTTCAAACTTGGAGAAGATAGTTAGCCGTACATAAAAAAAAAAATCAGAAACAGTTAAAAAATATTACATTGGAAAGAGTTAATGGAAACGAGAATGGAATTTGAATTAAGAGCGGCCCACACTAAGCGTCAACGCTTAGTGTGCAATTTTTAAGTCCAGCCATTAGAGTATGCTTACAATGTCCAACATGACTATTTTAAATAGTTCTATTTATGTACCTATCAAAATATATATGATGTGTATGTTAAAAGAGGCCCATGCCCTATATAAATCTTAGATTGTGTTGTAAATGGGTCATTGGGGATTTTGGAAAGAAATAATTTTGAATTATTTAGGAAATTATTTTAATTAACACAAGGAAACTTGACATATTGTTCTTGTTATTAAAATTGACATGCATATGTCATGGTATATATATATTTTTTTTGTTGGTAACAAAGGGTATTTTATTAATAAAAAATAAGTTACATAGCATTTTTCAATACATCATTTTTAAATCCTTTCCACACATCATACATTTCTAAGCAAGAACCCCAACCCTTCCTCCTATCCACCATACAATCAACACCATATGATACAAAAATTACAATAGAGTGAGAAACACCACAAGTGACCCAAAATACACTTAAAAAACTTCAAAGAAAACCTACTAACAGGTCATACAATTAAAGTCTTGCTTGGCCTTCCCTTCGTTTGAGATTGGAGTATCATTGCAAAAGATATCTTTTCATCTTTCTTTGCTTTCTTCCCCTTCACAGTTTTCCAACCATCTTCCACCCTTGCAACATCTTCTGCCATTTCAATGGTTTGTCCTAGGGAATCTTCAAAGCTTCATTTGCCATACCAATTGCTTGTTGAATCTATTCCTCAAATTTTCATTTTCTAGAATCTTTCTCATGTGATCTCACCACCCCTTTTTTCTCCTGACATTCTGGGGTTGCAGCTCCATTCTTGAGGTCCCTTTCTCCTCCATTAAGGGGAGCATTAACACTGGTTTCACCCTGAATCCTTTTGTATATCAGGGCCTCTTTAGGCTGTTGTTGATCATCCCTATGCACATCTTTCTCCAGCCCTTTCCCTTCCTGAAATAGAGCCCTAGGTACCTGGCTTTCCTCTTCCCTATTTTTCACCTAAGAGCTCACTTGCTGCTCCATTTCTTTCTCCACTATGTAATGCTGGAGGGCAACATCTTTCCACCAAGAGGAAAATTTATGTTTTTTATTTTTGTCACAATGAACAGCTAAGTGCCCAGTCTTGTAACAAATTCTACATGTAAAGGGAACCCCCTCATAATCTAAAGGCCGCATCCAACTGCTTTTCAAAATTTTTAACTGTACCTCTTCTAGTAGCTCTCTAGACACATCCATTTCTACCAAAATCTGGGAAAAGGTTGAATGTAGTAGATTTTAGGACCCCTCATCCACCATTAAAAAAATTCCTAAAGTGTTCCCTACTACCTCCAGGAAAGAATCAAACCAGAATTGTAGGGGAAGGTTAGGGAGTCTCACCTAGAGAGGAACCTTCTCAAACACTTCAGTGGCTGGGCTAAAAGCCAAATGCCATGGTTTTAACAACAAATTACATTTACTTTCCCATTCCCAGTGAAAGTCACAAAGGATCTTATTTTTATCCTACTCCTTTTGAAAGACCACAATAAAGAAACCTTTAGCCATGGGATAGATTTGAACATACCCTCCCAATATAGGTTTCCATTCGTTGGAAATCCACTAGTGGAGATAAGACAAGCTTGGCCAAAAACCTTTGAATCTTCCAATTAGGCCTAGTCCAAAAAAGACTTCCTCATTGTAAAAAACTTCTTGCTCCAACTCACCATCTAACTCCACTGTGGGTGTTTTAGATGTTGGAGGTAAGCCTGGTATGCCTCCTCCCCTTCTTGATATTACTTTGGTTGGATGCTTAAATGTCTAGGAGGGCCCAATTTGTTTTCCCCCCCAACCCAGACGCCTTGTATTTTTTAACACTTCCAAAGCCCCTTGTGTTGCAAACTCCCTGTTTCCCATTCTTCTAACCGCTCTATGTGAATAGGGCATTATCCTCAAAACCGACGCCACCTCCACTGTGGCTTAAAATCTACTTGCCATTCTTTGTCGGACCTTCATCTACATTTTTTCCACTACTACCAATGTTGATTTGAAAACCACAAATCTTCCCCTAAGAAGCCTTCCCCACCTGGTTTGGTTCAAGCAAAACCCTAGCCTCTGTAAACTATGGTAGTTGATCATTATCTTCTATTCATTGCTCTCCCATCCTCAATTCCCCCACACTCCAATATTCCATGGTATATATTGCTAAGTTTTGAAATACTAAAATGGAGAGATCTACTGCTTTTTTCCTTATTTTTTTAATGGTACATGGTTTTCATTTTTCTTAAGATTTGGAACTTCAATTGCCATGTTAGTAGACAAATCATTCTAATATTGGTTGTTGCAAATTTTGATGTTGTCAAAGATTCAAAATTAAAAAGTTAGAATTCATGGAAGGGTTTGCATAGGATTCTAAATTAGTTTTTAATCTAACAAGTGTTGAGAGCTTACAAGACAAATTTTAAGAAAATAACATAAATTTTCCATTCAAAAGGCATATTTTTTATTGTATTGTAAAAGTTAACATAATAGATTTGAGAAGGAAAATGATTTCTTTTATTGTGGAATTTTGTATTAATTAAATTGTGAATATCGACCTTCTTACTCTTTTTAGGCATAGAACAGTGGTCTTAGGCTTTTAGGAGACCACTAATAGCTTCAGTCCCCTACTAGTTTTTCTTTGTGTGTTGTTTTTGTTTCTCTTGTTGGTTGGTTAAGTGTTTCTGTTGATTTTTCTTTCTAGGTGTTTCACTTCTCGTGAGCCCAATTTTTGGCCTCTATGGTCATTTTGTAATATAGGTATGAGCCCTTCCCATTTTAATCTAATCAAAACATTGTGAATGAACACTATATAACTATTAGAAGATTAATCTTTACTTGGAAAACATTATTCTTTGTCTCCTCACACATGTGTGAGGATAACTCTTTTCTTTCTTTTTTTCTTTTATTAGAGAATATTTGTAGCCACCTCCTTAAGAGGTTCTTGACACATTGCTCATACAAAGATGAATGATGGAAGTCATTGATTTGGAAGTTACATTCTAACTCCTCTTTTTACCTCTATTTATTGAAGTTCCTCTCCTCTCATTCTTCATTCAAGCAAGCAATCCTAAGGCTTAAGTGCTCTATCTCTCCCTTTGTATCATTCTTAGGCATTTTGCCTCCATTCATAACATTGGAGTGTTTTTTTTTTTTTCCTTATCAAATTCTTGTGTCTCCTCTTGATGGTGATGGTGCTTGGTTTGGCTACTCTATCTTTGGTTATAATTTTCTTCAAATGATGCTCATTGATTCGTTCTTTCCTTTTCTCAATTTATTTTTTCTTTCATGTTATCAAAGCTTTGGTATTACTAATCTTTTGTGAGCTACATTGTTGAAGGTTTACCAAGTTTCTAAGCACACCATTGGAGGCACTCTAGAGAGGAGGAGAAGAGTCAAAAGTCTAACTTGCTTCTTGTTTGATATTTATTTTTCTAACCTAGTTCTTATTTTGTAGGAACAATAGCTGTCTATTATTTTAGATTTCAATTTTTTTAAAATCTCTTTGCAATTATTTAGAAAACTCAATAAGGATTTACCTATTTTTCAAATTTCAATTCAACATAATATTTGCATAGTAAATTCAAATATGTTTTAATACATTTTTTTTTTCAAATTTTTAAAATTAAAAAATCATTTTTTTAAGACTCAAACCCTATTTTAATTTAGATTTGTTTTTGAAGAAATAAAAAAATATTTTCTTTTTTTATCAATAAAAAATATTTATTAATTTTTCTAATTTTAAAAATACAAACCTTCTATTTTTATAAATATCAAAAAAATTCAAAACCCATATTTTCCTTAATAATAAATAATAACATAATTGCTTTTGACCCTAGCATTCACCCCCTCGCTATGGTTCATTGTGGTTTTGTTGTCCACTCAAACCCTTTTAACCTTTGCATCTATTTTTTGCTATTCACCTTGTTGCAAGTTTGTGGTTTCCACTTCTTCACTGCATCTATTGATTCGTGATGCAGCTGGGTTGTGTTGCTCTTCCCTATTGATTCAATTCATTTTCCTAAAACCAAAAAACTTGCGCTGAATCTCTTCCTAGCAATATAACCTTTTCAGAAGCATTTGGCCCACTAATTTAGGAAACCCATCCCATGCCACATGTGAGGGAGAGGCATGCTTCAAAGGATAGCGAACAACCTTCACGTGTTTGTCTACAACAAGCATGTGAGTAGAGTAGCACTGGCTGCTTGTAAATCTTATAAAATAATATTTATTTGTAAATTTAATAATATTAACTTTTTAAATATAATTTTATTTATTTAATATTATCAATTAATTTCTATATTTAATTAATCAATTAATTTTTATATTATTTTTAATTAAAAATCAAGCAAAATTTAGTTTTTTAAGGGGCTTTTCCCCTTAGGCAATTTAATCTGTTTCCAAGATTTTAATTTTATTTAAAAAGGACTAATTTTTTCTTTTAATTTTAATTAATGTTATTTTCTTTCTCAAGTTGTAAAACTTATTTCTTTTAGTAAAGCTACTTTTTGCACTTAAATATTTTTGCAAAGTCAACTTTAATTCCTAAAATGAATTCTTCTAACTATCACTCATAGAAAACTCATATCTCTTTTATTTTTTGTTATAAACATCTTTTGGATTTGCTATGGATCCCAAATTGGTACCCGTGTAAGGCCTCTCATTGCAAGTGACTAATACAACCTTAATTTGTTATATATTTCTCCTAAATAGATGGTTAGAGATATTACAAATGATATGAAGGCGACTGTCTAACAATGACCTTATAGTTTATTTTTACTTATGTTCTATCATTGTTATTTTACTTAATGAAGAGGTATGTGCATGCAAATTATGGTATGAGATTCAAACTTATAAGATGAATTTGAAATAAGATAATTGTTGTGTCGTATTGCATTGAAAGAGTAATTAGCTATGTAAATGAATTGTGAATAAAGTTACAAAGATTCGGTTTGCAATTAATGTGGTTTATTATTATATCTAATTGTGCTTAATTATGTTGTGCAGGAAATTAAGTGAGTCGATGTGGGATTAACATTAAAGGAACCAAATATGCAAATAGGAGGATGGATAAATATTGGAATCGTATCAGATACATCTTTGAGAAGTTCTAAGTGTAGCCCTATTTGACTTAGAAGGGTTTGAGGTTTGATTATTGATTGGGTGATCATGTTTGAGTAGAATCCAATTGTAGGTCCTATGATGTGAGTTTGGTTGGGGTTGGAACCCTTGGTCAGGATCAAAATTCGTATGGATACTTTTGTGGGTTTTTAAAAGGGATTATTGAGTCAATTTCCTTGGTTTTTGAACAAGAATAGACCCCTAGGACCTATACCTATGGGTTTGGAACCTTCTTGACATGTGAACTTGTCCTTGGAGTGTGAAAAGACCCCTCAAAAGTCCACATTCATAAATGTGACGAATTCAAAAGGTGTTGGGGCTTGGGAAGTGTGACTTGTAACTCTCAACTTCTCACTCCCCAAAAGTTCTTGGAATTGGCACAAGACTCACACATGTGTGAGCACTTGTGGGAAAGAGTGTAGGTTGGAAGATTCCTATATACCTCAAGGAGATGGAAGATTTGGGCATTGCCCACTTCTCCTCTTGGAGAACTCTAATGGAGATGGTAGATAGTGAACATGATGGTTTGGCTTGGAGAAGAAAGGATAGTAGAAAGAGATTAAGTCCCTCATTGAAGCAGAAGAGATAAGTCCTCTATTTTCATTTTCTTTTGTTATTGTTGTTAGAAAGTGACATGGTTGCATGGTTCATTGTAGAATATGTTAACCGGGGAAACTTGTAGGCATGTAATTTGGTGGTGTGCTATTCTTATTCTATGTAAATGTTGAATAAACTCCATATATCATCTTGGGGCTAAAATATTGTCTTGCTCAGGGGTATGGCTAGAGCCCCTGTGGCTTCATGATGCCATTACGGTAGGGAGGAGAGCAAGTTTGTTCTATTTGTATGTGACTCTTTATATTCTTAAATATCTTTGTAATATTAAAAGTTAAATTCTTGATTTCAAAAAAAAATGAACATGGAAAATGAGTAAGGTCATTCCATGAACATGTAGAGGATTAGTTTTCCCCATACTATTGCATTAGAGAAAATATCATTTGTTGAAATGTTATTCCATTCATTTTATCATTTGTGATAGGGTAAGAAAATAATAAATGCACCCTACAAGCTTGTATTAAGAGAAAAACTTCAGATAAAAAGAGGGTTTTATTTTTGGTGGCTGATAGATATATAGGTGAATGTAAATGCATTATCTTTTGTAAATAGAAATGTATTGTGTACATTTAGAAATATAAAGTAGAAGTGAGGACCCATCATATTATGTCAACTAAGCTAGAGTAATTTGTTACTTTGAAAATGGAGGTACTTATTCAAACAACACCAATAAAATGGTTGGTTTCATGGGAGTGATGTCCCTGCCCTAAAGAGGTTTTGATTTTTCCCCTCTACAAAATAATAAATGGAGAAATTAAGAGCTCATACCTACTTACGTGCATATTCATATATCCATATATATGTATTCATATTTACAGAGAAAGAATGTTTATATGTTATAAACATACATTTTAAACATATATAATTTCAGTGGGTATATATTTCTGATACATGGGTGATCCCATAATAGTGGTTTACAATTTTTGGCCAAACTGGACACTGAAATTATTATTTTTAACTGAATCTTCACATTTGGGCACCTATAGCAGCTAAAATGTGAGGAATTTGAAGATGGTGCAAACTAGAGTCTCATCAAATTTTGTCTCCAGAGATTCTAAAAACATTTTTCAAAATTCTTCTTGGAATCAAATTGCATCTCTCTTCTTTTCCATCTCCCCACGGTAACCGATTTTTTCTCGTGAAAATAACATTTTAAAAGTGACACACAATCGTGATAATGATAACGTTTTTCCATGAAGATAAAATTATATAATTTTCCAAACTCTGTAGATTACAATCAATACCTGAAAAAGCCTGCCTTGTTTTTCAGATAGTTTTTTATTGAATATTTTTTCCTTAATCAAGTTTCAAAGTCAAACTAATTACAATTCATAATAACGCGGACTCAGATAATCAGCTTTAACTTTTTTGTATATGTCGTAAAATTCTAATTTAATTTTTTTGTTGGATCAAGGACTTCAAATAACTGTGCACCTATATTTTCAATTTTTTTGATAATCTTCTATTTTTCCACATGAAGAACAGAGAAATTCATTTTCGATGAAAACTCATATGTTTAATAAAACTTAAAAAACAAATACATAACAAAAACCAAACATATTTAAAATATATTCTACGGATAGTCACATGATAGCCATCACAATCACTGAAACAAATCTTAAACAATCATCGATCCCCCAAAAGCTAAATCAGTTACTTTTACTCAAGATTTTGATGAAAAAGGAAGATGGATTATGAAAAGCAGTTTAAAACCAATAGGACGATTCAAGGGGGTTTCCATCTCGGCAAGACGACCAAACCTCTCTAATTGAACTTTAAATGGAACATGTCAAACGGCTGACATTTTAAAATATGTGATTTCAGCTAAAATTCGTTCCTCTCAGGAATTGTAAACCACTATTATGATAGCACCAACATCTAGAACAAAATGTAAACAATCTATTTTTAAATATTACATATTGATGTTTTTTATATATGTTCCATATGTATTTTATTATTAAGAAAATTAAATAAATAAATGAAAATAACAATAATAAAGATTAAACGAAAGTAAAGGAGAGAGGGGCTCAGACCCATCACTGGAAGTAGTAGCACATGGAGGAGTTTGCAACCCCTGTAAAGGGAACAACCCATATAGGGAGCCACTACTCAATATCGCACCTGCTATCTTCTTCGCATTAAGAGAACAAGGAAAAAGAATAAAATAAAATAAAATAAAAAAATGCTAATACCTGCGTATGGGGCCAACAAAATATAATCTTGCTTCAGAAGACACAGATAAGGAAATGAAGAAACATATGCACATGATATTGAAACATAATGGTTTCCAGGCGCAGCAAATGGTAGAAGGAAACTGAGGGTGAATGTAGTTATTAGATTTAATGTAAATCTGTGGTCTCAACAAACAAGACGAGAAAAGAAAATTAGATGAGAAATACATCCTGAACGAGGTGCTCCAGTATAGTTTTACCAAAACCTGCAGAGGAAAGCTACCTGTCCAAGTGTAAATATTCAAACATAAATATTGTGAACTTACAGATGCCAAGGTCCAAATATCAACCTGAGTATCAAGGTAGGTGCAATCTACAAAGCAAAATAAAATAAATGTGGAAACAAGAAAGATCGGTAGTCATCTCGGCCACTAGGAGTTGCACACCTTGCCTTTCCTCTCTCAGAACAAGTATTCATTGCAAGCTCATGTTATCAGCTATCAACATAACTGAATAAGGGAGTTGGTGAAGATAATGTTTACAAACCAAATGAGGTAGTGGGATCAGTTGTAGCTGCAACCATACCGAAGATATTAATGTTGAACCAAACTATTTTATGAAATAGGCATATTCATTGAATGGCTCTTGTTGAATGGTGAATCGAGCCAATCTGGTGTCAGTTGTATTAACATGGTAGACGGGCTCTCTTTGAATCCTGTAAGTACGTATAGGCTAGGTCTCAGCTAAATTTTATATTTCACGTGTTGCACTAGTACCCAGGTGAGTGGGTGAAAGATCATATGTGCTAGGAGTCATTACATCTCACTGGTCACTGCCAGAAATCATGAGATGGCAGCCTTTGTTAACCCATCTTTTGGGTCATGGTGGCTAGCCAATCTTGACCAATGGAGGCCCGATCTAGAGTGTCACGTCCTATCATAATTTGTCATAAATTGGGAATGGTAGGATCATAGTTACTAATCAGACTTCTCTCAATGGTTCCTTCAATAAGTGACGGGATGTGTAATAAGGCATAAACGTTGTCCTGCACCTATATCACTGTAAGGCGATCAGTCATCCATCAATCTGTCACATTCCAGCGGTTGGTGGTCATGATATTTACGATTCCTCGCAGCTGTTGATATCTGCTCCTCCAAATCCTTCCACTTTGGTATCATCTTCTATTTCCCTAACTTGGCGAGTGCAACCAGAAAGATAGGTTTCGTCAGAGTTTTAGAGTGTGATCATTTAAATGAAACCTATAGCCAAGGTTCCTAATAATGGACACTTCTAGCATAATTTGTAAAGTCCCTTGTTAGCTGGCTGCATATAAATGTTTGGACCATCTATTTTATCTTTGCCTAATCGATGTAGAGTCTAGCATATTATAAGGTTGAACAAGAAGTTGAAAAGTAGTGAAAAATTTCCTATCTTGGTTGCTCAACTACAATTAATAATGGTCACATTGTAACTATTGGCGTTATGCTAGGAAAACTTCGCTGAGTCTGGAGAATATGAAGATACGTGGTTTGGATGAGCTTCAATAGTCTTAGGAAGAATAGTACTTTTAATAGTGTGTTTAAGTTGGCAGATTTAATGATGGCTACTGCAGTACCTTTATTTGGAAAATAATATTTCTCAATGGCCTAATAGTTTTAATATTATGGACGTAGGCTAGTTTACATGCTCGTTCAAAGACGTAATTGTCGGTATTTGTTCTATTTTTTGTCAAGGCTGATGACGTGGACGTTGAAAAGTCATGGTGCTATGAACACGTGGCAGGGTAGATAGGCGGGGATTATCTGTGCAGGGGCTTATTGTGGCATGGGCGGGCGTGCTTGCTGCCTCTTCCAAGCAGGTCTCGTGAATCGTGTGACCCTGTCCTAATTTCTCAGTTGCGTTTACTTGCCCGGTAATAACAATGCAACTTTCATGTTATTTATGGGCTTGCAAGGGTTGAATCTCAGTAAAACAAATAAAATAAAATAGCTGATATTATATGTGAGTCAACTAAATATATCATTATTTCCTTTGATGAGGATTGGTATATTATAAGAACCAAGATTTGAAATAAATAATCGTAATGTTATTTGAGTTTTAGTGTCAGTTGTAATGTCATTATTCAATATTATTATTTCAAAAAAGAAAGAAAGAGAAGTTATATTGATCTAAGATTAAAGAATAATATATTATTCGGATAATAGTGCTAATGTTATAAGATTTGATGGATGTGAAATCAAGATCCTATGTTAGAACTATATTGTTTGGTTAGTTGCTAGGATATTAGCAAGGTAGGCTGAGAACAACGATAATAATGTTTTTGGCATTAAAAGACCCATATACATTATAGGTATTGCCCGTCCAAGATCATCTATTGTTTTTTTTTTTTTAGTATTGTTAAAAAAAAAGAAAAGAAAAGAAAAGTCATTGGCAATTAAATGACATCACAACCTTTTTCTAGCGTTCAAGTTATCATTTGACAACAACTTGTTCATTTTCGAGTCATGAATAAATGATGGTTAAATAACTATAGTATTCTTGGTGGAATTAACATGGCTAGTGCCCTCGTTAATGGTTACTATAGAATGAATACCAATCGCATTTTCCCATTTAAGCCAATAGTGAATGTTATTACTAATTCTAATCTTAATATGGGTATAACGAATAATGAAAATACTAAAACAAGGGATAATAAAGACAACCTAGCATTAGCATTAATATTGTACTAGATCTAATATGTGAGTTACGTGTGTAGCGTAAAGGATCATAATTGTTGCGACCTTGGCAATAATACATTTTAGAAGGAATAATGATAATGCATTGTATGATAAATCGGGAATGGTAAATCAATCATCATTTCGGACCTATTGAAAGAAACATTAACATAGCCTATTTGAATAGTAGCTATTGCTTTCATGTCAACAACACTAATATCTTCTAGAGCATTCTACCCCTTAAAAGTTCCTTTCATAAGTAAAAGCTAACATTACTAAATTCTGTCATAAAGAGTTATGTCTTCCTATCAAGTAGAGTTAAACTTTAGTTGCTAGTTTATGTTGCGAAGATGGGATCTATAAGTTTTGTCGGGAGCGTTGGCCCCATTATAGGTGGGAATGGAAATTCTAGTGTAAATTAGTTTCGTAGAACATAAACACAAAAAACAAAATTAGTTGGGTTTTTTGATAAAAAAAAATATGGGCATGACATTAGGTTTGGTGTTAATCACATGTGAAGGTGGTCTTACACAAATGCATCAAGCACATTTTCAGTGACAAAGCTCACAAAGTTTATATTTAATTATTAAATATTTGGAAAATTTTATTGTGTGCTCATGTGTTTCATGTTTATGAATATCATGTTCTATGTCATGGATTGTGCTCATTTGTTTGAATTGTATCTGTAATAGAAACCATTGGTTGCAATTGAAGTGTAGGAAAAAGATCTATATCGCTACAAATAGACTTGGTTCTTCAACAACAAGTTGTATGGTTAGATTCTTGTATCATTCTCTTGCTTTGTTTGCAATGATATTTAATTCTTCCAATGTGTCTGAGAATTATGTATTGGAAGAGTTGTGAACAATAGTAAAGGAAATTTTGGTTCAAGAATCTAACTTCCCAAAGAGACAAATGGGCATAGTGAATGACATTCCATGTAATTCATAAACATGAAACTATTTTTTTCTCAATAGCAAGTTGCTTTTGCAATCAGAGATATGCATAACTGCAATCATGGGATATGCAATTCATTTGTTAAATATTTTCCAGAATTTATAGTGTCTTCCTACTCTCCTAATTTTCTTAAACACAAAATCAATAATAGACCAAGTGCATTAATCATGCATTCATTGTTGTAGTGCTAACCTACCCACTGCCAAAGCTTGTGAAATTTACATCCAATGATTATATATTTTCCAAAATATATAATGTCCTATTCTCCTAAATTACTTTAAAAAAATGAATAGTAGACCTACTATAAGACAATCAAATTTGATTGGCCAATTAAGTATTACAATTGCAAATGAGAAAATTAAGAATTGAATGCACATTGTGTCAGCTTTACTACCATCATGCACTTGATGTGCCTGAAATTTTTCTTAGAGGCAAGTTATTGTTGCAATTGTATAGTGTACATTGGATATGGTATGCTTGTGATCAATCTATAGCTATTGCATTAAATTCCTACATGGTCGACAAGATGTTGTCTAAATTATATAGTTTTCCCATTTGTAATTCTCATTTGTTTACTATTCTTGGATTCCAAAGGAAACAAATGCATATGTAACCTACTTCTCATTTTCAACAGTTTCATGTTTATGAGTTGGATAGCATATGTCGATTGCTTTATCCATTTACTACAACTTGTGTATTAACTTCAGTTTACAGGGCTTCCTAAGTTAGGTTTAGTGTTTAGGAAACATGTGTGTACATTATTTTAAAAGTTAAATCAACATCTTGAAGTAATTGGTAGTTGTCCACCTAATTTTGCATGTCTACAATTACGTGTATTTGATACAGTTCACATCTTCAAGTTCTTTATAAACAATGTAATTGCAGCCATTTGAATTCTTTTTGAACTTATCCTCAAAGTTATTATACATTGAATCTTTGATTCTCTAAAATATAAAAAAGCAATGTAAACTGTAAAACTGTGTGGAAGCATTGGAAAGCTACTGTTGTGCTATTCTACAACAATTTGTTATTATTTTGCAGATGACCTCTTTCCTACAAATAATAGTACATTTTTTTTCCTTGACATGAGTTATCATAATATTTCGTGTGCTTCTCTAATATAGGATTTTGAACTTTATTGCAGTTATTGGCTAGGGTTGCTAATTCATTTAAAATCCTATGTTATACATTTCCCAACATGACCTTCAGGAGTCTAAACCTTTCCTGTATTTTTGGAGATTATTCCAAGTAGTTTTATCTAGACCATTCATGCACATATTTAATAGTTCTACCCATCTTGGTTCTCTACCCCTGGTGTGGGTCTTCTTGCTTTCTCACAAAGTTGACTTGGCTATAATCATGCATTTACAAAAAAAATGCTCTACAGAGCATTTCTAGATCATACTCCAATGTATCAAGGAAAGGGAAATTTTTTTTGAAGTCAATATTGTCAAGTGTTTACATGTAACATCCTTACATTGTCACCATGCATGGATGCACCCTACATGTAACAAGTATGCAGGGCATGGAAGTATAGGAAAGCCTTCTTGTTGATTTTCCTATAAAACAATATTGCTTTATATGCCTTGGTAAGGCTATTGCATTGTGACAAGAGACTATTAGGCATTGGGATTGGCCCCTATTGCTAGCCCCAACATATTATGTTTTCCAGGGAAGTTTTTCAGTCTAATATCTCTTCTAAAAAATGTTCACTGCATCATCTATGTTGTGAGGCCCAACCCTATCTATAGATTTTGTCACATCTTGATAAGTTTAATTATGCTAGTTTGATGAATAAAGTAATGATTTAACCTAATTCCATGTTTAATATTTTGATTTTATTACTATTTTAAATGATTATTGTGACTACTTCCCTTCATTAAATGAAAATGGACAAACCGTTAAGGATGAATGTGAGAAGATAATATTTAGATTCTTGAACAAGTATCATATGAAGAATACACTTAGATCAATATGAGCTAAGAAATTTTGTGTATCTAATATTAGTTTGAATCTTGCTAATAAGTGTCATGTTACTTGGAAAATGATAATGGGTAGGAACAAAGCAGGACTTTGGAAGATCAGGGAGAAGTTTCCAGAAGGATCACTAACCAAGAAACATCAAGGTAAATTTAAAGGATGACTATAACCAATGAGGGGTATACCTAAGGTAGGATAATTTGAGGAAAAATTATATAAATTAGATATCAAGTTGAATGATGAATTTTATTAGAGGAAGGAGAGTGTCCAAGAGTAAATTTAGTAGTGTAAATAAATTATTTAATGAAGGTTAGGTTTTCATTAATATTTCATGCATGCTCGAAGTTTCCATCTTTTATAGGGAAAAGAAATGAATATACATGTGTATTAGGATTTACTAACCATTGAATTTGATCTTATTGATATTTTGAACAGGTATTTATTATATTTCTAACCCAACATGTATTTGGAAAAATACATGTGAGAGTAATGCCAAGGGTAATAAGGGGGAACAATCTAGACCCAAGTAAATATTTATCTTTTGAAGTTTTGAATTTTTTTTTACCCTATGACCTAGGAGGTAATTAGGGTTTTGTCTAAGTTGTTAATTGAGTGGAGGGTTTTAATGATTGGTGGCTTAGTGTAGGTACTTTTTGGATCCTTATTGATTATAGTCATGTGGTTAAGAGTGTAAGATCTATTAGGGTTTTCAAATCCTTAGTTAGGTCTTGAATTTCGAATTGGCCTTTAAAGTTGTCTTTTTAGGGTGTTGTATGGTCAATTTCTTTGATATTAGTGCAAAAATAGACCCCTAAGGCCTATACCTATGGGAGGGGGATCTTTTGGACATGTGACATTGTCCTTGGGACATGATTTGACCCTTCAAAAGTCCACTTGAAAGGGTGTGACGAATTTGAGTCCTTGGGAGTTGGGAGAAGTGACTTGTCACTTCCCCACCACACTCCCCAAAGTTCATTAATGAACTTGGAAAGAGCATCAAAGCTCTCACATGTGTGAAGCCACCTTGTAAGGGTTGTTGGGTAGAGTGTCATAGTACATTCCCCATCTCCCCAAAAGTCTCACACATGTGTGAGAACTTGTGGGGATGTGTGTTGAAAGATCAAATGAGAGAGTGACAAGTGTCTCTCTCTCATTCAAGTGAATTCAAGTTGAATTCCTATATACTTGGATGGAAAAGAGAAAATGGATGTTACCCACTTCTCCTCTTGGAGAACTCTTTTGGAGAATTTGAAGTTTGGGGGAAAAAGAAAAGAAGAAAATTGGAAAAGAAGCAAGGAGCTCTTACATGTGAAAGAGGAGTTCAAAATGCAAAATGGTGGAGATAAGTGATTTCTTCTCATTTCTATCAACTTGTTTGAGTAGGAAATTTTGTGTTGTTTTATTTTGTTATGGATTTCAAATCAAGTGGGATGTCCAAGTTTATGTATGGGTAAATTTAAAATTTGTGTGGTGGGTGGATAAATAGTAAATTTGTAGTTAAGCTATTCTCTTACTCTTCCTACCTAGATCAATGGTAGTTGTTGTTTCTTGCTCGGGGGTATGGCTAGAGCCCATGAGGCTTCATGATGCCATTAAGGTAGGGTGGAGAGCAAGCCTAATTATTTTGTGTTTTATTCATTGTATTCTTATGTATTGTACTAATATTGAGGACAAGTGTTTTATTGTAAAATTAAAGAATATAAAGACCAAGGTATATTTTATGTTCTTCCTAATATTATTTGTAATAAGAGAAAGTCTTGTTCTTGGGCATGTAAGGTAATTGTGTCCACAAATGTTATTTGTGTCATTTTAAGTACAAGTTGCAACATGGCAAGTTTATGTAAAGAGTTTTGATCTTATTGTGACATGGAGAAGAAAATATTTTATAAACATGTATAAAGTAAGTGTATGAGGATGAGGAGTGGTTTTCATTTAATATTCTAAAGAAATACCATGTAGACTTATTATAGTTCCTTTGTAAATGGATGAGTAACCTAAGTCCTATTGACGAAAGTTTATTTGGATGTCATAAATGTTGGTGTGGGTTAAGTCAACAAATTAAAATAAAATAAAACGTTTAGTTTTGTAGGTCATTGAATATGAATAAAATAATACTATTTGTAACATGTTCAATAAATTTTAATCTACAAATATTTGAAGCAAGTCCAATACATATATAATTATATTTCTTTTTAAAAATAAGAAATATGACCTTTTAGTTGATGAATAAAATATTGTTTTAGAATAGAACTATTTTCAAATTCTTGTTTTAAAGACAACTAATATATTAGTATAATATGTTTATTTTGAATAAATAAATAAAAATCAATTATGGAGGATTGTAAAAGATTATTTTCTAAAGTTGAAGTAAAATATTACTTTTTAAAAAAATTTAAACAATTCTATATCTTTGGGGAATATAATGTAAACTTCTAAATATGTATTAACCAACTAAAAAAAAATTGATAAGAAAGCAAAAAAGCAACTCATATTACATAATCATGACTAAAAGTCTTTCTTAAAAACATTCCAAAATTATTCCAAGTAAATCTATCAAATTTATCAGTCAGATTTAAGAAAGATATTATTGGGTAAATTAGTTGGGATGATAATAAATAACTATTATATATTTATTTACTTATTTATATTTCTCAAATAAGTCATTTATATAAATATATATTCCAAAAAAAATATGATTGATATCATGATTTATTATACTAAATATACTACCCCAAAAAAATAAAATGATAATTTTGGTTTATTATACTGAATGTAATACCCAAAAAAAAAATTAAAATTAAAAAAAAAGATAGTATATATATATTACTTGTCCACTTTCCTTCAAATCTACTATCACAGGCAGCAAGTAAATAAATAAATAAAAATGATAAGCCTCTATCAAATAGAGATTTAAGACTGTATTTTAGTAGTAATTCGTAAATGAAATGTTCTTCGGAATGGGGGGCTAAACATTAGCAGGTCTAAATCCCATGCGGATCTGTAAATAAGTTGGTCGTCATTATTGAGTACCTGGAAACGAACAATGAAATACGGAAAATAAATAAATAAATGAATTTAGCTTCTTTTTGTATACTGTTGTGTATTTGGGGGCAGCTATCAAATAAATTATCTGAGGGCTTTAGATCAACAATAACCCTATTAACAAAGTGAAACAAATCTGCAATAGCATCAGAGGCCTGCAACATGCCTTCCCAAAATTTGTCTTTTACCTGTAAAAAAAAAATAAAAAAATAGGAAAAATAGATGCATTAGAGAAACCCTAGCCACTAGGCAAAGCAGAGGATAGTAAATTTTTAAAAAAAAAAAATAGAAATAAAGAAAAGTATTAGAGAAGCTGGTTAAATAAAACCTACAGACAGTTTTGGGTCTCTCTTTATAAAATCTACAACTTACTGGTGATAATAAGATCTACCACAACTTACTGGTGAATAAGTTGTAGGAAAATCAAATCAATGAAAAGTAAAGAAAACATTTATATTGAGTATTCTGGAAATAATACAAGAAAACTGGGAACTTCCTTAAACACCGCTTAGCCTCCATACATGCTTCTCTTCCAACTTCCCAACTTGGGATTCGTTTTGCAACTGTATGATAAAAAAAAAAGAAAAAAATTTGACTGTAAAGAGGAATGGCTAGGGTTTGTAGGGCGTCGTATTAGGGCAACATTAAATTTGTAGCGGATTTAAAATTCAAATAATAAGAATAATAGTAATGAGAAGGATGCTCGCAATTATTTTATCTTTATGCCTTTTACTGTGGGTGGAAAACAAGTAGGATTAGATATAAATACTTTTATCAAATAAAAAATAAATTCATATGGCCATTAACTTTATTGGCGGTGGATCATATTATTGAATTAAGATATATTAATATTCATAATACATCTAACTCTATATTCTTGCAAAATAATATTTTTATTCACCTTTAGGATTAATGGAGGCATTCTTGAGTTATTAGAGTTTGTAAAGAGGTGTATTGGTGGCTATTTAGCAACTAGTTTATAGCCCTCTCTTCAGTCGGATAATTTTCATATTTTATGAGATAATCATGTAAGATGGATAGCAATATTCTCTGACAATAATAGTTCCTGAAATTAAAAATTCATTACAACAAAATTTGAATGTGAGAAGAATGTTTAAATAAAATCAGTCTTGACATATAGTCATGAGTATTAAGTAGTAGAAATTTTGCACCCTATATTATTACAAATATAAGCATCCATAGTTAATAATGTGATAAATAAATGATATATATATATATATATATATGAGTTTATACTAAATACTAATCCGGTATTAATTTAAAAACTTGGAAGTAATTTAATATAAAACTATTAGTGCTCTAATTTCCTTTTAATTCTATATAAACATTGGTTATTTAAGTCGTCTTATCTATATGGACTATAGTAGTATCAATGTCAAATTTTTACAAACTTGTTCAGGATGTAGCATTATGATATTGGTAGTAGGAGAATTATTTAGTTACTTGTGTTTAAATGTAGAGTTGATTTCACAATCACATTATAAAAATCAAGTGGTCAATTAACACTAATATTATTCATGTTATTATGAACCTGCATAATTCACAAGTATGGTATATCACTAAAGAAGAGGGTAGCTCGAGATTACGTGTTGAGAATATAAGTACTCACATTAATATTGTATTACATATATCATATAATTAATTCAAAACAATGGTATGATATTACAATTTTTTAAGATTATTATTCTTATTAGGTGGCATTCATGTACATGTTCACTAAGATGATAAGGCTAATTATGTCACTTGAATCATAAGCAATGCTTCCATGTTTCATAGGGTTGACATAGCAATAACAATTTACATTAATATTTAAAAAAAAAAAATGTTGGTTGTGCTTAGCCCTACATGTACAAATTAGGGCATTACATCCGCTTTGTTACTAGAAAATACCCAATTTTAAAATACCATGTTTTTGAGAATCCTATCTCATTTGTTTTTGGAAATATGAAATCAAATTTCCCATTTTATGAATATTAACTAGATTAATAAACTCTTTAGGTTTGTACTAAACCAATGTTTAAAATTTTTAAAATTCCATGAATGGAAATATGACAATGGGCAACACAAACATCATAGCTTGTAGAAATTCAAGGCATGCTCTATGGTTTGCTACCAATAAGCATTTCATGTCCCAGGATTTTTTCCAACAGACAAGTTACTATTGCAATTAGACTAGGTTTCTATTGCAATTGTTTGATGTGTTAGTTTAAGATGTTGAGTTAAATTTGCAGACAATATATGCACATGTTAATTGAATGGGAAAATGTCCTAAATAATAGACCTCACTTAGAAATGCTATGAAAGTAGGGAACTGTTGCAATATTTTTGTTTGCAATTGAAAGATAGTAAACAAAGATGAATTATGATAGGATAAATGCTACATAAATTATAGAATTTCATTGGTGCCAATATCGAATGCACATCCAATTATTTGCTAAAATTTGGAACAAAATAGACTAGCGTGATAAAATTTTGCAAACATTTAGACATTAAACTCAAATTTTGTGAGCTTTGATGATAAGCTACTAGCCACTCAAGCAATGAGTACATAGTTAATGCATTGAATGCCTTCATAGTGGACAAGACCTTGCTCAAAGCATTCAATTTTCCCTGTGCTAATTCTTGTTTGTTCATTGTCTATCAATTGCAAATGAAACCATTGCAATACTGACCAGATCCTTGGCTTCGACTGTTCCATGTTTATATGCTACATAGCATATGTCATCTATTGTTCCCATTTGTGCAATTAGGCATTTTGGTAGTAAGCAATACTTCTTGTTGCAATGGCATAGAGGTACTTATATCACAACAAGGGCAAGAAGCATTTACTTCTATTAAAAGGTCACATTAGAAAATTGTGAAACATTTTCCCCAGTTCTTAGAAAGAAGGTAACAAAACTAATGAAAAAGACTTCATTGGTTAATAAGAACTTTATTCAAAGGGCTAATGGCCTATTTAATAATAGACTACCAAGTTTAGTCAGCTATAACAATTGATTTACAAATTATTTTCCCTAGGATTTGTAGATTATACTATAATGCATGAACCAATGGATAAATTTGCATCAAGTCAATATTATTACATGTTTACATGTAACAAATTTACCATTCTTGCCATCCATGTGCTTAGTCCACCTATGCTAGGTGTGTAGGGCATGGAAGCATACACAAGCCTTCTTGTTTACACCTATTTAGCATTGTAACCTTAGTATGACAGAGTATTGCTTTATTAGCTATTGTGATTGGTTTTGTCCATTGACATGAGCACATCATGTTTATCAAAGAAGTTTTTGGATGTTCTGGTGGTTTAAGATGTTGAGTTAACTTTTTAGACGATATATGCACATGTTTATTCAATGAGTGGATGCCCTAAAAACTAAACCTAACTTAGAAATCCTATTGTAGACATAGAAAAAGTAACCCTTCTACTTTTTCTCATGTTTGGGCCCTTCTAGTGGAATTTGGCTTGAAATATCCTAGATTTAATGTTGTAATGTGGACAATACATTCACATTAGGTCTTGAACCCTTGAGAATCATTAAGAATTCTAGGATGTCTTGTAAAAGTTTTGTGAAGTGTTGTAACCCACTTTTACACTTTTTTGGGACCCTTTCATTATAATTCACTTAAATAACTTCTTTTTATTATTTACCAAGTCTTATTTCAAAGTATTTTAAATATTTTTAACAAACTGCCATGCTTTTCTAGACTTGTCATCACTAAATTGATCCTTTCTTATGTTTAAATGACTCATTGATACACTTTTCAGCCATACTTAAGTGTATTTTTAAGAATATTCATGTTAAACCTCATTAAATACACTTCAATCCCCAACACCCATTAAAATTGCCCTGGTGGGACCAAGTCACCACATGGGGTGAATTAGTCCCACTTGGCACAAAAATCAAAATAATTTCAATTTTCTGGCAGTATTTTATTCTCTTACCCTTGAGGTCGGCCTATGATGTGTTATTTTCAAAAAATAATGGAAAATCAAGTATAAATAAAGGTATTTTCCTCTCATTTTAGACCTAATTCATCGAACACTCAAGCAATCAATCTCTTAATCATTATCAAGCATTCAAGCACTCTAAGCATCACCAAGTCATCCATTGGAGCACATCATTACATATCTTCAGATTTATACATCAAAGGTTTAGTGAGTTTATGATAGTGTATTTTGTTTATTCATCATTCTATCTTTATTTCATTTCATTATCTAGGGTTTGATTACCAAATCAGGGTTTGACCAAGGCAAACCCCTATTCGCTAACCCTTAACTCTTTTCTCCTCTTTGCATATGTGTTTACAAGTCTTGTATGCAGATTTGTTAAACACGAAATTGTCAAAAAGATGTTTTCAATCCATCAAAGTCATCATAGTCAAAAAATCCCTAATTGAAGCTTGGAGAACAATTTCAACCCATTTTCTACAAAATTTGGATTTGACACTTGTCAAGAAAGGAAGTGCAAACCATGAGCTACAAAATCCTACTTAAAATTTCTCAATATTTCTAGGTGGAATAAATCACCATCTATAGAAAATTAGTCCCACTTCTAGGCCAAAAAACTGGTTTCTATGTTTTTGAGTACCCATTTGGCAGGTTCATGTTTTGGTAGATTTTCCCCAAAACTAGACTAAGTCGCCCAGCTTGGCGTAAGTGTTCCAATCAACATTTCCAATCAACTCTACAAAATTCTAGAGCCTCTTTGCATCAAACTTCATATTCCAAGTGTACCTCTCTAGTCTTGTTGAATTCTTTCATCATTTACTTGCATTCTTAGGTGTTTTTGCATACATCATTGTGTTTTCAAACACTTTGTATTTCTTAGGTTTAGCATCAATAATCACCTTTCTTTTTCAGTTTATTGCATAAGGACATCATATTTAGGAATATTGCATCCATCCATACATTAATCTTGAATGTGTACATTGCATTTTGGCTCATTTCTCTCCTTTTAGGTGAAAAACCATAGAAGAGTTAGATAATCCTTGGTAGCCAAAATCTGTGTTCACATTTTGGTGAACCCAACTTTTGGAAAAATTTCCTTTTGATTTCAAGTGCATCCTAGGTTTAACTTGCATCAACATTAAATTAGGTTTTACATTTTTTAATTTGCATCCTAGGGTTTTAAAAAAATTATTAGTGAAAAGCTCATATAGCTTTCATTTTTGCATCATATTTCACTGGAAAACCATAAAATTCTGCATTTTCATACTGTAGTTGCATCTATGGATCTGAAAACCATCAAATCGCATTTAAATTTTTGGAAAAATATCAAAAAAATCATCACTGGAACTAATTTGCTACACTGGGCGACTTAGTCATTCTACACATTTTGCACTGTAATTTTTGGCATTTTTCGTACATTGTCTACATTTCTATTTTATGTTATTGCATTACTATTATAGTTTCTACAAAAAAAAAATTATTCCATTTAGTTTCTTTCATACATTTGCATCATGGATTTTTTCTTTAATAAGTTTTGGATGTCATTAAAATATTTAGTGGACATGTCAAATTGTTCCTTCGAAACTAATCCTAATGACCTTGAGCTTCCTCATGCTCCTTCAAATCCTCATGAATTCCCTCCTCATTATGTTGACATCATTGGAGAAGATTATGACAACATGAATAAGTTCCTAAATGAATGTCTTGACAACCTTGAAGCTAATGCATCCTTTTACCCATCCATGAAACAACAAGACCTTCCTACAGCCTCACCTCCTAGTATGTTTGGTTAATTACATCCTAAAAAAATGAAGGACCTAAGTTCCCTCCAATGGGTGGACCTAGTTCCTCTAATCAAGCAACTCTTCAACCATTCTATGATAACAAAGTTACAAACACACAAATTAACCTTGAAGAAACTTATGGAAAATGTTTTACAATATTAAGAAAACAAGGATATGACACAACAATTGAACATAACATTCATCAAATTTTAGAAAAAAGTCCAAAAGATGAAAAAAAAAACAAGGTTAGGCTATCAATATCCCCCTCATGACAACAAGCCTCCTTTAGAATTTTGGAGACTCCATGATGATGGCATGGTGATCTTTGATTCCCCTCCCAATTTGAATGTCCTCCTTCCATGTGAACAACCCTTACATGATACCAATGACAATGATGATACAATCCCCATGGGTCTTTTTCCTCCTTCAATCCATGAAAAGGGTGAATCTAGTAAATGCAAATTATGACCTTACAAGTTGAGAAAACTAAAGTTTCCTCTCCACCCACCACCTGAATGTGAAAGAAAATTGCAAATCCTTCTAAATAAAGAACTCATTTTATTACCACCTATGAAGAGGTTAGTAATATATCCTAAAGATTCTAATGTTCCACATTGTGCATATCATTGCATTCTTGTACATAGAAGTGATGAGTGTCACCAATTGAAAGAAATATTGAGCAAGTATCATTTTGATGGCGATAATTGCTATCCACTAAATCCATAAACCTCTACCAAACACCTCATCATGTAATATTTGTAGAATCTTCTCTTCTCACTATTGCATGACCCTTCCCATCACCTACCTCAGCTCATTATTGTCTTGCACTCAGTGGGGACAAGAATTTTTCAGCCTTGTCGTAGTAATGCATTTGTCATTGTCCCTTAGTTACATTATTCACCTTCTACTTATACCAATTGATATTGGGAGGTGGATGACTTGCATTTGCCTTACTAGTCTTTTGCATTTCCTTTTACTTTATGTGTGTATCGTGTTACCCTATAACATGCCATTTGATGTTCTCCTCTCTTTGTGACATTCTTCTATTTGTACATTCATTCTTCTATATGTTGCATGTCACTTTTCTTTTTCACTTTGTTTTGTGTTTCTTTTAGGGGATGATGCAAAGCATTGAGACACCCTATGTCTCTTCCATGTTAACCCAAAAGGACCATTTTCCTTTTCTTTTCCTTTTCATTTTCCTTTTGGGGATGATGCAAAGTGTTGAGACACCCTATGTCTCTTCTATGTTGACCCTAAAGGACCCTTTTCCTTTTATTTCCCTTTTCATTTTCCTTTTTAGGGATGACAAAACATTGAGACCAATGTCTCCTTAATATTGACCCAAAAACTTTCATTTTCTTTCACCTTTTCATTTTCATTTTGCTTGTGTTTTCATTTTGCAGATGATGCAAAGTGTCGAGAAATCCTATGTCTCTTCCATGTTGACCCAAAATGGATCTTTATTTTTCTTTGCTTTCACTCTCCTTGTGTCATTCTTCTAGTTCTATGTATTTGGGGAATGATGACAGTTCTGAGCTCTTTACAAAATATTGCAGAAAAGAACATACTGACCCCAAATCCATAGATCCCTTATGTGTTTGGTGTATTCATTTTGGGGGAAGCTCATTCCTTTTATTTTTTTCTTTTCTTCACATGACACAACCTTACTCAAAAACATATGACTTGGCATAGGGGCTTGCCAAGTTTTCTCTCATGTATTTCTTTTTCATTTTTCTCACTACTTTTAAAGTAATTGCTCATAGTACGATGTGTAGAAATTTCCTTAAATTGGAGGAATACATTAGCATTATTAATTTTGCATTTTTCTCTTTTTTCTTGGTTCTTAGTGCAACCTTTTTATTGTTTACAATGTGGTTTTTCACTTTGTGGATGACATTGGGTGTAGTGTCCTCCATAAGTGTAATCTATCTTAGCATATTGCATTCCTCTTATTGGCTTGATGTGACACACTACATCCCCTAAGTTGTGAATCTCCTATCCTTTGATCGGTCCTCTCTTGGAGACATTAGGTACAATGTTCCCTAAGCTAAGACCTCATATAAACTAAGCAAGACTCCTTTGAACATTTTTTGCATGTTGCATTTTGCATTTGTTATATGGAAACCTTGGATAACATAGCTTGATGCTTGTAGCACCATTGCATTTGTTCATGAGTTCTAAGCATATGAAGCTTTTCTTGTCTCATGAAGTACAATACAACATTTTCCTTTGTGGGACCTTATTATAGTTATCATGAGTCATAACTTCAATATGGTTGAGTAGGAAGCCCATTCTGAGGTATGAATTTTCCCCACAGCCACCTACAAGTGTGAGTGCATACCAGCCATAAGTGTATGTTTCTCACCTTTTGGGACTTCTCACCTAGCATCCAGCCATGAGTTCTATCACCCCATAGTGATTATAGATTTCTTTTTCATACAAACAACCTAGATTTGATCCACAATAGGCTAGATAAATTATCAAAGCTTGATCCGAATTTCCTTCAACTTTCCTCTTTC